>CAXDIV010000183.1:0-267643 GCA_963989385.1 Ctena decussata | reverse complement strand
CATATCACTTGACTGATTTTTTTCATGTGGACTGCTCGGTTTTGACATTGAATGGCAAGCGTCCAACAGCTCCGCCCAGTCTTCCAATGGTAACTGTAGATTAGGCACGGCTTTATGGACCATGTTACATGGCACATACACTTTGGTATTGAATTTGTTTCGATATCTCAACGGACTGCGGAGCAATGTCGATTAATGCGGATATCTGAGAGCTATAAATTTCGCAGAAAACTCAAGCCATCATATTTTCACGATGTCACTGATAAAGGAAATATTTGTTTTAAGCTCTAAAGAAAGTCATTTAGTGAGTCATAAAGGACTGAGGTTTTTAATGATACATGTATAGAAAACTGAAAATGTTGGTTTTGTCCTATACCACCTTAAGGCCGTTTTCCGTTTCTATCTAGCCGTCTCCCGGTGAGGGGGAGAAAAGGAAGATAGTATGGACGACAGCTTCATTCTGTTCTATTCTATTCTATCCTATAACCTTACAAGGTCGTTGGGGGCACCACAGATAACATCGAAACGATGCCTTTCCACCTCGTCCTGTTTTCAGCTGCTCTAGCTTAGCTAGCAAAGTCCATTCCAGTCCACTCTTTCATATTGTCTTCCCCCCTCTTCTGTCTACCTCTTCTTCTTTTTCCTTCTCTGTGCCTGTAGAACCGTCTTTGCAAAACCAGAAGACCTTGAGACGTGGCCGAACCACCTTAGTTTCCGTTTCTTTACCAGCCTCAAGTTCATCATATTCTCCAATGGCTGCTTGGATCTTTCTGCATTGTATGGGCATTGTACGTGATGTTCAGTAACCTTCGGTAGCATCTCATCTCAAAGGCCTGCGTTCTTTTCTCTAAATGACTGACCATTTGATATTCTGGGGGTGGCCTGGTATATTTTTTAAAAAAAATCCCAGTCTTTGGATATGCAAGAAAAACATAAATGGGCTCACAAGGGGATTTAAAAAAAAATAATCTGGCCTAAAAAATCAGTGAAAAAAATAACCTGGCTCCACCCAAAATTTCAAAAAACAATAGTCTGCAGATATTCCATTTGAATTGAGTATTTAGAATGTTGCTGGCTCCTGTGTGTGTGTGTGTCGGGGGGGGGGGGGGGGGCAGGGGGGCAGGCTGCGCCCCCAGACCCCCATATTTATAGTAATGTTTTAATATTGCAGGCTGCGCTCCCAGAACCCCATATTTATAGTAATGTTTTAATATTTTAACATTATCTACAATTGTTTTAGACCAGCAGCCCCCCCCCCCCCCCCCCCCCCCCCCCCCCCAATGTGCCAGACCCCCATATTTATAGTAATGTTTTAATATTGCAGGCTGCGCTCCCAGAACCCCATATTTATAGTAATGTTTTAATATTTTAACATTATCTACAATTGTTTTAGACCAGCCCCCCCCCCCCCCCCCCCCCCCAATGTGCATACATTTTACCCAAAAAATCCTATACAACATTCACATACATGTATTATTGATCTGCCGCATTACTAAGTAAATGTTTCTACTAACTAAAACTGAATTGCAAAAGAGTCACTAGCTTATGGCAGACAAAGCCATTATGGCAAAATAAACACTCTAAAAGGCAAAATTCTTAGAAAAAGCCCTTATTTCTTTTATCATGATCCCTAGTTTTGCTCAATTGTTTCCAGTCTTAAAATTGCCATTAAAATTGGGAAATTGCTAAAATGGCTTCTGGAGGGCGTTGCCCCAGTGCGTTGCCCCCAGACCCCCCTATGTTAACATGTTAACTTCTTACCAAAGAACTTTTAGCCATTTATTAACTTGCATTCATTTATAATGTAACTCTATCAAGTATTTATCAAACTTTAAAAAGTACAAATAAAAGCATGTTTTGGCATATGAGTGAGCTAGAAAAGAAACCTTAAATTCCTTATGTTATAGCCCTAAAACTTTGCGAAAATAGCCCCAATCAATTTTCTGATAAAATGACCCAAATTTAAGGCCTAATCTTTTGCCAAGCTCATACAGGGATGTTTGCATCTGTACCATAGATGAAGAGAGTAACATGCTCCAGACACTGGTTTGCAAAAGTAAGCTAAACCATGCCCTTAGCCTGGTTACAGACAGCACCATATTCTTTTTGTGAGAAAATAAGGTGTAAAAAATACTGATGTGGGTAAAATAAAAGGACGTTAAGGTCAAATAAATAAGGATCTGATAGTTCAGCCTGTAAAATTAAAGAAAACAATTGTTCGAGTTAGTTTGTAAAAAAAGAAATTATAGCTCCCTCAATGTGAAAAACAAAAGAAATTATTTCCAGAGGCCAGTGAAAAAAATAACCTAGCTCCACCCAAGAATACCCCCCACCCCCTCAGAATATCAAATGGTCGGTCTCTAACTCTGCTGTCAATGTCCACGATTCACAGGCATACAGAGAGATGGAAATGACTAGGGAGCGCTTAAGTTTCACCTTTGCCGGATCCAAGAGATATTTTGTTATCTCTCCAGATTCACAGGGTATAATCGATTCCGCTAATTTTCGCTTCCTGCTGAGACTGTACATAATATTTGGCTTCCGCCGAGACTGTCCGCGATCTCCTGCTTCCTGCCGAGACTTCTGTACATGATACATGGCGTCCTGCAGAGACTGTCCGCGTGGTTCTGCTTCCTGCCGAGGCTCTAGGCCATTTTTCTAGGACAGTAGTCCCTGCAGGAAGCAAGAGTTCGCGGACAGTCTCGGCGGAAGCCAAATATGACGGACAGTCTCTGCAGGAAGCGAAAATTGGTGGACTGGTTTATACCCTGTGAGATTGGTTCAGCTTGGTATGTATGCAACTGGTGTAACTAAGGTCAAGAAGATCAGAGGCAGGGAGAACATTTCAGTTGGAACCTTGAACGTAAGGACTCTGAGGCCAGCTGGAAAGCTTGAAGAGCTGACTCATGCTATGGACAGGTACCACCGGAACATACTGCGGCTGTGTGAGGTGCGCTGGAAAAATTTTGGTGAGATGTCAACAGATGACAGACACAAGGTTTATTTCAGTGGAGAAGAGGGCAGGCATGAGTATGGGGTTGGATTTCTTGTGCATAATGACATGGTGAGTGCTGTCTTGGGATGTCGACCAGTCTCCAGCAGACTCAATCCGCCTGAGAGTAGCTTCTTTCAACATCACCACTATACAGGTTTATGCACCAACTTCTGGGCATGGCGACAATGAGGTAGAACACCTCTACCAGCAACTCCATGAAATCATAGACCAAACGATCAAGAGGGACATTCTGGTTGCACAAGGGGACTGGAATACTAAAGTTGAGAAGGATGCACAGGCAGACTGGGGAAACGTTTGTGGACCCTACTGCAATGTCGAGACAATTGAGAGAGGTCTCAGACTTCTTGAGTTTGCAACTTGTAACAGCCTAGTACTGACAAACACCCTTGGCCCTCACAAACCATCAAGAAGATGGACATGGCACAGCCTAGATGGGTAACACCACAATAAGTTTGATTACATCTTGGTGAGGAAGCACTTTCGATCAGGAGTTAACATCCATAGGACAAGGAGTTTTCCTGGAGCAGACTATAAGTATCTATCATGGGTGTGAGGTGTGGATAGAAAAATCCGTCACGAGGGTCACTGTTCGCGAACAGTGATCCCGAGTGACGGATTTTTCTATCCGCACCTCACACCCATGATAGATACCACGTTTTGTATTATCTTTAGAACTTGTTAAAATGCGTAATTTTAGTGCCTCAGAGGTTGCTTTTTATCCCCCGCCGAAGGCGGAGTGATATAGGTTTCTCCATGTCCGTCCGTCTGTAGCCATAACTAAGTAACCACTGAACGGAATTTCATGAAACTTAGAACAAGTAAATATTTCGATAACCCGCTGATGCACGTCAAGTTTCATCAGACTGGCTTCAGTAATGAATGAGTTATTGCCCTTGAATTGTTTTAAAATCAATAAAATGAACCATAACTAAGTAACCACTGAACGGAATTTCATGAAACTTAAAATAAGTATATATCTCGATAACCTGCTGATGCACGATAAGTTTCATTAGACTGGCTTCAGTAATGCATGAGTTATTGCCCTTGAATTGTTTTAAAATCAATAAAATGAACCATAACTAAGTAACCACTGGACAGAATTTCATGAAACTTATACTTAGTATGTATCACCATAAGTTGGTTATGCACATAAAGTTTCATCAGAATGGCATCAGAAGTTCATGAGTTATTGCCCTTGAATCAGTTTGAAATTGACACATTTAGCCATAACGAAGTAATCAGTGAATAAAATTCTATGAAACTTTTACCAAATATCTATCACCATATCACATTGATGCATCTTATATTTTGTCGAAATCGGTTCAGTTAGTTATGAGTTGTTGCCCTTGACTAGGTTTAAAATCAACAAGTTGAGTCATAAGTAAGTAACCAATGAATGGAATTTCATGAAATTTAAAATAATTATATATTGTCTTGACCGAGCAGTGCACAATAAGTTTGATCATAATCACATCAGTAGTGCATGATTTAATGCCCTTGAATTGATTTAAAATCCACAGATTAGCCATAACTTAGATACTGGACTGAATTAAATTTCTTGAAACTGAATTAAAAATGTATCATTATAGTGCAGTGATGTTGAGGCAAGTGTTTAAGAACAGCTTCAGCTTCTGTTTCACTTATGCCAGAGTAATAGTCCTTGATTTGATTTTCAGTCCACAAGTTCAGTCCAATGAACAAAATTATATGAAACTTAAAGTAAACCGTAATAAACGAGTCAGGGCCACTTCGGCGGGGGATATAAATTCACTGAATTTGCTTGTTGATTTTAAAAGAAGGCGCCGCTTTCAACGACCGCCATTCGGATCTTTACGTCAGCGTCTGGCATGCATAAACTGACGTCATTTTGCCGTCTTCGTGACGTAATCATCTAAAAAGCCAGCGTCACTTGACCGAGCAGATACGTGTCCTCCATTACAACCAATGCATTGAATGCTCGTGATTTTTATCCGGTCCTGGGTGAGATAACATGGGTGAGATAAGATTTATAGGTACAGGTGAAGCACGCGGATATCCTTATCTGGTGTGCAAGAAATAGGAAATAACCATGACCTGGTGATGATGACCTTCCGAGTTCGTCTGAAGAAGGCTAGAGAGCCAACCCAACCAAGACTGAAGTTTGATATTGAAGGGACCCAGATGTGGCATGCACTTTTCAAGCAACAATAGGTGGGAAATTCGCACCACTTATTGGTCTGAGGGATGATGACATGGACATAGATACCATGATTACCACCTACACTACAGTAGTGACTGATGCAGCCAGTGGTGTAATTGGGAAGAAACATCGCAGGAAAAAGCCCTGGGTCACCCGGGATGTTCTCGGCCTCTGTGATGAGAGGAGAAATTTGAAGAAGAAGCGGTATGAAGGAATACAGGGAAGTAAAGAAAAGAATTCAGATGGCAGTGAAGAAAGCTAATGAGGACTGGATGGGCATTCAGTGCGAGGAGATCGAAACTTGATTGAACAAAAACAACAGCAAGAAAGCATACCAGCTGGTGAAGGATCTAACTTCAGAGAAACAGGGTAGATCCACAACTATCCAGGACAGGTCTGGGAAATGCCTTACAGAGGAACAAGTGATTCTCAGCAGATGGACAGAATATTGCTCAGAACTATACAACCATTAGACTTACGGTGACAATGCGGTTCTGGACTGCAATCAGCCCCCAGAAGAAGATCAACAGCCGATCCTTCGTGAGGAAGTTGAGATTGCAGTAGCAGCACTAAAGAAGGGGAAGTCTGCCGGAGTTGATAATATACCAGCAGAACTTGTTCAAGCTGTCGGGGAGACCATGATTGATGTTTTAACAGATATCTGTAACAGGATCTGGAGAACGGGAGACTGGCCTACCCCATGGACTGAGTCGCTGATTATTAAACTCCCTAAAAAGGGCAACCTACAGCTCTGCCAGAACTACATAATCATCAGCCTCATCAGTCATTCAAGCAAAGTCATGCTGAAAGTCATCTTGAACATGCTTAAACCACAAGCCGAAGAGATGATCGCTGAAGAACAGGATGGGTTCCTTCAGCTGCCTTCCCAGCAGGCCATTTGTCTGTTATTTGATATTTGCTTTAAAGTTTTGTATGAAGTGTGTTTTTATTAGGCGGTGTCGCTGGCCGGGGGTATGCGTGAGCAGGCACACGACGTCGGATCGACGTTGGTACAAATTAAATATATACGACGCCATGTGCCTGCTGGGTGGAACTGGGAATTGCAACACTCACTGCAATCGGACATCGTCGCCGATAATTGAATTCAGGATGCTGTGCGAAGTGTTACGATTGCGCTGCTCTGGTGACAATAATCGGCGACCATGCCGATGAAATATCAACATCTACCGTACGCGTTAGTTTACTCCTTGTACAGCAATCATTTGTTTGTAAGCGCCCCCGACTTCGAATCAGAGGTCTATGGGCTGCCGTTTTACTATCTAATTCCTATTTGTAGATTTCCACAATTTGATTTATGGATATCCATAATTCCAATTAGTGATTTCCATGTTTCAGCCAATTTATTGATATCACTGATTAAAATAAAGGGTTTCCATAATTCGAATAATGAATCACTAACTCGAATTATGGATATCTAAAATTCAGTCCGATTTATCATGGATATCACGAATCATTGATATCATTTATTCGAATTATGGATATTCATAATTCAAATTATAGGTATCTATAAATGGGCTGAACCATAAATTCCATTATTTGAATTATGGATATCCATAAATTTGAATGTGATATCAATAAATCGGGCTCAATTGATATCCATAATTCGAATTATCCATATATCACCGCAAAGCATTCGCTTTTTAACATTATTTGCATAGAACGATTTTTATATATCCATAATTTTATTTTGTGATATCCATAAATGGGCCGAATTATTGCTATCCATAATTTGAATAACGGATGATCAATGGATATCACTTATTCGAATTATGGATATGACTAATTCTATATCCATGAATGGGTAGAATTATGGATATTCATAATTCGAATTATGGATATTCATAATTCTGCCCATTTATCAAATAAGTGATAACCATAATTTGATTAAGTGATATCCATTAATCATTAAGATTAATGATATCCATAATTCGAGTTATAGATATCCATAATTCAAATTTGTGATATCCATAAGTTAAATGGATATCACAAATTCGAATTATGGATATCATCATTTCGAATTATATCCATAATTAATATATAGGAAATAAACTGAAAAACGCCACGCCAAACTGTCTAAGACGAATATACCGTCCGTTTGCAGAAACGACTTTTTAATGTCCATGCGGGAATAGAATAGTGTGTTTACCGTGGCAGGCGTCACAGACACTGTCAGTAAATAATAGGTAGTGACTGCTGACACAATTATTTAAGAAATAGATTCTCTCTAACAGTGATTTGTTGCCCAATCTATCACAGGTTGGAGATCAGTTATAAAGTGAATACATCACGAGCGAAAAGCGCGAGTGATATATTCACTGACGACTGACCGACAACCAGTGATATATTGGGTAACAAATCACTTGTAAGCAAGGATCTCTTTTGATTCGAACACACAAGAAACGACAAAAACGCTATGTTTCCTTCAAATTTTCCAGTTTTCCGCCATGATAACAAAAAATTCCGCCAACAACTGACTATAACAGAGGCGAGCATTTCGAAAGATTTTGATGCGAGAAAACGACATTACACTGTCTATCCTCATTAGAATGAAAACTGACGTCACCAAATGCATAAAAATGACGTTCGATTGGCGCTAAATAACGTCACGCTAGTCCGCCCAGAGATTTGTCACGCAATATATCACTAGATTTTACCATCGGCTATAGGCGACAAGTGTTAGAATAACAGTTTTAACATGGCGTTAACCTTTTCGTCAGTGAGCGTATAGATAGCGCGGCGTTGTGTGAAAATTTGTGATAATTCACGTTGCTAACGTCGAGACGTACCAATCTCTTTCTTCGAAAATTTCCACTGATGAACATAGATTGATAGATAACGCGATTATACGTCCTTTTCAATAGAATTTTAGTCATATCAGGCCGATGGGAGAGCGATGATGAAAGGTTGTTGGCATTGGAGCCCCGTTTATTATCTCGCCTGCGAAGCAGAGGCGAGACATATGTATTGCTTTTCCGGTGTCGTCGGCGGCGTAAACTTTTGTTGAGTTTTTGCGTTTAGGTTATTTTCTCAGAAACTATAAGGCCTAAAGCCATGAAACTTGGTTCATGCATACATCTGGAAGAGTAGATCTCAAAGCCATCATCAATGTTGAGTCTTGACCTACACTTTACGGTTGACTGACTTTGCAAGTTTTTGCGTTTATGTCATTTTCTCAGAAACTATAAGGCCTAAAGCCATGAAACTTGGTTCATGCATACATCTGGAAGAGTAGATCTCAAAGCCATCATCAATGTTGAGTCTTGACCTACACTTTACGGTTGACTGACTTTGCAAGTTTTTGCGTTTATGTCATTTTCTCAGAAACTATAAGGCCTAGAGCCATGAAACTTGGTTCATGCATACATCTGGAAGAGTAGATCTCAAAGCCATCATCAATGTTGAGTCTTGACCTACACTTTACGGTTGACTGACTTTGCAAGTTTTTGCGTTTATGTCATTTTCTCAGAAACTATAAGGCCTAGAGCCATGAAACTTGGTTCTTGCATACATCTGGAAGAGTAGATCTCAAAGCCATCATCAATATTGAGTCTTGACCTAGATTTTACGGTTGACTGACTTTGCACGTTTTTGTCGAGTTTTCACGTTTAGGTCTGTTTCTCAGAAATTATAAGGGCTAGAGCCATGAAACTTGATTCATGCATACATCTGAAAGAGTAGATCTCAAAGCCATCATCAATATTGTGTCTTGACCTACATTTTACGGTTGACTGACTTTGCATTTTTTGTCAGTTTTCCACGTTTAGGTTATTTTCTCAGAAACTATACTCAACCGACTTAAAAACGCAACACTTAATTTATCCAATATTCCATAGCTCATGGCTTATGCAAATTATTTTCACTTTAATTTCTAAAATCAACAGGGATTAATGTCTGCTGTCCCAGAAATTCAGTTTTGTTGATAAAATGGGTCACGCTTGAGAGAGCACTGTCGTTGGCTACCCGATTTTCAAAAGTCTTAAAAAGAGGCAGAACTATCGCGAGACATGATGTATACGTCGCATCGAACGCATGGTCTAAGATAATCTGTGGTCTCCCTAGTTCGTCAATCTCTTTCTACAAGTCTAAAAATCATTGATGGGTGGTAATGGAAATGTTTGGCGTCCAACCGCAGGCTTACATAGGGATGCAAGCGCCTTGGCAGACATATCCCTAATTGAGACTTTTGAAAATCGGGTAGCTATCGGTAATGCTTTCTCAAGCGTGAACCATTTCATCAATAGAACTGAATTTCTGGGACAATAAGAGTTAATCCCTGCTGAGGTAAGAAACAAAACTGAAAATGATCTGCATATGACATGAGCTATGGAATATTGGAAAAATTAGGTGTTGCGTTTTTAATTCGGTTGAGTATATAAGGGCTAGAGCCATGAAACTTGGTTCATGGGTACGTCTGGAAGAATAAATTTCAAAGCCATCATCAATATTGAGTCTTGACCTTCAATTTACGGTTGACTGACTTTGCAATTTTTGGTTGCGTTTAGGTCTGTTTCTCTGAAACTATAAGGGCTAGAGCCATGAAACTTGGGTCATGCATTCATCTAGAAAAGAAGAGCTCAAAGTCATCATCAGTATTGACCTACATTTTATGGTTGACTGACTTTGCAATTCTTTTGTCAAGTTTTCACGTTTAGGCCTGTTTCTCAGAAATTATTAGGGCTAGAGCCAAGAAACTTGGTTCATGCATACATCTTTGCTGATTCAGCTCTGTTTTAGTGACAAAGCGCTAGCAGGCGAGACATCGCACTTGCGGAATTCTGGCGAGACACCGCACTTGCGGAATTCTTGCGTTGAAAAGATTTGCTCCTCCAGCGGGAATCGAGTCCAAACCGCTAGATAAGTCGGCTAGCGCTGAACCAACTGAGCTACCGGGGCTCTAAGTGATGAACACTGTACTAAACTATCCTGAATGTTGAATGGGATAAGTTTTATTTGTGAGTTTGCAACGGAACCAGATAGGTAGATAATCAAGGATCATCAAGTGTCAGTTTAAGTGCCACTTGTAGATAGGTAATAGCTAGAGAGTAAAACAAAATTTTGAGCCGCGACACGAACAACCAACAATGTGGTTGTGCGCCCACCGAAGACTCAGATCAGCCTGGGCAGCCACCCAGTTTGATCAGACTTCGTCAAGTGCTCAAATGAGCTACCTCCATGCGGACAGTGATGACTGATCAGACTGGGCGGATGTCCAGGCTGATCCGAGTCTGCGCTGGGCGCACAACCACTTTGTTGGTTTTCACGTGTTGCGGCTCAAATATTTGGCGGTCACCGAATTTTGGTTACATTGGCGATTAATGCAAAGAGCTCTGAAATATATTAAATATAAGTCAGCCAATAGAAGGACTACTTGATGAGTATTTAAGATATTTTTTGTACCGTTCACTTAAACCACAGGCACTCGACAAAAAACTGTTTAGTTTCTAAATATTATCAAATGTCAATCTATTTTCTACCACTCTGTAAAATTTCAAGAATAAGAAAGTTGCAATTCAGCCCACTGCATTATCGTAAGCAACTTCTTGTTTACGATAATGCAGTGGGCTGAATTGCAACGTTCTTATTTCGCAACCGATCGACTTTAAATTTTACAGAGTGGTAGAAGTTGATTGATTTGATGCTTAACGTCCACGGTAAACAACTAAGGTCATGTCGGGACGGCCAGTTAACCTAACCACACTATTCCTGGGCAGGCTTAGACCTCCTAAGCGGTTAACCAGTACTAAGTGCACATACTTTCGCCAGTAACTGACAACTGCCCTTCTTGAATCAGCGGAAGGAGAAACGAAAGTATGTGGCCAGACCGGGATTCGAACCCAGGACCTCTGACTTACGAGTCAGGTGCCAGAGAGTGGTAGAAAATAGATTGACATTTGATATTTAGAAATTTAACACATTTTTCGTCGAGTGCCTGTGCATTAAACAATGCACTGTGACATCCCATTGGAATCCCCATATATCTCATTTAATTTTACGTATAAGATATATATCAGATATATTATATCTTATATAAGATACTTGATATGTTAGATATATAAGATATATGAAAAATTGAATTAGGTATCTCATATTCTATATAACTTATATCCTATATAAGAAATCTTATATCCTATATCAGATATCCTATATAGGATATGATATCCTATATGTTATATTAGATATCTTTATTGGCATATTAGATATCTAATATACTATATAAGAGATCTACTATGCATAATAAATAGTAAATGGCTTGCCATAGAATTAAGACAACTCACCTGTCCAGCAACAGGTTTTATCCACTCTTCCAGTATGGTCAATCTGAAGGTTGAAGACGCAATAGCTTTAATAATTTCATGATTAACAAACAGTCACAGGACTCAGACAATTCTGTGAATCTGTACTGTCTAGCTACAGCCTTCATTCTGTGCATGTAGATTCCCAAGGGTCCACACTGGATGTGTGCGAATAACAAAGGCGCTGATCAGACTGTGCAATGCGTGGGCTGGTCTGAGCTTCTGCTGCTCATAGTTACGTGCATTAAGCACCCTTTTTGCATGTTGCAGCTTATGTTGCATCTCAAATAAATAAACAACCTAGGTTCGTGGTTATAAAACTTGAGAATAATCTCAAACTCAAAATAAAACACACTGATTGGCTGCTTCCGAGCATGTGCTCGGAAGCAGCCAATCAGTGTGCTTTATTTTGAGTTTCAGAATGTACTCAAGTTTTATAACCTCTGGGCCTGGGCTCAGGTTCAAAATAAGTTTCTTAAATTTAAGTTCAACCTTAAGATTGAAAATTTCACTGAAAAAAATAAAACTTATATTTAAATCATACTGAGAATCACAGTTTTCACGTGGTCCTACTGACAATGTTCATGGGCCTGCGATGGGAAAGACCAATCCAACAAATTCAGTCTTTGGAAGCATTTACATGTACATATGAAATTTTCGACTTTAAATTTAAGGTTGTCCTTAAGGTTAAGGACTAATTCTGAGCCTGAGCCCAAAATTATCATAAACCCTCCTTGGTTTAAACAGAATTTTATTCTTCATTAATTACATACATGTACATGATATTCAAATCAGTAGAATATAGGATCTGGCGGTAAGCATGTTGCTTATATTAAAGCCATCTCCTTGCATTTCTGTGTTTTTTAATTGCTTTACATTGTCTGATGTATATTTCAGAGCAAAGAGCAGCGCAGAGAGACAAATTTATACAATTGTTCAAGATCTTGTCACTGATATGGATTCCTCTGGCCCTTATATTAACAGCAGTGGGCATATCGATGCTAGCTGTGGGTGCACAGGGCCAGCTGGGGTGGCCAATCTTCAATGTTGGACCTATGCTCATTGGAATTTTAGTAAGTTCATATGAAGATCAAAGTTATCAGAAGGCACACACGCAGCATACAAAATAAACAGTGCTGGAGGGGCATTCAGGAAGTTCTGACTGTGACAAGATAGAACTTCTGAAAAAACTAGAAATGTGTCCATAGTACACAGATGCCCCCACCTAGTGCCTTGATTTTAAGGTACTGGTACTGGTAAGGTACAAGTAAGATAACTAGGTTCATAGAGGCAGACTTGTATAAAAGGACATAGGCAAAACATTGCCCAATATTTGAACTGTGACACAAACTGCAGCCCTTTATACAGTCTCAGAGTCACTGTATGGCCTAAATAGAAAATGTTGTGTATCACAAAACCTGGTTAGGAACAAAGTCAATGGACCGTGACATATGGAACATTCTGCTCTAATGCTTGTGTATTCCTGTTATCTTAAAGATTTAAACCCTCATCAAAATTTCAAGGAACTTTGTAATCTACCTCTTACAAAAATCTGAATCTTGCAAACATGCCTTGACAAATCTGCAAATCTCCTGTTGGAGCAAATTCTTTCCTTTAAGAGTAGACTCCATTTCAAAGCTACCTTTTTCAGAGAAGCAAACAGAATTCATGCAAATATCACATAATTTTTGGAAAAGAGGTGTTGTTGATGGATGACTTGCTATTTTACATCCTTTTGAACGGTATTTCAGTCATATCAGGACGATGGGAGGGTGATAATGGAAGGTTGTATGCTATGGAACTCCGGCTACGGTAGGAAAGATTCTCGCCTCAAGCGGGACTCGAACCAAAGTCCATTAGATCAGTAGGCCAGCACTTTACCCACTGAGCTACTGGGGCTCCTAGAAAAGAGGTGTGTGTGGGGGGGTGTGTGCTTAGAACAGAGGGGTGGTTAGGATTAATACGGTAGTGATATAACAGTTTTTCACTTACAATCCAAATTAAATTTTGTCCCAGTGTAGTGTTCTGAAGATGTGTGGGGTTGTAGCATATTCATTATTACCACTTGTCTATCACCTTTTTTTGCAGATGGTCGCTGCTGGTATAATAGCATTTCAGATTCACAGGAAAGCCAAAGAATATAGAGATGCTGATGAGACACCAAAAGTACTATACAGCCTGGTGAGTATAGCAGAGAGACGAAAATAACTGAGTTTGCAAACAGTGAAGATCCTGATGAGGTTCGTTACGAGCTGCCTCATCTAGATCTACACTGTTTGCCCTCTAGTCTTTGAATTCTCAATATGATATAGGTTGGATGAAACATTTTTTGAAATTTCGTAGACACAAATTTTGTCGTCTGCTTTTTTGTGCTTAAAGGGTTAATGTGCCAAACAAGAATTACATGGAATGCATTGTTGCAAAACAGAAAACTAAACGCAAACTTTACAAAGCCGAAGACAACATCGGAAAAGTAATACCCATGTTTTTTTCTGCTAATTGCAGGCAACGCAAAATGCAAACAACAAAATTTATGTCTGCCAACTAGTCCATTTAAGAATTTCAGAAATATTAGTAAAAGACACTTAAAACATGACATTAATGCAACATTAAACAAGTTTCTAAGTCTGCAGCAGCATGCAGATGACACAAAGATTTCTGTATCAAAATAGGAATAACTGTAATCATGTTATCAAAAGGTTTCTTTCAGGTGTTGAGATACAAGACATATAGCTCCCCTGGGAGGAGATTTTTCCTTAATGAGTAGAAGCCTTTTTAGTAGGGCTCTACCATCCAGAGAAGCAAACAAAAATTCACAAAAGTTGTTTCTCGTTGTTAAACTAGTGGAGAATCCTGGGGCCGTATTTATAAAATGACTTAAGTCGTTGCTATGCTGCTGCTAAGGCTAAATTTCTATGAAGGAGATTCCCTACAACTATGAAATTTGCTCTTGAAGGACAGTCTTTTACTGTTCCCTCCAGAGCAAATTTCATAGTTGTAGGGAATCTCCTTCATAAAAATTCATTCCTAGCAACAGCATAGCAACCATTTAAGTTGTTTTATTAATATGGCTCCTGGAACTAAACCTATATCTCTTAACTCATGATAGCGATTGAACCGCAACAAGACAAACCAAAGTGGCATGTGTGCCAACCGGAGGCTCTGATCAGCCTGGGCATCCACCCAATCTCATTAGTTTTTGTTCTCCGAATGAAGCTAGCTTAGACCTTAAACTACTCTAAAAGCACACAGTGAAATTTCAAAACTCAAATCTGACTTGGTGGGTGCCCAGGCTGATCTAAGTCACTGCAGGCTGTGCCTGCCACTTTGATGCTTTTGTCGTGTCATGGCTCAATTATGTTAACATTTAACAAACAAGCCATGTATATGGTAAGTACTGGCAGAATAGCAAACAACGCAGACCCTGCTCTTTAGGAGCAGTCTGATCTTGGCCGACATTGCCCAGTTTTTAGCTCCCTTACTGTATTTTCTGTGTTAACCATATTTTTTGTCTTCTAATTGTAGCTGTATGGTTTCCAAGGGATGCAGACGGCCTGTCACTGCATGACTGGATGGTCTACGGCATTTAGTATCCAGGCTGCAGTTGCCTGTGCAAACGATCAAGAAAAATATGTGAAATACTGTAACCCTCACAAGGACGCTAACGTGGTACTTGCAAGCCTTGGCGCAGCCCTCTGTCTCACTTTCACTATTCTGTGTATAGTTGCAGCCTGTCTGATGTACAAATACGCAAGAGGATATGGGTGGAACGGATGCTACTGCAGAAGAAAGTGTTAAAAACTTTTAAAGTTCCAAATACCCAGAGCTCTAGATAAGAGGGAGTATTTGGCGATAATTAGGTGTGATTTTTCTCATTTCTCAAACCATAATTATGTTGTGACCCCTCATCTGAACAGTCTTGTCCCTAATAATCACAAAATACTCCCTCTTATCTAGAGCTCTGATACCACAATGATTCGGCTAAATTACAAGTTTTTCTACCTCAAAAATACCCCCAAACTGCTAAAAAAAAGTCTTGTTTAATTCCGCTGTAGGATGGATTTCTCTCTCAGATAGTCCCAAAAATCTAGATCCATCCTGTGAGAAGCCCCACTGAAATCATAATCATGTTTTGAGTTGTTTCAAAGGGGAAAACCCCAGTCTTTTAACCAAATAAATATGATATGCAAAAAATTTGGGAGGAAACATTTATACTTCTCCATAATTGGATTTTCAACACCACCCCAGAGTCCAGTAGAGACCTAGTAGAATATTTCAATTTGTCTGGTAGAGAAACTCTAAACCCCTTCCAAATAAATCCCAAAAATCCAGATCTATCGTAAAATGGATCTAGATTTTTTGGGTAGTTTTATAACTTAATAAATAAGTGACAAAACTGTAAAATATTACATTTTTAAACCCTTTCAAGACTAGAAACCAGTTTGGGGACATATGCAACAATGTACACCCAGTTCAGACACAGCAGAATGGGATTTCTGATGAGCATGTATCCTCTTTGCTTACAGAAATTTCTATACAAAATGCAATGAAAATGACAAAAATGCTAGAAACCCCTAAAACTAGAAAAAGACTCATCCAATGATAAGGATGGGCAAGACAGCAAGTCAAAAAAGGGTTAATGACAATCATACTCCTGTTGGTGCAGATACTATTAAAAACACTGTTGTTTCAATGCAATCTTTTTCTAATTTAGTGTTTTTATTATCAAAACAAATATATGTATGTACATATATATGTAGTTACATACAGTAGAACTTCATTGGCTCGAACAGGCTTGAAACCATGAAAATCAGTTCTAGCCAAGGGTATTCTAGCCATCCAGGGTTAGTTTCGATATAAAGTGACTTCTAGGGACCCAGGAAAGAGTTCTAGTCAGGCAAGGTTAACGAGCTGTCGAGGTTCGAGCCATTGAAGTTCTACTGTACATCAGTATGCATCAAAATGAGATCATACCAAATATGAGCTGCAGCAAGACAAAACCAACAAAGTGGGTGCACCCAGTGAAGACTCAGGTCAGCTTGGGCATCTGCCCAGCCTAATCAGAGTCTTTGCTGTGCACCTAAAGGGTAGCTAAGGGTCTAAGCTACCTCCATGCAGGCAGCAAAGACTCTGTTCAGTTCTGTATTACCATTCATATTCTAAAATTTGGGACACCTAAAATATTTACCATATTATTGTCCTAGAAATAGTACATGAAGAGAATCCGTGTAGGGATAAGAAACATTATATACTCTGAAAAGTCACTCTTTATGACGTTTCGGCATACTGCCTTTATCAAAACTACATTTTGAGCATTTACATTCCTCTCAGCACTCAAACATGGATTCCATGTTTGAGTGCTGAGAGGAATGTAAACGCTCAAAATGCAGTCTTGTACAAATTTCATAATTTTGATAAAGGCAGTATGCCGAAACATCATAAATAAAGAGTGACTTTTCAGAGTATAGAAATAGTACAGTTTGTGTTTTACAATGCATCCAAAGGCTGCAGATAGAATGACAAAAAGTGTAGACCCTGGGGCCGTATTCATAAAGCCACTTAAGTCGTTGCTATGCAGTTGCTAAGGCTTAATATCTATAAAGGAGATTCCCTACAACTATGAAATTTGGTCTGGAGGAACAGTCTTTGTAAGACTGTTCCTCCAGAGCAAATTTCATAGTTGTAGGGAATCTCCTTAAAAGAAATTTAGCCTTAGCAACAGCATAGCAACCACTTAAGTCGTTTTATGAATATGGCCCCTGATCTGGGTCTGGGAAGTTTGCTCTGATCTATGTGTCCCAATACATAGAATTTTTATGGCATACAATTTTTTCCCTGTCTGTAAATAGTTACCAACATAAATGTTGACAAATAAAAGAATCTCAGGTAGCAGAAGGCTTTTCACATAGTTGAACATCTGATGCATGTTGTACCATTGCTGAAATAGTTCATACAAGTGGTACCTTTTACAGATTTATGATTTTACTCTTACAGACATATGTATACTTTGTTTATTTCCATTTAGAGCTATAGGTATACATACAAGTAACATATTTTGTAAATACATGTAGTACTTTTCTGTTGGACATTTTATAGATACATGTGCATGTACTTTTTATTATAGATCCATGAATTACCATATATTCATACATGTATATTTCATAGCTCAAAGTAGTATTTTTAGATATATTTATACACATGTAATACTGTTTAAACTTATACAATCAATGTGGATGAAGGGTAAATCTCTTTATGCCCCAGAAGGAACTTTGGGTGGCATATTAAAACTGCACCGTCCATCTGTCAGACTGTTACAAATCGTGTCCGAGCGATAACTTTAAAACTACTATAGCAAAATTGAAAAAACTTCACAGATAGATAAACCATAATGAGAAGGTGGGTCGGGCGCAAGACATGTCCTTATGCCTAAGGTCAAGGCCACAATTGGGTCAGAGGTCAAATTGTGTCTCAAAATTGTGTCTTAGCAATAACTTATAAACTACTTAAGCAAATTTAATGAAACTTCACAGAAAGATAAAGCATATGGTATGTGGCACATAACATTTGGGTTATCACGCTCAAGGTCAAGGTCACAATCAGGGTCAAAGGTCAAATCTTGTCTCTGCCATAACTTAAAACCTGCTGAAGCAAATTCCAGCAGACTTCACAGAAAGATCTACCATAATGAGAAGGTATGGCAATAATTATGATCCCAAATCCAAGGTCAAGGTCACAATCCTGAGTCAGAGGTCAAATCATGTCTTGGCAGTTGCCAAGAAAAGTACCAAAGCAAATCTTACAGATAGATCAAGTCTAATGAGAAGATTTGCAATGCACAAGACATAGGTGCCTACACTCAAGGTCAAGGTCATAGCCAGAATCAAAGGTCAACTCATTTACCTTCAGTTACTTAAAAATTACTGAAGCAAACTTAGTTAAACTTCATGAAAAGGTAAAATATAATGAGATGACATGTCATAAACAAATTACTGTTCTGTTGCCCAAGGTCAGGATCGCAGTCAGGGCTCTTAGGTCAAATCATGTCTCTGAACTGACTCAAAACGGCTAAAGGGAATTTCATCCAATTTCACAGAAAGGTAAAACAAGATAAAATGGTAACTTTAAAGTAAATTATAATGATAAGTTATGTCAGATGTGACATTTAGGTTTCCACACCCAATTTCAAGGGCACAACACAGTTTGGTTAGTGGTTAAGTCCCCATGAATCCTCTGAAACTTCCGAAGTGCATTTAAATGTCACAGAAAAGTACAGCAAAATGAGAATGTAT
This sequence comes from Ctena decussata, assembly GCA_963989385.1. NCBI lineage: Eukaryota > Metazoa > Mollusca > Bivalvia > Lucinida > Lucinidae > Ctena > Ctena decussata. Next base: position 248,845 of record CAXDIV010000183.1, on the reverse strand, counting down.
GTCATGTGCAAGACTCAGGTACCATGTCCAAGGTCAAGGTCACAACCAGGGCTCAAAGGTCAGTTTAAAAGGCCTTCGGGGGCATTTGTTATACTCTGTAACATTTCTTGTGTTTTTGTTTTCACTATTTTTTACATTGGGGAACACCTTATATGACTTCCTGTTTGCTTCACTGAATGCATTTTTTTAAATATCTTATAGAGAGAATTTGTTCCTAGGGGGGACAAATTCTTTCCTTTAAGAATTGACCACAAAGAAAGAAGGCAAAAATGAAACTGACATGGTTGTTTCCTTTGACAATGTACCTATTTATCTTTAACTGATCATTCCAGCAGTGAATCTGAATGGCTTTCAGAGCTCTCTGTGTAATGAAATGAGACACAAGAAAACCAACAAAGAGGCTGTGCACCCAGTGCAGACTCAGCTCAGCCTGGGCCTCTGCCCAGTCCAATCAGATTCTTCACTAAGAGCTTAAAGGGTAGCTAAGGGTCTTAACTACCACCATGCTGACAGCAAAGACTCTGATCAGACTGGGCGGATGCCCAGACTGATCCGAGTCTGTGCTGGGCGCACAACCACATGGTCGGTTTTCTCGTGTCACAGCTCAAATACCTTCATTTGTGAGTTTTTCAATATTTAGGCTCATGTAAGAGTTTCAACTCAGGGATGGGGCTAGGGAGTTCAAGGTAATTTTGGGACAATTTCTCTAGTCTCCATTTAAACATTTTGATGAGGTGGTTCAAAGGGGCTTAAAATGTTATAGAGAAATCGCAGATCTGATCCTTGCTTGATTAATATGTATTTTATGTGACCTTAAGGTGAACAGAAACACCAAGGGGCATCACTCTGATCTGGATAATTTGTGTCTCTTGTCATAAGGGGCTACTCTTATAGGAGAGACTTTGCTCTCTCAGTCTCTGTAGGTAACATCTTATTTTCTGTGGAACTATTTACCTATTCCATCTGGAGTAGCCGGGCCGCGTAGCGCAATCGGTAGGGCACCTGACTCATAAGTCAGAGGTCCTGGGTTCGAAACCCGGTCTGGCCACATACTTTCGTTTCTCCTTTCGCTGATTCAAGAAGGGCAGTTGTCAGTTACTGGCGAAAGAATGTGCACTTAGTACTGGTTAACCGCTTAGGAGGTCTAAGCCTGCCCAGGAATAGTGTGGTTAGGTTAACTGACCGTCCCGACATGACCTTAGTTGTTTACCGTGGACGTTAAGCATCAAATCAAATCAAATCAAACCATCTGGAGTATTAATTATATGTATTTATATGTAGATATGTATCTTATAATGATTCAGTGACCTCTCTGTGCTTGTATTTGTTCATTCATACTGTTGTGAATAAAAATTTTATTTTATCTATTGCGTAACTTTATTAAATAACCAGCTGCCCACACAATTCAGTTTTGACTACAATATCTGTGCACTTAAGATGATCTCTGCTGAGATGGCACAACAAATGGATTGAATCCCTACATTACAGTATGTTGTAGTTTTAGAAGAATCATCCGAGGTAATAATCTCAGATGATTCATTCATAAAAAGTATAACAGCATTTCATTTCATTGAAAAGCTGTTATACTTTTTATGACTGAATCATCTGAGATGATTCTAATGAAAATCCACAACATTATTTCATTTTCTTATTTTTTTTTATTTTTGTTACGCAGAAGGTTTTACACACGGTCGACACGGGTGTAGAGCCTTATGCGTCGCCAGGACGGCGGAGGGTGACTTCCGGTTAAAGGGTTATCTACTAGTGTAATACACTAACAAGGAAACTCTAACAACGTTAGAATTTTTTCAAGTTTATATATAATGTAAATTTTATATACAACAATACAATTTACAACTGTCACAATTACAATAATATACGACACATATCAGTTCATGTCGCTGGCCCAAGTAAGGTGTTTGTTTCAAATATGTAATCGATTTGCGTACAATACGCAAATAGATTACCGTCTGACGTCAACACCGTACTCGGCTCAGCGCCATGAACTAAAGGAAATCACAAGGAACAAAAAAACGTTAGTTTGAGCTCATAGAAAAAAACAAGGCCTTATGTTGGTAGACTTCAATTCGTCGTTCCCTGGATCATGTCATGGGCCAGTCCATATATCATGAGGAACACCAACTCTTATTAACACGTGCACGATTATATACTGGTCGCTCCCTGGATCGTACCAGGGACCAGTCTATATATATTAAAACACCTTAGTGGACGAACACTGTCCCACACTTGATGTGACCTTCAGATCTTATCACAGAATCTGGCAAAACTGTGCTAACCACTTCCGCCTACATTTTGTGCTTCCCGCCTCTGCTTAGGAACCATGCACAAACGGCGTTGTAACTGCCTCTACCCGGGTTGGTATTAACCTGGAGACGTATATCGCATCTCCAGGTGAGACGTGGCTCTAAGCCCTAACAGCTGACTGCCGGACTTGATGTGCCTAAAAATAACGAACTTACACTTAATACATTGTAACTACATAATAACAATACGTAAGACTTGGGCCTGTCTTGGAAATACCATACAACGCCCTCGGCGAATGCCGAGCATAACGTGCACACGCCAGCCGTGTCACTAGACACGACTCGCGCTCACGATGTAAAGCTAAAATTGTGCTTACCACTTCCGCCAATGAAGAAACGTAGATCCTACCACGCATGTGCGTCGAAGGATCTGACGTCAAACATTGTCAAGAAGTATACTGACGTCAACAGGCATTACCATGACATACCCCACATAAAACATGAATGAATCTAAACAATGACCTATTTACATTAAATTGATTGACCAAAATCTAACTCGCATATGTATTAATTCATTTCTTTCAACTAAGCGTAATACCATTTGCCATAGAATATAATAGCTGAATAAACATTTCTAACACATTTGGGATCATAACGTTTGATCTGACATCATGACGCCAATGATGTTATACCATATGACGTCATCTAGTGAAGGCAAATCAAACGCATGACGACCAAATGTTACCATTATAACTTATGGAAAAAAAACCTTAATGCGGTGCATGCTATGGCGTCAATTGACGTCACGAGTATATAAATTAGTTCCATTACAAATCAATCTACTTCTATAGGCCACGTATACGTGAAACTAATATAAAAAGTGCTGACGTCGCAATAACATGAATGCAACTGACGTCACATGAATAACATGAATACAACTGACGTCACTGGACGTCAAATAGACGCACACCATTGCAACCAACATCAGTGATATAAACTATTTCCGAAATTTACAAAACTTCCTAATATACAAATATTATGCGCAGCATGCTTACTAACAAAATCGGTCGACACATGCGCAGCCTGATCACTGCCAACAAAATCAAATCAGTCGACACATATAATCATACCATATCAATCAGAAGTCACATTTTTCATTCTTAGCCAAACTATTCTAAATAAATATAATAAAATCTTACCCTTCTAGGTCTTAACACAGAATCTGGGCACACAACAATATAACATCCATCAAGAATTAAACAGCCACGTCTAACTTTTCATTAAAAGATAGGTGTATAAATACTATGCGTCTCACATTAAAATCATGCAACTCGAATCAAAGTGTGCAGATACTCACATTAAAATCATGCAACACGCTGTCCATAATCAAAAGACTCGTGCAGGTATTCACCTTAAAATCATGCAATACGCTGTCCACTAGAGGTATTCACAAACAACCCATGCATAACGTAGCCACAATTTCCGTAAATGTTTTATTACCACAGTTACCCTAAAAACTGTAGCCTTACTGATTGAAAGGATTAAAATAATCTCGACGACATAGTGGACGATTAGATCCATTTCGTAACATAGGTTTCCCCTTAGGGAGAAAAAAACATAACAATGTTTCTTTTCTGAAATAGTACGAAATGCGATCGAATCGTAGGCTATGTCAAAACTGGAAAACTAGCTATATACACAACAACGGTGCGATGCATAACGTGGCCAAACTATCTACTAAGGTAGTCCGCCCCCAAATTATCTTGGCAATAGATTTACCTAATCCCAAAGTCAATCAATTCTCTGTGTCGTACCTGTCGTGCCTCAAATGGAATGGGGAAGTATGGGTAAGTCTGATCGAACACTAGGTGGAAATCGCCACCTTTAAGTGTATCAGACGTAAAATTAACGTTGTCTTTGACATTACACCTACTTCGCACGACAGATCCCACAGGATCCGTTGCCTCTGCCTCTAATCTACTATCGCCACCGTGTTCTTTCATGTTTGCTTTCTGAATCGACGTTACGTCGTCGGGCTTTACGTTTTCACGTATGAAGTCATATTGGGATACGTCCTCTGACGTACAAATGTTAACTCTTTGGACATTCGGATCACTGTGATCCTCTGATCCAACATTGTCACGTGCATTAACAACTACAGACGACACGTTCTTTTGACGTTGAACGTACTGCTTAATCATGTTAGCAGGATAAGTATTCACGACGCCCTTGACGTTAATCTTGTAGTTCATTTGCATTGACTACTTCGACAACTTCATATGGCCCGTTCCATTGAAGTAACAATTTATTGCACTCATTCGGGAGTAGCAAAAGTACTTTGTCTCCGACGTCAAACTTACGCGACCTCGCGCGTTTATCATAATAAGCATTCTGCTTTACGTCCATTTTCCGGACAATATCCTGTGCTAACTTACACGTTCTCTCTAAACGTTCTTTTAGATCAATAACGTACTGATACGTCAATAACGCACGTTGGTCAGTTTCCTCTACAGACCACAATTCCTTTAATATTTGCATAGGACCCCTAACATTACGCCCATACAACAGTTCAAACGGGGAAAAACCTAATGACTCTTGCGGAACTTCCCTTACTGCGAATAATAATGCTGGGAGATACCTGTCCCAGTCATTCGGACGTTCTACGCACCTTTCACGTAATATCTGTTTCAATGTATCATGGAATTTCTCCACGGGTCCTTTACCAGTAGATTGATAAGGAATAGTTGTCAGATCTTGAAGCGACAACAACCTACTAACCTCTCTCATGACGTCAATCGTGATCTTACTATCATGCTCGATTAGCATTTCACTCGGTATTCCTAATCTACTGAACATCTCAACTAACGCTTCGGCTACGCGTTCCGTTTCAATGCCGGGTAACGCTACCGCCTCGGGATATCTCGTCGCATAGTCTATCATTGTTAAAATATAGCGGGATTTCCTGTCAGAACGAGGTTCTATCGGTCCAACTATATCAACAGCGACTCGTTTAAATGGTGTGTCAATCTGTGGCAACTTTCCTAAAGGAACCTTAGTGACACGACCTTTTTGAATAGTCCTTTGACATATGTCACAAGATTTACAAAACCTTGCCACATCACCACAAACTCCAGGCCAAAAGAACTCAGTTAACACTCTATCCATAGTTTTCTTTATGCCCAAATGACCTGACATCAAGGTTTCGTGCGCCAATCTTAACACCTTTTCACGAAAACCTTCAGGGATAATAAGTTGCAAAGTGACCTTGTTTCCCTTAGTAAACTGCCTATACAATAAATCTTTCTTTCGGATAAACTTAGTTTCACCTCGGTTCAATCCACGACTAATAGTCACATTCCCAGATTCCACTCTTTGCCTTATGCCATTCAATTTAGGGTCAACAACTTGGGCCTGCTTCAATGCCTCCTTATCACTAGCAATAATTTGATCAGGAACTTTAAGTTTCCTATAGACCTCTTCACCTTGCTTAGCTTGTGACCTAGTCACTGCCGCCATTGCAAAATGGGACATATCGGGAAGTTTTGACCCGTCAATATTTCCAATAACCAGGTCATACAATGTATCTTCCATGCACAATGCCTCAGTTTTTCCTGTGAAAAATGGACAATCTATGTCAACCATTGCTAAGGGATACCTTTGGGTAGATTCATCAATCAAAAATACATCAGATTCTCTACCAAGTAACTGATCATTAGAAACCAAGTTTCTACGAACGACACACCCAGTACAACCTGTGTCCCTTAAAACTACAACAGTCTTACCATTAACCGTACCCTGCGCTGTTGGTAATCGCGACCTTAAAAAGTAACAGACACCTTCCCTATCCACGTTATCATTGATTAGTGGACTTTCTTCCTTACTCTGATAGAGACCTTCAATTTCATGAGTCCTATTCATTGTAGTTTTACAAAAGTTCATTTGATGTCCGCCACCCCGACCACGTCCGCGGGAATAACCCCGACCACGGCCACGATCTGAACTACTACCCTTCGTCTGTACAGTATCGCTCTTACTCTGTGATCTTTGTGTCTCATCTTTCGGTGCATAACTACTCCCCTTACTTACGCTATACCCGCTTGCACTTGCACCTACCTCACTATATGCTTGCTTCCTATCGGGATTCTTAAAACATTTATATGTTAAATGTCCCTTACCACAAATACTACATTTTATCTCTGGCTTCGCACTCGGCTTATTATCAGATCTACTCTGAGTTACGCCCTTACTATCACGCTGCCCCTTATTAACACAAGCGTAGACACCGCCACGTGCTTCTGCAAATAAATCTGCTTCCCTAGCCATCTCACCTAGATTCGTGAATGTTTTCGGTTTCAAATGAACATACAGTTCTTTACTACAAGATTCTAAAAACTGATCTCTAGCGAAAAAATCGCAAACAGATTCATAAGACTGGTCTACCTTCGCCATTTTCAACCATTTATTAAGATACGACCTAAGTCTACTACTAAACTGAATAAACGTTTCGGACTTTTCAGGCCTATCATAGCGAAATTTCTTCCTAAATCCGCGTTCAGTCATATCAAAATTCTTTAACAACGCATCTTTCAACTTGTCATAATCTGCTGCATCATCTACAGACAATCTATCATAAACATCAAGCGCGCGACCTTTAAGTAATGCGCTTAAATATGCAGCCCAAACGTTTTTATCCCATTTATTCGCCGTCGCGTATTTCTCAAACCTTGATAAGTAACTATCCATTTTGTCCTTACTTTCATCAAAATACGGTAACTTGGGATCTCGCGCATGCGCTAGCTTTTCAGCCTTCTGTTTTTCTAATTCAACTCTAAACGTTACCTTCTGCAAATCTATCTGATTCTTCAACTCGCGTTGCTGCAATTCAAAACTATACTTCAACTTTTCTAACTCAACTTCGCTCGACAACTTTGCTTCCTTATCGCTTTCGACTTGATACAACCTAGCTTCCCTATCTTTCTCGGCTTGCCGCTCTATACTTTCAATCCGCGCCATCTCGATTTCCCTATCCGCCGCAATCTTAGCTTCTTCCGTCGCCCTATCCGCCGCAATCTTAGCTTCTTCCGTCGCGATCCTAGCCAATTCAATTTCCCTATCTTTTTCGGCCTGCGCAATCTTTTCTTTCTCCGCCGCGATCCTTTCTTTATCAAGTTCCCTTACCGCGTGCCTTTCTGCCCTCTCAGTCTCTTGCTGTTGCTTTACAAATTCCTGCAATGCCTGCCCCTCATAACCTAACTCCTTTCCCGTCTTAACTAACTGATCCATGACACTTAACGTAATGCTCACGTTAACTTAACTGAAACCGACGTTCACTTAAAGTCACACACGTTAACTAAAACGTTAACAATAATAATAACAAACTAATCCAACTAAAACGTTGATTAATTAGTATACTCGCGATCTGGACGTATCCATTAAAGTTACGTTCATAACAGACCGGAAATGACGTCATAAACTGACGTTGACTTTGCCGAGAATTACTTTTCACTATTAGATGACGTAATTAGATGACGTAAATAACCCACATTACAATTACGCCCAACTTGATCTAGCGTATCGGATATACAAACGTAACGTATGTAACGCAACGTATTAACACTGACACGACAACTGTACGTCCTACATTACAAAACCTTATAGGATACCAACGGTAAATCAAACTTAAGATTCCGCTATTAGGTTTAATTCATTGTAACGATATTATATAACGTATCGGGTGACTTACGTTACAAAATCAGGACATAAATTGGACCTCAGTAACGGTTACGACACAGCGTACAAAACGTTTAGGTTAATAAACTTACAGATTGTCATGCAACAGCAGTGCCAAGGTACTCAACCAGACCTTAAAACTAAATATGTATCATCCGTGCCAAGACAATTTAGGTCTATATAACCTTAGTTTCCCCACTCAGATATGCAACCTGTTACATTTTATCACAAATTAATGCATGGGCTATCGCACTTCATCACGCAGGGAATAAGGATAGTTGACCTTAATTGAGTGTAGGTTACATTTACAAAGAATTTACTGGCAAAATTGCTCCCCTAAAATTCACAGCCTTACGTCACCTTAGAAAAGAACAATCAGAAAGTCAATAATAATAAAAAAAATGACTGACAAAATTGTGCCTAGATTCTGTATATATTGTCAATGTGTTACACTGGCAGATATTAACCGGAAATCAAATCCCGTTACTTCATGACACCATGTTACGCAGAAGGTTTTACACACGGTCGACACGGGTGTAGAGCCTTATGCGTCGCCAGGACGGCGGAGGGTGACTTCCGGTTAAAGGGTTATCTACTAGTGTAATACACTAACAAGGAAACTCTAACAACGTTAGAATTTTTTCAAGTTTATATATAATGTAAATTTTATATACAACAATACAATTTACAACTGTCACAATTACAATAATATACGACACATATCAGTTCATGTCGCTGGCCCAAGTAAGGTGTTTGTTTCAAATATGTAATCGATTTGCGTACAATACGCAAATAGATTACCGTCTGACGTCAACACCATACTCGGCTCAGCGCCATGAACTAAAGGAAATCACAAGGAACAAAAAAACGTTAGTTTGAGCTCATAGAAAAAAACAAGGCCTTATGTTGGTAGACTTCAATTCGTCGTTCCCTGGATCATGTCATGGGCCAGTCCATATATCATGAGGAACACCAACTCTTATTAACACGTGCACGATTATATACTGGTCGCTCCCTGGATCGTACCAGGGACCAGTCTATATATATTAAAACACCTTAGTGGACGAACACTGTCCCACACTTGATGTGACCTTCAGATCTTATCACAGAATCTGGCAAAACTGTGCTAACCACTTCCGCCTACATTTTGTGCTTCCCGCCTCTGCTTAGGAACCATGCACAAACGGCGTTGTAACTGCCTCTACCCGGGTTGGTATTAACCTGGAGACGTATATCGCATCTCCAGGTGAGACGTGGCTCTAAGCCCTAACAGCTGACTGCCGGACTTGATGTGCCTAAAAATAACGAACTTACACTTAATACATTGTAACTACATAATAACAATACGTAAGACTTGGGCCTGTCTTGGAAATACCATACAACGCCCTCGGCGAATGCCGAGCATAACGTGCACATGCCAGCCGTGTCACTAGACACGACTCGCGCTCACGATGTAAAGCTAAAATTGTGCTTACCACTTCCGCCAATGAAGAAACGTAGATCCTACCACGCATGTGCGTCGAAGGATCTGACGTCAAACATTGTCAAGAAGTATACTGACGTCAACAGGCATTACCATGACATACCCCACATAAAACATGAATGAATCTAAACAATGACCTATTTACATTAAATTGATTGACCAAAATCTAACTCGCATATGTATTAATTCATTTCTTTCAACTAAGCGTAATACCATTTGCCATAGAATATAATAGCTGAATAAACATTTCTAACACATTTGGGATCATAACGTTTGATCTGACATCATGACGCCAATGATGTTATACCATATGACGTCATCTAGTGAAGGCAAATCAAACGCATGACGACCAAATGTTACCATTATAACTTATGGAAAAAAAACCTTAATGCGGTGCATGCTATGGCGTCAATTGACGTCACGAGTATATAAATTAGTTCCATTACAAATCAATCTACTTCTATAGGCCACGTATACGTGAAACTAATATAAAAAGTGCTGACGTCGCAATAACATGAATGCAACTGACGTCACATGAATAACATGAATACAACTGACGTCACTGGACGTCAAATAGACGCACACCATTGCAACCAACATCAGTGATATAAACTATTTCCGAAATTTACAAAACTTCCTAATATACAAATATTATGCGCAGCATGCTTACTAACAAAATCGGTCGACACATGCGCAGCCTGATCACTGCCAACAAAATCAAATCAGTCGACACATATAATCATACCATATCAATCAGAAGTCACATTTTTCATTCTTAGCCAAACTATTCTAAATAAATATAATAAAATCTTACCCTTCTAGGTCTTAACACAGAATCTGGGCACACAACAATATAACATCCATCAAGAATTAAACAGCCACGTCTAACTTTTCATTAAAAGATAGGCGTATAAATACTATGCGTCTCACATTAAAATCATGCAACTCGAATCAAAGTGTGCAGATACTCACATTAAAATCATGCAACACGCTGTCCATAATCAAAAGACTCGTGCAGGTATTCACCTTAAAATCATGCAATACGCTGTCCACGAGAGGTATTCACAAACAACCCATGCATAACGTAGCCACAATTTCCGTAAATGTTTTATTACCACAGTTACCCTAAAAACTGTAGCCTTACTGATTGAAAGGATTAAAATAATCTCGACGACATAGTGGACGATTAGATCCATTTCGTAACAATTTTTTTATTCATTTCCAATGTTTCTAATGAAAAGAAACATTTTTATGAATGAATCATCTCAGATGACTCTGATGAAAAGCCACAAAACGTTTTATATGAGCTAACCACCTGATCTGACTCACACGAAGAGCCATAATCTTATTAATGAATCATCTGAGATGATTCTAATGAAAAGCAACAACATTTTTATGCATAAATCATATGAGGTGATTCTATTGAAAAGCCATAACATTCTCCTGAATGAATTATCTGAGATGATTCTTATGAAATGCCACATTTTTATGCATGAACCATGTAAGATGATTCTAATGAAAAGCAAAAACATTTTTATGAATAAATCATATGAGGTGATTCTAATACAAGGGTTCCCCGGAACACTATGCCGCACCTGCTTTGTGCCTTCCTATAAAGAAATCAATGAAAGCATCAGTTTGACATATTTGGTCAAAATCCATTGTAGTTCATAGATATTGTCTGTTTCATACTTTTTTAGTTCATTAGATATTGTCTGTTTCATACTTTTTTTCTATTTTTAGTAACGGTGAAAGGCAGCCATTGTGGATGGTCAATTTGCAAAAAAAATTGAAATAGCTTCATGCAAGGACCATTCTGACACAAAGTGGTTCATTATAATGTTCAAAGTCTGGTTAATAAGAAAGCGATTATTGAATCTGAATTTCAGCATTTCGATATTATTACTATCACCAAAACTTGGCTTAACGAAAGAATTCATAATAACGAGGTTCAACTGAACGACTACTCTATGTACAGGCGCGATCGCGAAAGTGATAGTCATGGAGGAATATGTACATTTATTAGAAATAATGTATATTCTAAAAGAAGAAGTGACATTGAATTACCAGATATTGAATGTTTATGGGTTGAATTCTATATCCATAATAGAAAGATACTTCTTGGTACTTTTTACAGACCACCTAATTCCCTACCCTCAATACTTGATTCAATAGAAAATTCCATTGGCCTTGCTTTTGATTCAAATGCGCATGAAATCATCATTACAGGAGATTTAAACCTAGATATGTTAAAAACAGCCACTAGCAGGAAAATCTTTGATATTTGTCAGCACTACAATCTAACCCAACTTATATCTGAACCAACACATTTCACAGAAAACTCATCTTCCATAATTGATTTATTCTTCACGTCTAGAGGAGATAGTGTTCTGTTAAGTGGCGTTGGGGAGCCCGTACTTGACCTAAACATACGATATCACTGCCCGATTTATTGTGTTTTAAATCTTAATAAACATAAATCTACTACATTTACCCGACATATTTGGTTATATGATAGAGGAGATTATGCGTCCTTTGCAAATGAAATATCTGACACTAACTGGGAATTATTGAAAAATAATGATATAAACACCTACGCCAAAAATGTAACTGAACATATTATAAAAGTTTCAGAAAAATTCATTTCCAATAAAATAATAAAAGTTAGGCAATCAGATCCTAATTGGCTCACGAATACCATTAAAAAGATGATGCGAAAAAGAAAACGTTTGTACGACAAATACAAACTGTCAAAAAATGAAACAGACTTTGAAAACTATAAACATTATAGAAATCAAGTAACAAATGAAATTAGGAAATCTAAGAAAATACAGACAGATAAAATTGCAGAAAAACTTAATAGTAACGAATTAGGACCTAAAGATTGGTGGAAAACGCTAAAACAGTTTATAAAACCGTGCTCTACGTCAGCTATCCCTCCTCTGTGTAAAGACAATGTTATATTTTCTAAAGAAAAAGAAAAAGTAGAAATTCTTAATGAGCATTTTAGTAAGCAAAACACTTTAGATGATACTACTGCTTCACTACCTAATATTGTGCAAGGCGATGTATCTACTTTGAACACTGTCAGTTTTACGCCTGTTGAAGTTGAAAGTGTTTTAAAATCATTAAAAACGGGAAAAGCAGCTGGACCGGACAATATCAATAATCGTTTCTTAAAGAACTCAGTCATCCTCTTTCTTTCCCTTTGTGTGATCTATTCAACTTTTCCATGTCTGAGGGCAAAGTCCCAGATACCTGGAAGCAAGCAAATATAACCCCTATATTTAAGAAGGATGATGCGTCAAACCCATCCAATTATAGGCCTATTTCGCTTTTAAGCTGCATTGGAAAAGTTTTAGAAAAGCTTGTTCATAAATACGTGTTTAACTTCTTTCGTGACAATGGAGTAATAACAGCTTTGCAATCAGGATTCATGCCAGGAGACTCTACAGTTAACCAGCTAGTTGATGTATACAATACCTTCTGTAAAGCGCTTGATGAGGATAAAGAGGTGTGTGCCGTATTCTGTGACATTAGCAAGGCTTTTGACAGAGTATGGCACGCAGGCCTTCTTTTTAAACTCAGCCTAGCTGGCATCAGAGGCCGACTCTTGGACTGGTTTTCAGATTATCTTAATAACAGATCTCAAAGGGTGGTAGTTCCAGGGGCACAGTCAGATTGGATTAGTATAAAGGCGGGGGTACCCCAGGGGTCTATACTTGGTCCGTTGCTTTTTCTCATTTATATAAATGATATAGATGAAGATATTGGTTCTGTTATACGCCTATTTGCAGATGACACAAGTCTTTACCTCGTGGTCGACAATCCTGTAGATGCTGCTAATATTCTTAATTCTGATTTGGATAAAATACACTCATGGGCGGAAAAATGGCTTGTGACCTTTAATCCTTTTAAGTCCGAATGTCTCCTACTTTCTAGAAAACACAATAAACCTCTACATCCACCAGTAAGCATGAACCACCAACAAGTAAATCAAGTTGACACGCATAAACACTTAGGTCTAACATTCACTTGTGACGGTACCTGGCATGCACATCTAACTGAGATAAAATCTAAAGCATGGTATCGAATAAATATAATGAGACAGTTGAAATTTGTTCTTGACAGAAAATCACTACAGTCTGTATACTTCTCTTTCATCCGTCCAGTCTTAGAGTATGCCGATGTCGTGTGGGATAACTGCACCCAGTACGAAGCAAACGAGCTTGAAAAGATCCAGATTGAGGCCGCACGCATCGTTACAGGGTGTACAAAACTAGTTTCTATAGATGCTTTATATACTGAGACTGGATGGGAAACTTTAGCATCACGGAGAAGCAAGCACAAACTTACCCTGTTCTATAAGATGAAATCTGGCATGAGTCCAAACTATTTAACAACTCTAGTTCCACCTTTGGTTGGTAATACCTCTAACTATAACTTACGTAATGCTAATGATATAGGAACAGTACACTCTAACTCACAACTTTACTATAATTCTTTTCTTCCTTCTGTTATTCGCAAATGGAACGAATTACCAGAGGACATTCGCCAGTCAGACAGCATTGCATCTTTCAAAAGACATCTGAACAGTGGTAGTATTACTCCTCCAATGTTTTACCAAACTGGGACGCGTGACGAACAAATATACCATACGAGATTAAGGACTAATTGTAGTATTTTAAACCAACATCTTTATTCTAAAAATATAATTCAAAGCCCACTATGTGCTTGTGGATCTGTGGAGGACACAAAACACTTCTTATTTGAATGTCAAAGATATGATGAAATAAGACACGAAATGATAATTGATGTGTCAAACTTCTGCACTCCTTCTACAAATTCCCTTCTATTTGGAGACGCATCCCTCTCTGTTGACGTCAACAGTCGCATTTTCTGTGCAGTCCAAAAATTTATACTGAAATCAAAGAGATTTAGACCAAATTACGACGCTACAGACAGTGTTCTAAGTGATACATAACTTGTTAAGTTTGTTCAGTAAAACGCCACCTTCTGGCGAAATCGGTGACAATAATATCTTTGATCTTGAAACAGAGTTGGTTTCGCTTACCTTTCAGGGTTTTCTTACAAGATTACTACCCCAGCGGGCACATGGCGTCCGGGTGGCGTCGAACCGATGTCGATGCGACGTCATTACGTCGCATAGACGTCGGTTCGACGTCATATGGACGTCGTGTGCCCGCTGGGACTTTAAGTATAAATAGCCAATCATTCCTCGTGGAGTATTTTTATTTTATTTTTTTTATTTTTATTTTTTTTATTTTTTCTTTTTTTTTTCTTTCCTTCCTTTTCCTTTCCTTTCCTTATCTTTTCTTCTCATTTTCTTTTCTCTTTTTTTCTTTTTTTTTCTACTGTACCTTCTATATGCATCTTAAGATACAAATACGAGCAAATACCACATTTAAATGTTTATTTATGTTACTCTTGGTTCAAATCACATTTAGATTATTGTAAATTAGTTTTTGAAGTATGGGATACAGATTCACAAAAGTCTTATGACTTCCTTCTGAATCCCATTTGTATAACACAATATAAATATGTAATTATGTATTGATATGTTTGTAAATTATGATTGTTTATACAAATAAAATATTGTTTAAACTAAAGTGGTTCAAATTTATTCAGAGGTTCTTGAAAATTTTCATTTTCATGTTAATGCTATTTTTAGTAACAGCAGTTGACAGCTATCTTGGATTGCCCAGTCACATAAATTTTAAGAACTCCATTTGCCGATCATTTTGATTGAATTCGACTAAAATCTGCCCAGCGTTTCTTGAATTATTTGCATTGGGTCGACATAAGGTCACTGTGACCTAATTCTGCTATAGATTTTTTTTCAGTTTGATAATTCTGAACACCAAGGTCCAACTAATGCTTCATACAAAATTTCAGCCAAATATACCAAGTGGTTCTGAAGAAAAAGTTGATTTTATTGGTTTTGCTATTTTTAGTAATGGCGGCCATATTGGATATTCGACCAGCCTGAATTTTATCATTCTGAAGCCCTGCAGTCTGATCATGCTGCATGTGAAGTTTGAGTACCATGGATACAGTGGTTCAAGAGAATAAGTCTCTTGCATGGACTTAAATGCTAGGATCGACGTAAATTGTGAAGGGACGGATGGACGAACGGACTGACGGACAAACGGAAAACCGGACGCCTATATAGTACCCTGCTAAAGCAGGTGCGACAAAAACCACAACATTTTTAATGAATGAATTTTAAATCTGAGATGATTCTAATGAAAAGCCAAAGGACATTTTTATGCAGTTATAAGAAAAGTATCTCTGACATCAGATCTGGCACTCTTGGTATCAAAATTATTGTCCAATATTTATTTCACATCATTGAATGAGCTGGGGTTGGTGCGGGAACACTCATCAATGGAGAGTCAATCTGTTCTACTGGAGCAGTGGGGCTTGGCTGATATGATTCTATTTTGTCCATCAATGCATTATATGTTGTGTGAATCACCTCTCCATGCTGAAATATAACAAATGTCAAAAAAAGGTAAATCTCTGAATTTTATAAGCTTGATCTCCAACAGGGCCCATGGGAAAATGAGATACCAAATTTTATTTCATCAGGAACTAGTGAGATATCAAATTTTATTATTCAGAAACTAGTGGAATTTGAATGACAAATAGTTTCAACAAATAAATTCCCATACAAAATCAAACTAAAAATGACAAAAACAGATGCCCCCCCCCCCCCCCACCTGCCCTTTCCCAGCAGTATCATTTTCCCTAAATGCTGCCAAGTTCAGACCTCCTGTTACCTTGAAAAAGGGCAAAGGTCACCAAAATTTAATCAGTTCTTAACCACCTCCTGATTATATGCTTGTCTATGGTCAAAATCCATCCATCCTTTCAGGAGATACAGTGCAGACAAGCTGTTTTTCAATATACTTTAACCTTCTGTAACCTTGAAAATGAGATCAAGGTCACCAAAATTTAATCACTTCTTTTCCATCTCCCAGTGATGTATCTGTGACAGTTTGTTTCAAATTCATCAATTCATTCAGGAGATATGGTGCAGACAAGCCCTTTTTTCAACATTCTTTTACTGTGACCTTGAAAATAGGGTCAAGGTCACCAAAACAGAATCAGTTCTTTTGCATTTACCAATTAAACATCTGTGCAATTATATATCTGTGCAAGTGTGGTTCAAATCCACCCATCCTTTCAGGAGACATGGTGCATACAAGGCATTTTTCAATGCTTTTTGACCTCTTGTGACCTTGAAAAAGGGGTCAAGATCACCAAAATCTAATCAGATCTTTGCCATCTCCCAGTGATATACCTGTGCAAGTCTGGTTCAAATCCATCCATCCATTCAGGAGATATGGTGCAGACAAGGCATTTTTCATCATTCTTTGACCTGTGACCTTGAAAATGGGTCCCGGTCAACAAAATCAAATCAATTCTTTGCCATTTCCCAGTGATATATCTGTGCCAGTTTAGTAAGTATCAATCCATTCCTTCAGGAGATATGCTGCAGACAAGCCATTTTTCATCATTCTTGGACCTCCTGTGACCTTCAAAATAAGGTCAAGGTCACCATAATCTTATTAGTTTTTTCCCGCCACCAAGTGACGTATCCCCGCAAGTTTGGTCAAAGTCCATCCCTCCCTTCAGGAGATAGAGTGTAGACACTAAGCTATGCAGACGCAGATGCCACACCAAAAACAATATGTCCCCCTCCACCATGGTGGGGTACATAATACCTGAAGAAAAACTCCCAATCGTACCAAGACTTATCATACCAAAAATCGTTGTTTAATGTCAAACAAATAAGTAATTCTGTCAAAATGAAATACACTAGAAAACAAGTGCAACAGATCTTTATGTCATAAACTCACAAACCTTAAATCAAATCTACACGAACGAGGATGCGGACACAAATGCGGATGCAAATGTTGATACGGACGCCGACTCATCATGTTCTCTGACGCATACTCGAACTACGATGCTGGGGGTATAGCATAAGCTCTCCTTTGCTTTGCAAAGGCGTGCTAAAAACAAGTCATCATAAACAAGTTATCACACCATGACCAAACCATAGTATCCAAAACTGACAGACAAACAGAAAGACAAACAAGTAACCAGTAGTGCACATCCCAAAAATCCCTGCCTGCCCATTACTATTTGGAGAGGTATAAAAAACACTGGTCAACTTACCCCAATGTTTGGTTTGATGGTTTCCATCAGCTTAGTAAGTTTTTCCTGCTGTAGTTTAGGATGAATGTACCAGATTAATCTCAACATATGTCGCAGCACGTTGTTTGTTGACAACCCACTCTGAAAAATACATAGGGATTACTCTCACCAGGAAATATCTTAAGGAGTACAGTGCTCCAGGTAAGAAGGGGTCGCAGGGTTAATTTAAGGATAACTGTCCATATTTCTCCACAAAAACATGTTGTGACCCATCATTAGAACCGTCTTGCTAAGACATTTCTAATGAGGGGTCACAACTTAAGTTTTTGTAAAAAAGTAAGAAAACTTATCTCAGAATTATCCTTAAAACTCTAAACTCAGATAACCCATGAGGACAACATTTCTATGGTAATACAGCTGTAGTTGCTTCCATCATTTTTGTGGAAGTTTCACCATGATATTCCAAATAGCAAAGGAACTAGTGGCCAAAAAAGCATCTTTTGTACACTGAGAAGTGCCATAACTCTGTCAGAAATTGTCAAAATTTGCCCATTAACAATCCCAAGTGAGACATTCTTGATACAAGCACATGTATAAAATCTGAATTAAATCTGTTCATAAATACTTAAGTTATCGAACAGAAACAAAGTGCGGACAGACGTACGTACGACGGACAGACAGACACATTGACGGCCAATGTGAAAACATAATACTCCGCCACTAATGTGTGGTGGGGTATAAAAAATTGGCTCTTGCCAAAATTAATTCTTGCCTTTAAGAGTTGATCCCCATTGGGAACGGCTGCAAAAAAGAAAATAGCAGAGTTGCTACCTTTGCAAATGTACCCATTTGCCTTCATGATATAAATACACCTTATTGATACAATGAAATGGGTACTATGTATGTGACTTCCTGTTTGCTTCCCTGGCTGATTTAGCCATTCCAAAATAGGGTCTACTCCTAAAAGAGCAAATTTTTGCCTTTAAGAGTTGATCCCTACTTGGAAGGGCAACATGTTGATACAAACATGCGGACACAATCTATGACAAGACAGGAAACTTGTCCAAACTATAACATTGATGTTTGAGATATCAGTGTTTGAGATAATGATAACTGTAATTATATTAATATTAAATAGACAAAAGTACAGCAGTATTTAGGAAGCAACAATGAATAAGTATCCTTTCTCAAAGTGATTTGTAGTAAACAGGACCACTCATCCTCCACTTCAAAATTCCCTGACTTTTCCCTGATAATTTCCAATTTTACAAAAGTTGAATACACTCCTTACTTTAACAGTGCTAGTAACTTACAGGAATCTACTCTCCCTGGAAGCAAATTCCTTACAATGAGGAGGGAGATGTATAATTGTGTGCATGGATGTCTCTCCTAAACGTGTATCCTTTCCTCTTAAGCAAAATGAGAAATGACTTAAAGTATATAGTATATTTCCAATTCCCTAAATTTTTCCTGACTTTTCAAGTCCTTAAATTTCCCTGACCAATCAAACAGATTTTCCAGATATTCATCCTAACCATGGAAGCCTACAAGAGTACTATATGTAGAGACCTATCCTTTTTTAATGCTAGACTGTAATTTTAGCTCGCTACACCATGACATAATGGTGAGTCTTTATATGAAGATAGATAGATAGCATATACCACTCACCTTCAACAACAACAATTTTATATTTTGTTGTTGTACTCACCTTAAAGAAGGCTTGAAAAACAATGTTACAGAATTCCTCACTTGCAAAGTCATCAGCCATAAAGATGAGAAATGAAACTAAAGCATGTAAGAAAGTATCGTCGTAACTTCGTCTGTCGTGACACTCTGACAGGTAGGGCAGTATCTGGCTAAGAGCAAACTTGTCCTTCTGACGTGATATCTATAAAATTTACATTAGACTTATTCAACATCAAATCAGTTTGGCTGATTATTGAGCAACTTCATGAGAAAAAGTAATCTGTTTTTCTGTGCAGACTGATCCAGATCTCAAGATAAGAGTGAGTATCTGATGATAAGTATAGGGATAATTTCTATTAAATCTGTACAAAAACATATGAGCCTATGAGCCGCAACATGACAAAAGTGACCAAACCAGCAAAGTAGAATGATGTGCACCCAGAGAAGACTCAGATCAGCCTGGGCATCTGCCCAGTCTGATCAGTTTTCCCTTTGCGCTTAAAGAGTAGCGAAAGGTCTACGCTAGCTTCATGCAGACAGGGAAGACTCTAATCAAACTGGGCAGATCCCCAGGCTGATCCGAGTCTTCATTGAAGGCACATGCCACTTTGTTTGTTTTGTTGTGTCACGGCTCAATCATTGTGATCCATCACCTGAACTGCCTCAATGAGCCAGTTTAGGTGAAAGGTCACAATATATGTTTTTAAGGCCACATACCAACTAGAATATAGAGAAAGCCAGTGGTGATTTTCTTTAACGCAACATTCCCTCTTGAATTATCCTAGTACAAGTATAACACTACCAAGTTTCATTAAAATATTTCAAATGGCTTGTTGATTTATTGCCAAGAAAAATAAGCTGATGCCCAACAAGCTGTTATCACACCTGCTCAATAACATCACACCTGCTCAATAACATTCATAATTTCATTTGGAGAACCATTGTTCTCCACTGGAAACCTAGTTTTATCCACAGAACTCCATCTTTACCATGTATCCACTTGCCTTGCACGTCAATAGTAAATGCATAGATATAGCAGTCTGCGTACTATCTCCTCAGATTGTCACGCTTGCTTTATGTATACTAGGAAACTTGACTGATGACTTCATAAATCTAACAAGCTCTGGCCCCGATGTTTAATATAATACTTTTTTCATGCTCAACTCAGCTGAGCATGAAATTTTTTCTGCTCATAAATTGTTGTCACAAATGTTGGCATTTTAATATTTATGAGTAGAAAAAATAGCCTTCTTGGCTTATCTGAGCCTGCAAAATGCTTAATTTCTTGGTATTTTCATATATATGGGCATTTTAAATTTCATGTTCAGCTGAGTTGAGCATGAAAAAAGTTTTATAACCTCGGGGCCTGATAAGCTTACATATCAATACATCAGTGATTCAGATAAGGGTAACAGGGATAATTGAGGGATTTCCTTATTTTGCCATAAAAGCATATACTACGACCCTTCATTAGAACCATCTCAGTGAGATGGTTCTAATGAGAAGCCATAACATATGCTTTTGTTGAGAAATAAGAAAAAAAAAAAAAATCTTTAAATTATCTTCAATACCCTACCTTATCTAGAACTCTAAATACTGTGCAGTGGTCAGAGACAACAATTTACCTGTAATGTATAGTATAGAGCAATCATACTAGACACAGCACTCTCCTTGATAAATATCATAAACAACTGGCTCGGGTGTCTTGGAGGGGGAAACGGTTCATCAGGGAGTCTGGAGAGAATGGGCCTTGTCTGATCATCGACTATCATTCCTGCAACTGTTGGCAGAAACTTGGTGAAGAGAACTGGCTCCTGAAATAAATTAAACTGCCCATTTAAGGAGAATGGGTTTACTCTCAGGGGAAGCAACTCTACAATTTTCATTTTAATCTGCCTTCTGACTGGAGCTCAACTCTTAAAGGAAAGAATTTGCTCCTCTTAGAGAGCAAATTCTTTCTTTTAAGAGCTGATCCCATTTAGGAAGGGCTTACGTTGTCCAGCAAAGCCAACTGGAAGTCACAAAAGTTGTCTCCCTTTAAAAACCAGAGGACCAATGGTCCTGTAGCTCACCTGCCACTTGGTCCTGGTATATATTTTAATGCTTTTATACATGTATATAGAACCAGGGCAGGGGCAGATAACCCCCCTCCCTTGGGGATTAATGTTGAGTCCCAATTCTATATACCAAGCCATAAGGTCACTGGGCCTTTGGTTCTGGACAAAGATTTCTGAAGGGTTTTTATCATATATGG
Organism: Ctena decussata; assembly: GCA_963989385.1. Taxonomy (NCBI): domain Eukaryota; kingdom Metazoa; phylum Mollusca; class Bivalvia; order Lucinida; family Lucinidae; genus Ctena; species Ctena decussata. Next base: position 227,244 of record CAXDIV010000183.1, on the reverse strand, counting down.
ACGTGGCGGCCACCATGTTCATGTGACCATGACCATCTGAACAAACTTTGATTCCTTTGACCCAGTATTAAAGCTCCATATGAAATACAATAATCATTTGTATAAACTATGATATATACATACCGGTACCAAGTTTCAAGGTTATAGGCCTTTCGGTTCTCCAGAAAAAGACGTTTGAAGAGTTTTTACCATATATGGGCATGGTGGCCATCTTGGTCAAGTGACCAAGACCATCTGAACAAACTATGGTTCCTTTAAGCCGGTGAAACTCCATATGAAATATGGCTTCAATTGACCCTAGTGGCCTCTGAGAAGATGTTTGAAAATGTTGACGGGTGACACAATCTCAATGACCTTGTACAAAAGTCAAAGAAAGACCTTGACCATATCTTCATCTGGTCATTTAATCAACCATATACACCAAATATTGCACCTTAGACTTAAATAGTTTCTGAAAAATCCACTGTTTAAGCATTTTCCCATATAAAAGCCTACATAATGTACCAAAGTTGACAGTGTCATAAATTAGGTCAAGGTCAACGCATGATCATTTGTATAAACTATGATGGGCTTGAGTGCCCAAAGCTACATACCAAGTTTCAAGGTCATACGCCTTTTGGTTCTGGAGAAGAAGATTTTGAAGGGTTTTTACCATATACGGGCATGACCGCCATCTTGGACAAGACCCCAAGAACAAACTTTTATTCCCCAATCACACTTAGACTCCATATGAAATTTAGCTTCCATCAGCCCAGTGGTTTCAGAGGAGAAGATGTTTTGAAAATCATGATGACGGACAGACAGACAAAATGACCTTGACCTTCAGTGACATAATATCTTCATCTGGTCATTTAGTTGACCATATATACCATGTACTGTACCTTAGACTTAAATAGTTTCAGAGAAATCCACTGTATAAGCATTTTCCCATATAAACGCCTAATGTACCAAAGTTGACCATGTCCTAAATTAGGTCAAGGTCAACACAAGGTCATCATTTGTATAAACTATGATAAGCCAGCCTGCCCGATGCTACATACCAAGTTTCAAGGTCATAGGCCTTTTGGTTCTGGAGAAGAAGAGTTTTGAAGGGTTTTTACCATATATGGGCATGGCGGCCATCTTGGTCATGTGACCCAGACCCTGGGCATAAACTTTCGTTCCCCCATCCTACTGAGACACCATATGAAATTTGGCTTCAATCTCCCCAGTGGTTTCAGAGGAGATGTTTGAAAATCTTGATGACGGACAGACCGACAAAATGACCTTGACCTTTAGTGACATAACATCTTAATCTGGTTATTTAGTTGACCATATATACCACATATTGTACCTTACACTTAAATAGTTCCTGAGAAATCCACTGTATAAGTGTTTCCCATATAAAAGCCTAACATACCAAAAGTGACCATGTTGTAAATTAGGTCAAGGTCAAAGCAAGGTCATCATTTGTATAAACTATTAAGGGCCCACATGCCCAAAGCTACATACCAAGTTTCAAGGTCATAAGCCTTTTGGTTCTGGAGAAGACGATTTTTGAAAGTTTTTTACCATATATGGGCATGGCAGCCATCTTGGTCATGTGACCCAGATCCCGGGTACAAACTTTCGTTCCCCCATCCCACTGAGACTCCATATGAAATTTGGCTTCAGTCTCCCCAGTGGTTTCAGATGAGAAGATGTTTGAAAATCTTGACGACGGATGGTCTGACGGAATGACCTTGACCTTTATAGACATGATCTCTTCATCTGGTCATTTGGTCGACCATGTATACAACATATTGTACCTTAGACTTAAATAAATTCTGAGAAATCCACTGTTTAAGCGTTTTTCCATATAAACGCCTAACGTACCAAAGTTGACCATGCCGTTAATTAGATCAAGGTCAACGCAAGGTCAAGATTTGTATAAACTATGATAAGCCAGCCTGCCCGATGCTACATACCAAGTTTCAAGGTCATAGGCCTTTTGGTTCTGGAGAAGAAGAGTTTTGAAGGGTTTTTACCATATATGGGCATGGCGGCCATCTTGGTCATGTGACCCAGACCCCGGGTACAAACTTTCGTTCCCCCATCCTATTGAGACTCCATATGAAATTTGGCTTCAATCGGCCCAGTGGTTTCAGAGGAGAAGATGTTTGAAAAACTTAATGACGGATGGTCCGACGGAATGACCTTGACCTTTAGTGACATAATATCTTCATCTGGTTATTTAGTCGATCATGTATACCAAGTATCGTACCTTAGACTTAAATAGTTTCTGAGAAATCCACTGTTTAAGCGTTTTCCCATATAAAAGCCTAACGTACCAAAGTTGACCATGCCGTAAATTAGGTCAAGGTCAACGCAAGGTCATGATTTGTACAAACTATGATGGGCCCGCATGCCTGATGCTACATACACTGGAGCGCTGTTATAACGCGGGTGTCGGGAGACATAAAATCGAACCGCGTTATAAGTGATCACGCGTAATAACGATCTTCACTGAAATACCCCACCCACTAATGAAAAACCCCATGTTTACATGCTCGTAGCCCTTATTTAGCCCTAACAAGGTAGATAGACATGTTTACTGCTTACCGGACACAACGAAAGTCATCGCTGAAGTAGCCTTTCAGTCCCTATGTTCTTACTTATTGTGAAAAGTGCGCTGCAAAACGGTTTAAAACCATTTACAAAGCGAAAGTACAATCGTAACACATCGGCCATTTTCGTATCCTGAATTAAACCTATATCGACGAGGATGTCCGATTGAGCGAAAGTAGACTTGTTCGAGTTAATTCCCTTGTATATACACTTGCAAAAAGGTACCTTCGGACGAATACAATATACTTATTTGCGCGAGTACTGACGTCGCCTAAAAAAACTCTAAGCAGCCTACAGATAACCAAATCGGGTTTAAGGTTTTGTTTTTTTACATTTATAAAATTCTTTTATAATGTTTTCTTTGGAGGTAATCAGTGACTGCTACGCACAGCCCTTTTCCTGAGCGTTGGCTTGTGTATTGTGTATATGATGTGACCTTCGCTGTTGGCCAAATTGGTGACACGTGATATGCGCTGATTATCGAAGTCTTGTAAAAACAATGACCGGTGTTCACACCTTGGCAAGACAACCAACGCTTTGAATGGCTGTGATAACTTTTGACACGCTGTTGATTAAAATTATGTAAACAACCCAATTAACTTTTAATGGTTATTTTCTATTCCAATGTCGTGAACACCGACGGAAACCGCCGAAAAATCCGCGATCTGTAGAAAAAAAATTTGGGAGCCACAGGACAACCGCATTATACCGATTTCAGCGATATATCGGTCCGCGGTAAAACGGCGCTCCAGTGTACCAAGTTTCAAGGTCATAGGCCTTTGGTTCTGGAGAAGAAGATTTTCAAGGGTTTTTACCATATATGGGCATGGCAGCCATCTTGGTCATGTGACCCAGACCCCGGGTAAAAACTTTCGTTCCCCCATCCCACTGAGACTCCATAAATTTGGCTTCAATTGGCCCAGTGGTTTCAGAGGAGCAGATGTTTAAAAATCTTGACGACGGATGGTCCGACGGAATGACCTTGACCTTTAGTGACACAATATCTTCATCTGGTCATTTGGTCAACCATGTATACCAAGTATTGTACCTTAGACTTAAATAGTTTCTGAGAAATCCACTGTTTAAATGTTTTCCCATATAAAAGCCTAACGTACCAAAGTTGACCATGTTGTAAATTAGGTCAAGGTCAACGCAAGGTCATGATTTGTACAAGCTCTGATGGGCCCGCATGCCCGATGCTACATACCAAGTTTCAAGGTCATAGGCTTTTTGGTTCTGAAGAAGAACATTTTTGAAGGGTTTTTACCATATATGGGCGTGGTGGCCATCTTGGTCATGTGACCCAGATATTCCGAACAAACTTTCGTCCCCCAAACCCATGGAGGCTCCATATAAAATTTGGCTTTGATCGGCCATGCGGTTATGGAGAAGAAGGCCTTTGAAAATGGTGGACGGACGGACTACGGAGCATTGCCATACTAAAAGCTCACCTTTGAGCCTTCGGCTCAGGTGAGCTAAAAATGGCAGAAAAATGAGGTGGTGTACTCGGTATACCGCAACCACCAAATGAGAAACATAAATTTGCAAACAGTGCAGATACCTATATGACAGCTCAGTATGAAGCATCTTGTACATGGCTGACTTTGTGTGAAAAGGGACTTTAAGACTTGTGCAGACCTTACATTCAATATTCAATCAGCCTGTGTGATTGTGCAATTTGTCTAGACCTGTACACAGGGCCCTCCGTAGCTTCTTACACATCGCTACCTTTGTGAAGCGAAACGTAACATCAGAGGATCGGGACTACAATTTGTCAGGCTCCCCTCTTTGCCAAAGCACAAAGAAAAAAGTTCCTGTGTAAGGTAATGTATACAAAGTTGAACAGCCTACATAGAAACATATCAAATATTGGCTATTTGGAAACTCACCAGTTTTGGCTCTTTGAACTGCTGACTGTCAATCATATCCCAGGCTCCAAGGCCGAGTGCTACCATCCTGATCAGCAGCTGCATGTCACTGCTCTCCTATAAATACAGTACCATAAAATTCCAAATATTGAGGCATCTAGGTCTGACCAAACAGTGAAGTCCCAGACGAGACTGCTCCTAAAGGAGTCTGATCAGGGTTTACACTATCATTCCATCTGCATCTTTTACTTTTAGATGCACTTCTGCATTAAAAAACAAAACTGTTCCATTTTTAGGACAATTACGGTAATTATTTTAGGTATCCCATTTTTAGAATTTTTTCCCAGTACATTTGTAGTTTCCTTTTTGAGCTACGTTTGTAGTTCTTAGAAAAGTATAGCCTAGTAGGTGAACAGAATTATACTGACCTTGAACTAAAAAGGAAAATATGTCAATGAACTCATTTGCCCTACTTTCCTTTGAAGTTTAGTGTCCACAGATGCTATGACATGATAGCCAATATCAATAAAAAAAAGTTATTATGTGTAGCGTTATAGTACGTCAGAGGTTCTGCAAAAGAAATGTCATGTCAAATCTCGTCAAATTGTATGAAAACAGCTTCTCATGCCATATGAAAAAGCAATGGACATCCTTCTCTGAGCTACACATACTGATCTAATCCATGAATGATTTTAACAAACATTCTCCGGTCTCTGAACTTGCAGGGTGCATCAAAACTTGAACCCCATTATCTAACATCATTTCAAGTATTAGTACGAAGTCCATCGTGGCACTGTGAAATTATGTCGTTCATAAATATATAAATATAAAATTTTAACCAAAATCTCTCAGATAAAATTCTAATTTGATGACCGTGACTTCAAGGTCATCCAGTGGGGTGAATATATAGTTTTTGTGAAAACTCAAAAAAGTGTCTAACATCAGTTCAAGTGTAGTCTAAATCTATGTCTAGCATTATGCATCAGTATGCAATTAGAAAACTTTAATAAAGACCAAAATTTTCTAAGTCTGTGACCTTGACATCAAGGTCACTAAGCAGGGTTAATGTAGTACTCTGTAAAACTTTGGACTAATATCTAACTACAGTGCAAATATCAAAAGAATCAATCCATGGGTTCAGGAGATATGAGTCTTTAAGAAACTTTAACCAAAACAAAACATCCAATCAATGAAAAGACAATTTTTCTAAGTCCATGACCTTGGTATCAATGTCACTGAAGGGGGTGGGGGTACTACCTTGGAAAACTTTGGACCAATATCTAACTACAGTGCAAGTATCAAAGGAATTCACCTATGGGTTAGGAGATATTGGGCTTTAAAAAAACCCAAAACAACCAGTTGGAAAAAAAATCCAAATTTTCTAAGTCCATGACCTTGACATCAAGGTCACTGAGTGGGGTGGGGTGGTACCCTGTTAAACTTCAGACCAATATCTAACTACAGTGCAAGTATCAAAAGAATGCATCAATAGGTTAAGGAGATATAGGTCTTTAAAACACTTTAACCAAAAAATCTAATCCGGACGCGGATGCGGACGCGAGGGTGACAACAATAGCTCTTCCTGAACTTTCGTTCAGGCAAGCTAAAAATGACTGACTCTCAGTATTTGTAGTAAATACAGTTAAGCATATACATGTATATGCCACAATGTCTTTTTATCAACATACTTAGTAAAGGGAAATGTTTTTTTCTTACCCTTGGTAGAATATCATTGTTTATACAGTGTTGCAAAACTTTCATGGTTGACAGTGCTACAGTATTCAGAGCATAAGGGTCGCACAGGATCATTGACAAATCGCTGTAAAAGAAAAGAACACACACAACTATGAAAATATTATCTGCAACAATAAAGAAATATCTGATTATTGGTTTAATTCAGCATGACATTCCAAATATGCTTTCTGTTAACCATGACTTCAACTTGGTCAATATTTAGTCATTTTTCACTATCACCTAAAAACTTTATACTCAGTGGATGTTAATACTTGTTCTTTTTTTAAATCCTATGGCAGTTTAATAAAATCTAAATGACAACTGACAATTTCACATTTACTCTGTGCAAAGTGCATGTAAAAAAAAGAAAACTTTTGAAGTGAACATGCATGGATACAAAAGCTCATGATGCCATGCTCAAAAGCTGGATGAACCACCAGAAAAAAAAAAAAAAATGGTATTCAGGTCTATTTTGGCATTTCTATGGAATAAGATAAGATGATTGAAAACTACTGAAAAAATTTGAAAGAAAGTAAAGCTTATTTTTACTGATAATCCCTATTACGAGGTAGTCTTGTGAACCCCAGTCACCTCACAAAGTGAAGAAACGACTGGGGCTACTGGCTACAAATTCTTACCCTAATACAAATTCTTGACCCCTTTTGATACCGTCTAGAAATCCTTGCAGCTCTCTAGCTCGCTTTGAATCAACAAACTTCTCTCTTATACAGGCATCTACACACCAAGTAAACTTATGGCAAGGATCAACAGCACAAATGTCATTCACTTCTTGGTCATGAAGGGACATTAGAAGTTCTGCTCTTAAAGTGCAATAATGCATATTCCTAGTCCTCAAGAATAATGTTCGTAAAAATTGCAAAACCATGTCATACAATTTCACACTTTTTCCAACCATGTGTGTAAGTTTCTGGACAACTTCTCCCTGTCTTCTTAATTTTGGTGAATGAAGAAAAAATGTTGATGTTGCATTTTCATGACTGAAAAGGGTATTTTCTTTTTCCCTGATATATTGTGATAAAAGGGGAGATACTTCATCTCCAAACAATGCCTGGTTATCTTCCCATATCTGTCTTTTTACTTCAGTGGCAGCTTCTGCGTACAGCTCTTTGTCATCTAAAATTTGTTTCAAATAGGAATCTCTGATCTTTGGTAAGTTTTTCAGTATACACATGACAACTGGTCTCAGGGAAGAAACTTTAATAACAGAAAAACTTTTCTCCAGCATAGATTCAAGTTTCTTGTATCTGTCTTTGTCTTCTCCAGCCGCCACTTCATTTATTTTCTGTATGAGTTTATCTCTCAGCTCCTCTAGAACTGATGTGTGGAATTCAAGACGCTTCACATCATGAAGGTCAAGAAATGGTAGAGCTGGCTTCAGAGAGGGTAGTAAGACTCCATTCTCAGACTGGAAATCTTCTATGGCTGCAAGTGGATCTGAGCAATTTGTAAGCGCCTCGCGAAGAAAATCTCCGCCAGGAATGCCTAAAGGTTCTAGACCAGACATTATAAAATTGCTCTGTAATTAAAAATATTGTCTATCTTGTATAAAAATGGATGAAATGTGCGAAAAATTGGTAAAAATTTGCTCAAATCCATAACCGGAAGTCGACCCATTTTCTATCTCCAATAAAAGAGCTTTACTAAAATTAGTTATGAACCCATTTTTGCGAACTGTCGAAATTGTTAATATTTATTATTGTTATAATAATAATATTATTATTATTATTATTATTATTATTATTATTATTATTATTATAACAAGTGATTATTATTGATGATTGAATATAATGAAATTAACAGGAAACACTTTACAGCAAAATTCAGCAAATTTGATAAAACACAATACCTAGCCCCTGTTGAGACAAGCAAGGGCATCACATTGCTCGCAATGCACAAGATACTGCTGTTTCTTCATCTAATGGTGTTACTTTAGCTAACACTGAGCAGTCTTATCATTACTTTACATGAGACCTAGTGGTCTTACTTGAGCTGTCTTATTCTACTTCACATAGCACTTAGTGGCATTATTTGAGATGCCATTGAGCATTCCTGATTTGACTTCACATAGCACTAAGTCGTTTCACTCAAGCTGACAGTGAGCTACCTTATCTTTACTTCACATAACACCTAGTGATCTTGCCTTTGCTGCAGCTGAGCAGTCCTTCTTGTACTTCACATGGCACCTGGCTAGTTGTGTTTTTTAGCCGACATTGAGCTGTCTTATTCTTCAGATGGCACCTAGTGGACTTATTTTGGCTGACGCTAAGCAGTCTTCTCTGTTATGCATGTTACCAGTGACTTTCATTTGTTCTTATTTCATATGGCACCTAGTGGTCTTACTTCAGCTGACATTGAACAGTCGCATTCTTACTTGACATGTCCCCAAGTGGGCTTCCATTAGCCATCACTGAGCAGTATTATTCTTACTTCACATGGAACCTAGTGGCCTTCCTCCTTCCCTTTAGCTGATATTGAGCAATCTTATTCTACCTAGTGGTCTTACTTTAGCTGACATTAGGCAGTCTTATTCTTACTTCACATGGCACCTTGTGGTCTTACTTCAGCTGACACTGAGCAGTCTTATTCTTATTTTACACAGCACCTATTGGTCTAACCTACTTGACATAGAGCAGTCATATTCTTACTTCACTTGGCACCTAGTGGTCTTACTTCAGCTGACATTGAGCAGCCTTTTCTTTGTTCATATAGCACAAGTTTTACTTTTGCTGCCACTAAACAGTCTTTTTCTTACTTCACATGGAACCTAGTGGTCTTCCTTCAGCTGACATTGAGCAGTCTTTTTTCTACCAAGTGATCTTACTTTATCTGACATTAGGCAGTCTTATTTTTATCCCCCGACCGAAAGGTTCGGGGGATATAGCATTATCCCCCGACCGAAAGGTTCGGGGGATATAGCGATGAGCCTGGCGTCCGTCCGTCCGTCCGTCCGTCCGTCCGTCCGTAAACACTTTCTTGTCCGCTCTATATCTTGAATACCCTTTGGAATATTTTCATGGTACTTCACAGTTATGTAGAACAGGTCATGACGATGTGTCGCGTACAAGAATGGTAACTCTTGCTATTGTACTTTTTGAATTATCTCCCCTTTGGTGATTTTTTGGCAGATTCATGTCCGCTCTGTAACTTGAATACCCTTTGGAATATTTTCATGATACTTCACAGAAATGTAGAACAGGTCATGACGATGTGTCGCAAACAAGAATGACAACTCTTGCTTTCTTACTTTTTGAGTTATTTCCCCTTAATAGTTTTAGGTGTGATTTTTTGGCAGATTCGTGTCCGCTCTATAACTAGATTACCCTTTGGAATATTCTCATGATACTTCACAGATATGTAGAACAGGTCATGACGGTGTGTCGCGAACAAGAAAAACAACTCTTGCTTTCTTACTTTTTGAGTTATTTCCCCTTGATCATTTTAGGTATGATTTCGTGCCTGCTCTATAACTTGAATACCTTTTGGAATATTTTCATGATACTTCACAGATATGTAGAACAGGTCATGATGATGTGTCGTGAACAAGAATGACAACTCTTGCTTTCTTACTTTTGGAGTTATTTCCCTTTGATGATTTTAAGTGTCCGCTCCATAGCTTGAATACCTTTTGAAATATTTTCATGATACTTCACAGATATGCAGAACAGGTCATGACAATTTGTCTCATACATGAATGATAACTCTTGCTTTTAGACCTAGTGAATTATTTCCCTTTGGTAGTTTGAGCTGCTGTTTGAGTCTCTGCTCCACAACTGTATAACCCTGGCCAGCTCCAGAATTTGAATAACCGTGAACCTTTTAGAATATTGACGATCGTGCTGTGATATCTTATCAGTGTTCCTAACTCTCTCTTACCCCTCCACATTCCCGTGGCCCCTTCCGCAACCCCCCCCCAAAAAAAAAAAAAAAAAAAAATTTTTTTCCAGATTTGGATTCTGTGTCCAAATTCACTTACTAGAGAGCTCAAAATTAGGTTTGTAGGGCTAGTACTTTAGAAGTTATTCACACATTTTGAAAGTTGAATGTATCGTATGCTATACATTTGTGTATATGGTGGCTGTTTGAGATATTACCTCTTTTTAGCAGTCAAGCATACTGTTTTAGTCTGAGTGTTAGATAATCATGCATCTGTTAACAGATAATGTCAATCAGAAGCATAAAAGAACGACAATATATTACTAATATGTGTTTTGCAGTGCACCCTTTTTACCAAGGCCCATGGGGGTCTTCGGTCGGGGGATTTGCCATCTCCTCTGATGGCTATTTTTTACTTCACCTGGGACATAGTGGTATTTACTTCAGCTGGCATTAAGCAGTCTCATTCTTAATTCACATAGCACATATGCATCTTACATTAACTGACACTGAGAAGTCATATTCTCACTTCACATAGCACCAATTGGTCTTACTTACCTGACATAGAGCAGTCTTATTCTTACTTCACATAACAAGTATTGGTCTAACTTATCTGACATACATGTAGAGCAGTCTTATTCTTACTTCACATAGCTCCTAGTGGTCTTACTTCAGCTGACACAGAGCAATCTTATTCTTACTTCACATAGCACCTAGTGGGCTTACTTCAGCTGACACTGAGCAATCTTATTCTTATTTCAATCATATAACACATATGTGTCTTACTTTAGCTGCCACTGAGCAGTTTCATTCTTACTTCACACAGCATCTATTGGTCATACTTATCTGACAGAGAACAGTCTTATGCTTAATTCAGATGGCACCTAGTGCTGTAACTTCAGTTGACACTGAGCAATCTTTTACTTCACATGGCACTTATGTAAGCTGTCTAATTCTACTTCACATAATAATACCTAGTTGCATTTTTCAGCTGATATTTAGCAGTCTTATTCTAACTTCACATAGCACCAACTTATTTCACTTTAGTTGACAGTGAGCAGTCTTATTCTTAGTTTGCATAGCACCTAGTGGTCTTACTTAACATGGCACCTAGTTATGTTACTTTAGGTCACATTGAGCAGTCTCATTCTTACTTCACATGGCACCTACTGGTCTTTCTTGAGCTTACATCAAGCAGTCTTATTCTGTCTTGAGATGGCACCTAGTGGTCTTAATTTAACTGACACAAAACAGTCTTTATTCTTATTTCACATGGCACTTGGTGAACTTACTTTAGCTGACATTGAGCAGTCTTTTTCTTAGTAGTCTCACTTTAGCTGACAATGAGCAGTCTTATTCTTACTTCACACAGCATCCCAGAAATCTTACTTTAGCTGACACTAAGTAGTCTTACTTAACTTCGCAAGGCATCTCATGGTCTTTCTTTAGCTGTCATTGAGCAGTCTTGTAGTATTCTTACTTTCCATAGCACCTAGTTGTCTTACTTTAACTGACACTGAGCAGTCTTATTCTTACCTCCCAAAACAGCCGTTTATTTTAAGCTGACACTGAGCAGTATAATTCTTACTTCACATAGCACCTTGTGATCTTACTTTGGCTGTCAGTGGGCAGAATAATTTTTTCATATGGCATCTAGCGCTCTTACTTTGGCTGACATTGAGCAGTCTTATTCTTACTTCACATGGCACTTAGTTATCGCACTTTACCAGGTACTGAGCAGTCTTATTCTCACTTCCCATGGCACCTATAGCTGTATCTTTAAACCTTATTTCACCTAACTGTCATATTCATACTTTACTGTCTCACATGACACTACTTGCTGAACAAGACACTAGCTATGTCTCTTTTCTCACCTACCATGACATAGCTGCACTTTAATCTTTATCACAACTTATGATACAAGATTAAAGTGCAGCTACATTATTGTAAGTCATAAGACAACTATATTCCCACAATTTTATTTTCAGAAAAAGCTTGATATGTTGACACTGAAAAGGTAAAGGTCATCACTATCTAACAAAGTCATTAGCTCTTACTGATTATATAATCTACCATGTTTTGATGAAATCAGCCAGTACATTGAGATACATGATACACATTCCAGCTGCTACTGAAAATTTAAGTCTAAGTCTTCCTGAGACCTTAAGAAAAGGGTAACAGTCATCTAAACCTACTCAATTCTTTGGTTTGCCCCAATAATACATCTATGCAAGCTTGGTGTAAGCCCAGACACTAGTTCAAAGCTATTGTGCTTACAAGTATCTCACATTCCAAGTCCTCCTGTGACCTAGAAAAGGGGATTAAGATCATCAAAACGATCAGTTCTTTGCCTGGTCCACATTGTAAATACATGGAGGTTTGGTGAAAATCCACTCCCTGATATTAATATAATTTGTATGGTGCAGGTCAGGTTTTTTTTTTGTTTTTTTTTTTGAAAATCTAATAGTCTAAGCACTCCTTTGACTTTGAAATTAAAATAATCAAGGTCACAAAAACAGCATCAGCTCCTGTGACTTGTCCTAATAAAATATTCTTGCACTTTTGGCAAAAATCTACCCATTAATAGCTATTAGCAAGTTGGACATTCTGAGTCCTGTGACCTTGAAAATGGGATCAAGGTTACCAAAATCTAATCAGCTCTTTGGCTTGATCCAATATATCCATGCAAATTTGATGAAATTACATAGTGATATAGTGCATGGTATTGCCAAAAATTAAGCAGTTAAATTCATTCTCGGAGCTTGAAAATTTAGTTATTGCCAACAAAACCTTTTCAAACTCAAAGCTTGTCCCATCTATTTATCCATACAGGTTTGATTAATATCAATCCACTGGATCAACAGATATCAAGCATACATGCAGTGACACAGATACAAATATGTACAACCCCACTTTGGCCCTCCCGCATGCCCGCAAAAGGTGAGACAGTTTTACAAAGGGGGACAACTTTCATGACTCCTGTTTGCTTCCCTGATGGACTGAAAGGGGATCTACCCTTTAAGGGAAGAATTCTTTGATTTAACAGTTGACCCCATTGATAGGAGAAGCAAAATTGAAACTAGCCGAGTGGCTCCACCATAATGTGCATGTATACTTATGCATAGTTTGTATCTCAAATATGGGAAAGATATCATAACAAACAATATATTTATGAGCTTCTGTTTCTTTCTTTTTTATTCATAACAATATCAAGATAAAGTCAATAAACAAGCAGAAAGACTTTAAAACAGCTCTTGTAGTCTACTGAAAACTTTAAGGACATGGTTCATTAATCACCGAGTTTGAGAAATTTAAGACATGGGACATTTAAGCATAGTTTGCTATACTTTTATAAGAATATGACATTTAAAGGGAGTTAAAGCTTAAAGCATGTGCCGGCTCTCTATGGAAAATTCTGGCCTAATTCAGTAAGATAATGGGCAGATTTTGATTTCCATCTTCCTGTCTTATAACCAAATTTATCATATGATGCCGCTGTTATTCAGTGGATAAAGTTGTCTCATAAAAATTGAATGACCGCACATGCAATAACATTTTAGCGTGTACATGTAAGGCCACTGACAACAAACCTGTCAGCAATGCTTTTTTTTATGGAACTAATGTTCATTTTGAAGGCAATAAACCCCATTTTATGGGTCAACAGAAACAGGATCTTACACTCGTGGTCATTTCACATGAAATTTATGGAACTCGCCGAAGGCTCGAAGGTTTGTTTCATAAATTTCATATGAAATGACCAGAAGTGTAAGACCCTCTATAAGTACGGTAGCATTTTACATTAAGGATAATGGATATATCACAACTATTTGGCCACCATTTTTACAAGAGGGACAAGTTTGTAACAGCATTTGCTCCCCTTGCAGATCAATCCAATCTTCAATTAGGCCCAGTGTTAAGGAAAAGACTTTGATCACTCTCAGATGGAAATCTTTCCTTTAGGTGCATGGATACACTTTCAGGGGAAGCAACTCTGCCACTTTCATTTTTGCCTCCCTTCTTGATGAGGTCAATTCTTAAAGAAAAGAATTTGCTCCCTTGCTCCCAGGGAGCAAATTCTTACCTCTTAAAAGCTGACCCCATTTTGTAAAAGTAACATCATCCAAGAATGCAAACAGGATGTCACAAAAGTTGTCCCCCTTTGCAAAAATGGCAGCAAAAACCATAAAGGTGCACTCACACACCTCAAGAGTAGTTCCCCTTCCACAAAGGAGGGTCAGGGTGATTTCCCTGAGGAGATGTTTCGACACATCTTACACTCTGAAATGTTACAGGTTATTTGCTAGAATGTCCCCAAATAAGAAGAAGGAAATTCATTCTTCAGTCACTATCACAGTACTGTTCAGATTTCATCACAGATAGCAGGATGATATTATCCGTTGTCCAGCATGCTCTTGAAGTCTTTCTCCCTTCTAGCAAACGTCTCTGCTACAAGCAGTGGGAGTATCAAAGTTGCCTCGGCGTACACCTGAATCAAAACAAAATAGAGAAACTGTAGAATATAATTTTAACAGTTCAGGTACCCAGAGCTCTAGATAAGAGGGCGTATTTGGTGATAACTAGGGATAATTTTTGTTAATTCTGCATAAAAACATATGTTGTGACCCCTCATCTGAACCGTCTCGATGAGACGGTTCAGATGAGGGGTCACAACATATGGTTTCGATGAGAAATAAGAAAAATTACCCTTAATTATCATCAAATACGCTGTCTTATCTAGAGCTCTGGGTACACCTTGTTGTTGTGTTATTGTTTAACATCCATGGTAAAAAGCTATGGTCATGCTGGGAGGGTCAGTTAACCTAACCACACTATTCCTGGGCAAGCTTAGACCTCCTAAGCGGTTAACCAGTACTAAGTGCACTTTACTTTCACCAGTAATTTGTCTGGGTTTCTTAACTTCAGGGTTTCTTAACTGCTTAAGGTAAAATAGCAGGAACTAGAAGCCCTAGTTGAAAGTCTAGACAAAACCGGCACAAGGTATAAATTGGAGATAACTGCAGAGAAGACCCAACTGCTGACAAAAATCGCAAATGGCATCCACAGGGTAAAAGGACATAAGCTGGGAATGTAACAAGCTTCAAATACCTTGGAACAACTGTCTCAGATGATGGCTCAAAACTGGAGGTTTTCTCCAGGATTGCACAAGCCTCTGCAGCTCTGACAAAGCTGAAGCCAATTTGGACAGAAAACAACATATCTCTTGGATCAAAGGTAAAACTTTTGCATTTCCTTGTCATATTCATATTTCTGTATGCCTGTGAGTCACAGACCTTGACAGCACTTAACTAATGAGGATGTTTTCAGCCATTGGAGAATACGACAAACTCCTGACCATGGTCAAGAAATGTAAACAAAGGTGGTTTGGCCATATCTCAAGGCCCTCTGGCATAGTGAAGAGGATTTCAAAGGGCACAGTGAAAGGAAAAAGATCATGAGGTAGACAGAAGAAGAGTTAGGAAGATATATTAAAGAGTGGACAGGGATGGACTTTGGACAGCTGAAGACAGAACTAGGTGGAAAAGGTTTGTTGTAAAGTCATCTTTGATGTCCCAACCACCTTGCAAAGTTATGGGATAGACTAGACTAGCATTTTTTTTCTTTTTTTTTTCTTTTCAATTTTGTTTTATAATAATAGCTGAACTTTTTTTATGTGAAATTTTGAGGATACTCAGTTTCACAAAAAATAAACTATTACAGATGCTTTATTAATCCATGCTTAAGAACTTTATCAATCCACAGAACCATTTCAAAAATCGCAAATATGGTCTTACTTCAAATTCACAAAGTAAACACCCATAAATTTTCCATTTTCGAACGTGTCAGGAAAACAAAGCTTGCTATTTTAATTTCTGACTTATTTCCCTGGCCACAAAGCCAATTCTCGGAGTTTTGTAACAATACCTTAACAGGTGTGGCATCCTTCTTGATCTTGCCCCAGGAGACAGCTTCGTCAGGTCTTGCCCCAGAATCACTGCCATCAAACTCTGATGCCGTGTTCAGGTAAACACAGTAATCAGCACCATTTCTCTGAGTAAATGAAAAAAAATTTCATCAACACAATAAACAAGTCTATTCTAAGCTACACATGTGCATGTGTGTGGGTGTAGGAACGTTTAAATATGCTTTTATGTTCATTCTCTCCATAAAACATATGATGTAACACCCAAAGTAGAACTGATTAAGTGAGGCAGTTCTGATGAGGAGAACAATTTATTTCATGTAGAAATAACAAAACCTGTCAACGATTATCATCAACACACATGCTTGTCTTTAGCCATAGCACTGCCCTAAAGAAGCCATTCTAGTAAGGAGCCAGAAGCATTCATATGGCTAAGTGGTTATTGCTCTCAACTTGTTTTGGATCACAGGCTCAAACCCCGCTGAAGGCAAGTTTCTGACAAACCTAAACAGTGTTTCAATGCAAAGAACCCATTATAATCACCCTCCCATCATCCTGTTATGACCGTAATACTGTTGAAATGATGAAAAACCACCAAGTCTTCAATCATCTAATGGGGAGCCACATAATATATTTCCTAGAGAAAGATTTAGAAATTTAGGAATTATTATTCTTTGAATGTGTACACTTGCAAGGACAGCAACTTTGCCATTTTCATTTTTGTCTCCCTTCTTAATGCAGCTCAGCTCTAAAGAGAAATGAGCCGTGACATGAGAAAACCAACAGAGTGGCATATGCACCTGCAAAGACTCAGATCAGCCTGGGCATCCACCAAGTCTGATCAGACTCTTCGCTAGTGGCTTAAAGGGTAGCTAAGGGTCTCAGCTACCTCCATGCGGACAGCTAAGACTCTGATCAGACTGGGCGGATATCCAGGCTGATCTGAGTCTGCAATGGACGCAAACCACTTTGTTGGTTTTCTCGTGTCACGGCTCATATGGTGCTTCAAGTGTTAAAGGATTTTTATATCCATGATTTGTAAACCACAGCTCGCAAAATAAAGAACATCAGAGAAAAAATCATAATATCTAAACTTTTGGCCAGACAGATCCTGTTATGGCTTAGAATCCTGTGAGATCTAGTACAAATAGCTTGAGTAACTGAATGAATAACAACCTACCATCAGATTAGCATTAGCAGTATGATGTTTAACGACCCCTCCACCAGTGATAATCATTCCAGAGTTGACAGCCTGAACAGCTATAGAGTTGATGCCTCGGATATCTGTGAGAAATATATCATGACTGTATACTGAACGGCAAGACATTTATCTCTGTATACATGTTTACAAAATCAGTTTGTTTTATAGCAGATAACAGACATTGTCTTTGTCTCCAGACAATTAGATTTTATTTATTCATACCATCCATTGCCCAAATAGGCGATACAGTGGGCCCTCTATACAACAATAAAATTTGTTCCCACACATTTTGACTTTAAACTGACTTTGTTGCTATAAATAATACATATTCTGAACAATAAAGCCATTCTGTGCATATCAAAATGATGTTATAAAGAATTTTGCTGCTGTAATGAATGCCGATATAAAGAGGGTTGTCTGTAGTAATCTGTTTAAAAGCAAAACCTGACTTTGTCTTAGTCTCTATTTATCCAGACAAACAGCTGCCTCAACTTTTTATAATCATAATCCTGACCTTGTCTCAGTCTCCAGACAACTACATTTTATTTCGATAACCAGTTGCCCATTATGCCAATGCCCTATCTGCGGAGCTAGTAGGGATTATAAGTATCTATCATGGCTGTGAGGTGTGGATAGAAAACTCTGTTACGAGGGTAACTGTTCTGCATCACGAGGCTTTCCGAGTGATGCCGAACAGTGATTCTGAGTGACGGATTTTTCTATTCACACCTCACACCCATGATAGTTTCTTTTTCTTGCACACCACTTTTTGTTTTGTCTCCAGAACTTGTGAAAATGCGTAATTCTAGTGCTTGAGAGGTTTCATTTTGATTTTGAAGGAAGGCGCCGCTTTTAAACGACAGCCATTCGGCCCTTTACGTCAACGACTGGAGTGCATAAACTGACATCATTTTTGCCGTCTTTGTGATGTAATAATCTAAAATGCCAACGTCACTTGAGGACGCAGGTACGTGAGCTCCTATACAACAAATGCATTGACAGCTCGTGATTTTTATCTTGTCCTGGGTGAGATAACATGGGTAAGATAAGATTTTCTATCCCAGGTGAAAAGAATGGCATTTTCAATCTGGTGTGCAAGAAAAAGCATTTTATAGCTAAAGCCCATTATTAAAACACTTCAGCTCTCTAAAAACCCTGTGGAGCACTGATGCATGGAATCAAATGCTTTGTTCTTGTCCAAAAGACAATGCAAGATGGAGACGGGAGTAAACATTAGAGCTGGATTAGTAGCCAAGTGTTTCATGACTTATGTGTACTTTATTTGTTGCTGATGACCAATCTATAAACCTACCAAAATTTATCACCATGGCCAGTTTAACACAAACATTACCAAGCGAAAGCATTTTAATTAGAGACCTGCAGTCAGTGAAATCTTACCTTCCACAAGATCTAGAACCAGTCCAGGGTTTTTGTAGGAGTGGAAATAAATGATGTCTCCCAGGGATCCATCTGTGATAGCAGGACAAAATACAGGAATATTGTTCTGAAATAAAAATGTGATCAACAATAAATTTGCAGGTCTTGAGGGAACTGATAGTTCCAAGCCACATCCAGAGAGTCAATCAAACGTCACCTGATAACGTATAACAGGCCAATGCAACGACAACTAAGCATGTGACATACCGACAACTAAGCATGTGACATACCGGTAGTCCCACAAATGAAGTCAAACATATTAAATGTCCCACAATAAGTCTGTGACTTTACCTTACAATAAATGAAGGAATGCATACCTGTTTAAAGTAGGTATGGGTCAGAATGATGAACTACTGTATTTACCCTAAATTTTCGGACATTATAAATGTTCGGACACCATATTTTTTTCCAAAAGACACCTATTTTATGTACCCTTAATTATCAGACATGCACCTATCAGGATATTTTGGCTGTCCATAAATGTTTGGACACAACAAGAGGCCCAAATGGGCCTGATATCGCTCACCTGGCTATTTTGCCACGGGAGGATTCTGATACAAAATTGGGCCAATTCCACTAAGATTTTCTCATTATCACATTTTGCTACTTTTAGTAACAGAGGCGGTTACTGAGATATTGTCATTTTCATGTTTTGTGCTATTTTTAGTAACGGCAGATGGCGGCCATCTTGGAATGCCAAACTGCAAAAAATCTAAAAGGTTTCATGAAAGGACCATTCTGACACAAAATTAGTCCAGTTCCATTGAGCTTTGCTAATTTTCACATTTTTCTATTTTTAGTAACAGAGGCCAACATGACTGGTCTATAGTTAGTTATTTTTGAAACATCTCAATGCAAGAATCATTTTGACACAAGTTTGGTCAAAATCCAATCAGCGGTTACTGAGATATTGTCATTTTCATGTTTTGTGCTATTTTTAGTAACGGCAGATGGCGGCTGTCTTGGATTGCCAAATTGCAAGTAATCAGAATGGTTTCATGCAAGGAACATTTTGCCACAAAATTGGTCAAATTCCATTCAAGGGTTCTTGAGTACTTGCCATTTTTATGTTTGTGCTATTTTTAGTAACAGCCCCCATGGTGGCCATCTTGGATAGTCAACTGGCACAAAATTGAAATAATTCCATTCAAGGACCATTTCTGACCAAATCTGACCAGAATCGTTTGCGTTTTCTTGAGATATTGACATTTGAGAACAAGAATTCCGCGGAATGCGGCGTCTCGCCTGCTGGCGCTTTGTCACTGAGCAAAGATGTATGCATGACCCAAGTTTCATGGCTCTAGCCTTTATAGTTTCTGAGTAACAGACCTAAATGGAAAAACTTGACAAAAAATTGCAAAGTCAGCCAACCGTAAAATGTAGGTCAAGACTCAATACAGATGATGGTTTTGAGATTTACTCTTCTAGATGTAAGCATGATCCAAGTTTCATGGCTCTAGCCCTTATAGTTTCTGAGAAAATGACCTAAACCCGAAAACTCTACAAAAAAATTGCGAAGTCAGTCAACTGTGAAATGTAGGTAAAGACTCAATGTTGATGATGGCTTTCAGATCTGCTCTTCCAGATGTATGCATGGCCCAAGTTTCATGGCTCTAGCCCTTATAGTTTCTGAGAAAATGACCTAAACGCGAAAACTCGACAAAAAATTGCAAAGTCAGTCAGCCGTAAAATCTAGGACAAGACTCAACACTGATGATGGCTTTCAGATATACTCTTCCAGATGTATGCATGACCCAAGTTTCATGGTACTAACCCTTATAGTTTCTGAGAAAATGACCTATACGCAAAAACTCGACAAAAAATTGCGAAGTCAGTCAACCGTAAAATCTAGGTCAAGACTCAATATTGATGATGGCTTTCAGCTGTACTCTTCCAGATGTATGCATGACCCAAGTTTCATGGCTCTAGCCCTTATAGTTTCTGAGAAAATGACCTAAACGCAAAAACTTGACAAAAAATTGCGAAGTCAGTCAACCGTAAAATCTAGGTCAAGACTCAATATTGATGATGGCTTTCAGCTGTACTCTTCCAGATGTATGCATGACCCAAGTTTCATGGCTCTAGCCCTTATAGTTTCTGAGAAAATGACCTAAAAGCAACAAGGGCTACGCAAGCGGCGCATAATACGCCCGTTTCAATGTCCTAAAGGAGTTACAGAATGAACAAAATTGTTTACAAAAGGATAGACAGGCAGACAAACAGAGGCAACAACTCTATAATTAAGTAGAACTGTTGGCGAATCTGACTATACCCCTGCTTAACTGCTTAAATCAAATGGTGTTATTTTCGTAACAAAAAGCATAGAGAGAGAGAGAAATCATTGTTACCATGTATACCAAATATGAATGGTTGCTGTGAAATCTGTTACAAAAATGACATCATTCAAAGTAAAGAGAGAAAGAAAATCGGACAAATACAGGGAAGAAAAAGAGGAGAAGGCTGGTTCTCAATCCCACATACAGTAAGTAATCATTAACCTGCATACCAAATATGACTACTCTAGCTTGCAAGGTTGTGGAGAAATCTTTGACAAAAAAATTCATTATTCAAAGTATGGAAAGAAAGAATATTGGACAAATACAGGGAAGAATAAGCGGGAGAAGGCTGGTTCTCAATCCCACGATACAACATGTCGTCATCAACCTTTATGCCAAATATGACCAGTCTAGCTTGTATGGTTGTGAAGAAATCTTTGATGAAAATTTTGATTAAAAGGGGACGGAAGGACAGACAGACAGACGGAAGGACGGACGGACGAACGAACATGTTGTAAACCTGTATACCCCCCACCTTTTTCAAGGCGGGGGTATAATGACTGCAACATTATTTAAAAATTTAAAACACATCAAATACTGTTGCTTGTCAAAGTGGACAAGGGAGATAACCCAAAAATACTAGAGATACCAATTTTTGTTCTACTATTCTCCCCTGAAAATATATTGTACCAAGGATAAATATACACAAAATAGTCTATAAGAACTTATGAAAGGGATTAACTCTAAAACGAAGAAAGGTAGAGCAGCCATTTTTGAACGCGACACACCGCTGGGACTTCATACACACTGCTATGAAGTTTCATGAAGATATCCCGAACGGTTATCTAGTTATGGCGCGCACAAGACTTGCAGGGAAAAAATATATCAAAGGGGCATAACTTGGAAACTAAGGAAGGGGGAGCAACCATTCTTGTACGCGACACGTTCCCCCAACCCAATACATATGCCTACCAAATTTCATGAAGATATCCCAAATGGTTACTGAGTTATGGCGCGCACAAGAATGTTTACGGACAGACGGATGGACGGACGGACGGACAATGCCACGACATATGTCCGTTTTTTCAAAACGGGCGTATAAAAACTCGACAAAAGTTTACGCCGACGCCGCCGCTGCAATACATATGTCTCGCCTCTGCTTTGCAGGCGAGACAAAAATCGGTCTTGTAAACGCTAAGTAGGTCACTGTGACCTAATTCCACCAATTTTTTTTTGATTTTAACAATTTTTAATTCCAAGGTCCCATTTATGTTCCAAGCAAATTTTCAACCAAATATACAATATGGTTCTGGAGAAGAAGTTGATTTTGTTGTTTTTGCTATTTTTAGTAACTGCGGCCATCTTGGATTCTCGACCTGACCCAATTTTACAATTTTGTAACCCTGCAGTCTTGTCATGCTCCATGTGAAATTTGAGACCCATGGGTTCAGTGGTTTTAGAGAAGAAGTTGTTTAAAGTTATTTGAATAAGTTGTTTTTTGACATTCGCATTTGAGCAAAATTACACTCCTAAACAGAAAGTAGGTCACTGTGACAAAACTCCGCCACAGATTTTTTTCATTTTCATAATTTTTAATACCAAGGTTTCACTGATGTTCCATGCCAAAATTCAGACAAATATACCCAGTGGTTCTGGAGAAAAAGTTGATTTTGTTGTTTTTGCTATTTTTAGTAACAGCGGCCATCTTGGTTTTTCCATCTGACCCAATTCTATAATTCTGAGACCCTGGAGTCAGGTCATGCTCCATGTAAAATTCGAGAACCATGGGACCAGTAATTTTACAGAAGAAGGTGTTTGAATAGTTGTTTTTAGGTGTTGACAGACAAATTTCAGGACAATGCACAACGCACACATTGGTATGACAATAGCTCACTATGGCCCTTCAGGCCAGGTGAGCTAAAAAAAACATGCATCTTGTTTCTCGTACACAACCGAAATATTTTTCTGTTTTGTTTCTCGCTTGATAAGATATCCAATATGTCCTGCATGTCAAATAGAATCTAATTGTTGTTCCTTAACATTTATGAACAGTTTTGCGAGAAAACCGGTCGTCGGCAAATGCAAACTGCGCATGTCCTGACTGCTCCGCATCTGTGCCGCTTGTCTGAACATGCGCGGTTCGCCTATTTCTCTGTGACTTATGCACATCCTGTGACTTTATCTGTCTATATGCACATATGCGTAGGCTAGTCAGGACATGCTAAGTTCGCACTTATTAGAGAAAAGGTTTGTCTACAATGTGGTTAGTAAGATTCTCGGGATGTGGGCAAAAGGAGCTTATTGTGTATATGAACATTATTTCTACATACCTACAAGGTCTGTGTTGAAATGATCAGTAACCTTAATAATCATCATTCTGAATTTTAGTCTTTCCTGATCAGACTGCATATGGACATGTTTTTCCGCAATTTGGTCTACGCCATTCGTGGAAACAATAAGCCTCTTTTCGTTAAATACGTAACCGGGTAAACAAATGGACCCCTGCCAAACAGATGCATTCAGAGTTTAAGTTTTACTGCACCTGTGTTTATACATGTCATGTGCAGAATTTGGAAGAGACGCTCAGTAAATAATTAATTACTTTACATAACTGTTCACACCTGCTTGGCCTTTCTAGCAAAGTTGTGAGAAAATGTTTCTTAAGGCACTGAATATGCCATAACGATCATACTCACCAGGGCAGTTAAGTCTGTCTCCCTGGGATATGCATACTCTATTTTGTATATGTGCACAGGCTAGTCTGGTCATTTTGAGTATACCCATGCCTTAAGATGAATTTTCTCATGATGCAGCTATTTCTAGAGGATGAAAGGACCGAGGATGAAAGGACTGCTTTGATCAAAAGTCATATGGGGTCAAACTGAATTGTAATTCTGATTGACAGTTAAGAAAAACAAACACATTGACTGGTTTATTTTATCATTTGTTAATGGACTAGGAAATACAAGCTAATTTCGGTAAAGGTACCGCATTTATGTCGGTGCATACCCTTGATAACTGGTAACTTTTCAGAATTCGTAAATATTCGGACACTTCAAAATTTATTATCTTTTTCCAAATTAAATGTTCGGAAAGTAAAAAAAGTATTATTTTAATCCGACAAAATATTTAGGGTATTTTAAACTCAAGATGTATTAGCTGTATTTTACTTTATATTT
Source organism: Ctena decussata (assembly GCA_963989385.1). Classification (NCBI taxonomy): domain Eukaryota; kingdom Metazoa; phylum Mollusca; class Bivalvia; order Lucinida; family Lucinidae; genus Ctena; species Ctena decussata. The sequence goes on along the minus strand of CAXDIV010000183.1, from coordinate 203,149 downwards.
CAAATTTCTGATTGAACATATTTTTTTGTTTTGGATTTTTTTTCATTGTTTTTAATCAGTATTCAGAGAAGCTCTTGGCTATAAAGTTTAAAATACATGTACAGGAAATATTTCCCTCAATGCAAATATTAAAAACAAACTCATGCTGTCCCATATGTTTGTTTATGCGATTTGTAACTCCCCAAGGAAATATTTCCTGTGCTTTAAAGTATTACCATACATTTGTTTAATGAATATAGAATTTTCCACTCTCTCGGGAAATATTTCCCGTATTTTAAAGTGAAGGTAACTGCTACCTCTAAACTGAAATTTAAGACTATAGAGTGTAGCACAGAAATGGACTGAATCTGGCGATTATAATTATGCATCCCTAACCCAATTACCACACTTATCAGGGAAAAAACAGTTTTGTAAAATTTCTATGTATTGGGGAATATAGGTCTGAGCAAACAGTGAAGATCCAGATCAGACTGCTCCAAAATGAGCAGTCCGATCAGAGTCTACACTATTTGCCATTCCATCTGCATCTTTTGGGTGCATTACTGTATTGTAAAAACCAAACAGTTCAATTTTTACACAAACTTCAGTAACTATTTTAGGTGTCCCAGTTGTTGTTTTTTATGGTATGCAGACTGTTTCAACCTCACCTTATGAGCCCAGTAGTAAACAGAATCAGGGTGATTAATCTCTCGACCAAGTCTGTCAATCATTCTGGATGGCGTCCATAAAACATTCTGCAAATTTAAGAAAATACAATGCTATCTTACTTATGTGTGTTCAATCAATACCAGTCAACTTCAAGATCACTCTTTTATACAATCCCTGCCAGTCCAATCATCGGACTGATATGGTTGGTGTGGTATAAACTGAAAAGAGAATGGTCTGAAAAAATCAGTCTGACACTGATCATGTTATGACTGGTATTATCAGATCTTTATAATTCAAGTGAACAGGTGAATATACGAGCACAGAAAAGAGAACTTGAAATATTTTTCAGTGAAATACTGGTTTCTCACACCCATCTCCCCTATCCCCACCCCACCATCACTCATCCACCACAGCATCTCCAACAGTGTCATTTTTCAATCACTGGCCTCTCCCATTTACATATAATCTATCAGGTTTGGTCAAATTATGTAAACAGGTTCTACAGACAGGGGCAGACAAGTTATTCACAGCAGAGCTTTAACAATCTAAGTTTTCTCCTTTAGTTTAAACAGTGTTTTATTTAAATTAATCACTACAAAGATAGCAACACAATAAATATACAGCAGGATTAGATAACAAGCTTTGCAACTTACAGACATCTTCTCCCGAATACAAAACAATTACATGAAAAAAATGAGTGTACATAAGACAACATAAGACAACATTTGGAAAATACTGTTTAAGGTACTAACAGATGTTGAACTAAGAGTATAGGTTTTCTCCTTTATCTTGAAAATGGGGTCAAGGTCACCAAAAGGAGGATAAAACCCTCCAAAAAGGGTCTACTCTTATATGAAAAAAATTATTTCTAGCAGAGTAAATTCTTTCATTTAAGCATTGACCCCTATTGACAAGGGAGGCAAAATTGAAAATGGCAGTTGCTTCCCATGAATGTGCCCTACGGCTTTCTCCTTTATGCAAGCCTGGCCCGGAGGTTATAAAACTTGAGTACATTCTCAACTTCAAACTAAAGCACACTGATTGGCTGCTTCAGAGCACATGCTCAGAAGCAGCCAATCAGTGTGCTTTATTTTGAGTTTGAGTTCCGAGCCAATCAGTGTGCTGTATTTTGAGTTTGAGATTATACTCAAGTTTTTTTTTACCTCTGACCCAGATTTAGGTACTTTGGATCATTCTGGAGGAGGAAAGGACGAAAAATTGAATTATTACAATACCTCCTCCTTCTGCTCCTTCAACATCTGGTCCAAGATGGGCATTAACCAGTCTTCAAACTTGCAGTAGTTATCATTGGGAACCAGCAGATTACCAATCCTGTTGATACCTTTCTCCCGGAGCTCTCTGCCCCTGAGAGTAAAATCTCCAAGGTATGTAGAGGCCATACACTTGATGAAGTCTTCCTCTATACCCCCTGCTGTGGTCACTATACAGTCAACCTGAATAAATAATTCAAAATATAATATTAATACTTTCAGCACCAAAATTAAAATAGTTGAACTTGCAAACAGCGTAGGTCATGATGAGGCCCATCATGAGCCACCTCATCTGGATCTACACTGTTTGCCCTCTAGTCTTTCAATTTTTAATATGATATAGCTTCGACGAAATTTTTTTTACAAAATTTGCAGACATTAATTTTGCCATCTGCTTTTGTGGCGTTTTAAAGGTTAATTGGTACTTAGAGCTAAGACACAAACAACTGGGGCCGGTTGTTCAAAACTAACGATGCCGTTAGTTAACGTTCCGTTAAAATTTCAAACATTAATACCTCGAATATGCCAATATTTTTTGTTGAAAAAATGCGAGAAGCTTTTGCATTGCAAAAGCTTCTCACAATTTTTCAACAAAAAATATCAGTGTATTTGGTTATAAAGCCATGACACACTTAACGAATTGACCTCTTAACGAGCTCGTTAGGCTAACGATGCTTTGAACAACTAGGCCCTGGTATTTAAAGAAGTATACACTTATACTGTAGAATTTCAATGGAACAAACCCTGGTGGCTCGTTTACCATGCCTGGTTAGAACTCGTTCTTGGGTCCCTAGACCTCAATTTAAATATAGAAACTAAGAACCCTGGATGGCTAGAACTACCTTTGGGTTGAACTAATTTTCACGGTCCCAAGCCTGTTGGAGCCATTGAAGTTCTATGTTGCAATGAACATTTATTCATAGCCAAAATCATAAAATTCCTTTTCCTGGCATTTCAAATTTCCTTGACCACTTTGCAAAATTTCCTAACCTTCCATTGACCTTGAGCCATTCCAGTTTTACAATATGCTATAAAACTGTATTTGAGCCACAACATGATAAAAGCAACAAAGTGGAATGTGTGCCTAGCTAAGACTCAGATCAAAGTGGGCATCAGCCCAGTCTGATCAGTCTTCCCTGTCAGCATGGAGGTAGCTTAGATCCTTAGCTACTCTTTAACCCTATTGCACTCAGAACGCCCAAAACTCCATAGAGTTTTGGCTGTTCTGAGTGCAATAGGGTTAAGTGCACAATGAAGACTCTGATCAGACTGGGTAATGTCCAGACTGATCTAAATCTTTGCTGTATCCACATGCCACTCTGCTGGGTTTGTCTTGTCGCGGCTCATTTATTTAAGATGGTGTTTTCCCCCTCTAAAATGACCCAAAATATGAGCCGCGACACGACAAAACCAACAATATGGTTGTGCACCCAGCACAGACTCAGGTCAGCCTGGGCATCCGCCCAGTCTGATCAGAATGCTCGCTTTGCGCTTAAAGGGTAGCTAAGGGTCTGAGCTACCTCAATGTTGGTTTTCTCGTGTCGCGGCTCATATCTAAAACAATCTTGTGTAATTCTGCTGTAACATGGGTTTTCACTTCCAAAACAATTCCAAAATCCAGATCTGTCTTATAGGACAGACCTAGATTTTTAGGGGTGTTTTTGAAGGAAAAATACTTGTCTTATGACCAAACAAGTACAGTTGTACTTTTTCTCCCCCCTCTCCCCCCACTCCCTCTCCATCAACCTTCCTAAAAACAGATTTTATTTAGAATAGGTAGGGTGAGAATATTTTCATGATATATTGTAATACTGTTCCCCTCTGCTTCCAGGCAACCCTGCCCCTTCTTCAGCTTACCCTGCCCCTTTTAACAGTCTGGGAGAAACACTAGAAGTAGCCTCCTGTGTATCTGGTATTTCTATAATTCTTACCATGTTATGCTGCACAAGATATCTGATGACCTCTCGAAGTCCTGACGATATCAGGTTAGATGTGTAGCTGAAGAAGATGGTACAATTGGTCTGCCGTCGACCTCTGCCAGTGAGGTCATACTCTCTCATCTTGTCAGCTGGTACTGGCTCTAACTTACTGTCTATCTGAAAATCCAAATTTCTTAATTAAAATTTTGAAAACCCAATGCCTAGGCAAACAGTATACACCTAAATCAGATTGCTCCTGAAGGTGTAGCCTGATCAGGGACTACACTGTTTGCAATCCCACCAAATGAGCCGCGACACGACAAAACCAACAATGAGGTTGTGCGCCCAGCGCAAACTCAGATCAGTCTGGGCAGCCGCCAAGTTTAATCAAACTGTTCGTTAAGTGCTCAAAGGGTAGCTAAGGATCTAAGCTACCTCCATGCGGACAGCGGAGACTCTGATCAGACTGGGCGGATGCCCAGGCTGCTCTGAGTCTGCGCTGGGCACACAACCACATTGTTGGTTTTGTCGTGTCGCGGCTCAAATGTTATCTGGAAAAAATATCTCTAAAATCTTTTTTCTTTGACTTTTCACAGGGACAAGGCGTACAAAATTCTAGAACAATTACCATACTGCTCAACTTTTTTGAAAATTAAATGAACTATTTCAGGTGTCCCAATTTTTTAGAACTTCTTTTGGCATTTCAAATTAAATTGTTTAATATTTCATCTTATTTTTCGATGAAAACATTTTCAGTGACCACCTAATCAGAGTGAGACAGTTTTAAGAAGCAGCCCGTGTAAGAAAGTATTAAATTTATGGATATTTAATAACAATTATACCTAAAAAATAAAATATTCCAACTTATTAGACATACAATGCATAAGAAAATACTATGCTACCATTTTGTTGATCTCCATTACTGCTTTTCCAAAGTTCAAAGCCTGGAAGCCAGACCTTGTGTAAGACTTGAGCAGCTCATGATAGTCTACACCAGCATTAAAATCGTATCCTCGCACAGTCTCGCTGTCTTCCGGCATTTCCTCACTCTTCACCAACACAGCATCAGTAGCTATAGACGGTGGTCCTGCCATGTTCTACACCTGGGATCTAGATGAAGTACCCTAATGTGCTTAAGTAGTGGGACACCTAGAACCATTAATTTTCCATCTGTCCCAAACGAAAAATTATGATTGTTAGGTGTCCCAGTAGTTAAGCACATATCTGTACCAAATTTAAGGTGAATGGGTACATTCTGAAGGGAAGAAACTCTGCCATTTTCATTTTTGTCTCCCTTCTCAAGAGGAGTTAACTCTTAAAGAAAAGAATTTGCTTTTTTAACACTAATGTTATATCAATTTCAAAGTCTATGACCTTGACCTATGGTCAGCACCAGGATCCAGATCTGTTTCAAGCTATAAGTAAACCCTGTGTATAATATCAAAAGATTCTATTCAAGTTTATTGAAATTATAAGCAAACATAGACAACTTAACTCACACTGTTAGTGCAAATGTTATACACAATTCAAAGTCTGTGACCTTGACCCTAGGTCAGCAGCAGCATCCTGAAGGTACAAGCTAATATGAATCCATTCTGGGCCAAAAATAAAATATGTAAGTTAACGTTTCCTTTTCCTCGACCGACCCTAAAAATGGATCTACCCATATTTAACACGTTCCCCCCCCCCCCCCCCCCCCCCCCCCCCCCCCCCCAAGATTTGGGAATTAAAACTTTTTTTTCTTCACCAAAATTTATATCTTCCTATCAGAGGAATTTACTTTATTATTTTGCTATTTTCCAATGCAAAATTCTATTGCAAAATTCTAAATGAGACCTTCGGTCAGCAGCAGCAGCATCTTGACGATACAAGCTAATATGAATCCACTCTGGGCCAAAAGTTTCCCCTTTCTCGACCAACCCACCCTACTAAATAGCCCATCCCAAAATTTTTTTTCCAAGATCTGGGAATTAATTTTTTTTTTACCAAAATTTATACCTTCCTATTAAGGGAATTAACTTTATTATTTTGTTCTTTTCCAATGCTAAATTGAATTCTATTGCAAAATTCTTTATGAAGTTGTTTTGAGCATTTATATGGTTATGATAAATTTTTCATATATATTCTGGAATTCATTATGTTCATTATCCAACTCTTCGAGAAAGAAAAAAAATTTACCTACCACCCCTTTTCTTTTTGACAGGGTCATGTAAGGGGAAAACAGTTTACCCTGCTTTTAGTCTATGAGAAATGGAGCTTCATGCAGTCTATTCTATTCTATCCCGCAACCTTCTAGAAACAGTTCACAGGTGCTGAGTCTAGTATTAAATTTCATGTCTAACACATAAAGGTATTCTGCATTGCATCAATGCCGAAGTGGGCATGCAGTATAGCTCTAAGTCTTAGCTTCATTATTGCAGATATCCTGACATCAACCCTACCATCCCTGCGGTCACATGTATATGGCTTGATTTCTATAATATAGTGTTTTTACTTTACTGCCAAGCTTAGTCAGTCATTCAAATATGGGTAAACTCAGTTTACCTATATTTGAATGACTGACTAATCATTCCAATATAGGTAAACTCAGTTTACCTAAATTTGAATGACTGACTAAGCTTTGTGAAGTTAGTCAACTTTTTGTCATCCCTACATCTACATTCTATATCACCGTGAAACTTCAGGAAGATATAGATCATTTAGGGTGTTGGCAGTCAAATGCAGTATAATGCAAATTACAAGAACATGGAAGAGAGAATGGTCCTTGATAACATAGAAACTATCAAGTCAGGGCTGAGGAAAAATCATGCCTGACCTGTCCCATTTCACTCAGGACAATTAAAAAAATTTATTGTACTTGCCCTGGGACAACTATGAAAAAAGTATAAGGTTTCCTTTTTTAACTAGGCACCCCCTCCAAAGCAAATAATCCATGGTTATACATTGCATAACCAAGTCCTAGAGAATGTATCGTCAGCCAAATATTTAGGAGTTGAAATTACGGATGACCTCGAGTGGGGTCAGCACATTAATGAAATTACCAGTAAGGCTACTAAGACTTTGGGTTTCCTTCGTAGAAACTTGACTTTTGCATCGAAGGAAATCAAGGCTGCTGCATATAAAACTTTGGTCCGGCCCAAATTAGAATATGCAGCGCCAGTTTGGATGCCCCATCACCAAGTTGATATTAACAGAATAGAAAAAGTACAGAGGACTGCTGCCCGTTGGACCTGTAGGCGCTGGCGCAATCAAAGCCATGTGGGAGAAATGTTAGAAGAACTCCAATGGCCAGACCTGCAGGAAAGACGACAGCAGGCTTCTCTGTCTCTATTCTACAAAATTCATAATAATCTTGCCATTGTAGATAAGAATAAGTACCTATCTGAGGTCGGTGAAGGGAGCAGGAGAACTAGGTCCCATCCATTCCAGTACCACCGTCCAAACGCTTACACGGACGGTTTTAAGAATTATTTTTTTCCCCAGGACAATTTCAACTTGGAATGGCCTTACAACCGAAGCTGTCTTTTCGGAGACAGTTGATGGGTTTAAGGCCAAAATTTAATATCCAAGGGTAGAGCAGGGTTTAGGCATGGAATGCCTGCCCCTGAGGACTTCTTGTAAATAGTTTTAATCTGCTGGTGGCTTTGTCACAAATTCATTTATTTATTTATTTTTTATTTATTTATTTTTTTTGTGACAACTTATGCGCCACACCAGAAACCTGTCATCATGGTCAAAGTTGACCGAGGACAGTAAAGATAGAAAGAAAGAAAGCCCCATGATATATATGTATGTAACTTCGAGTTTAAGTATTAACAAAAAATAATAATCACAGTATAATAATAATAAAGTCAATTATTTTGTACGTTTTTGTATGTCACGCAGGGTTAGAGGGGGGGGACGACCATTTATAGCCCCCCCCCCCCCCAAACCAGCCACCCTGGATACAACTAGAACCCTACCCCTAGCGCAGCGGCACATTAATTTAAAGAACGAGAAAGGAAGGGGAGAAAAGAAATTATAGGCTGAATTATACTCGCCAATTGACCTGAGATGTTGGTGTCTTGGTGCGGGAGGGGATGGGGTTCTAGTTTGTACCCAGGGAGGCTGGTTTGGGTGGTATGAAAGTGGTTTGGGGTGGTTTGGGATGTTTTGGGGTGTTTCCACGGACCGTCACAAATCCGGACGTTTCGCGCTTGGACAATTCGTTCTTTCATTCAAGGAATTCTGTAAAGAAGGTCAATCCGGGTCAATTCAGCCCGGTCAACTCGTCTATTCGGTCCTATATACGTGCCACTGCGCAAGGGGTGGGGTTCTAGTTTGTATCCAGGGTGGCTGGTTTGGAGTGGTATAAATGGTCGCCCCCCCTCCCCCGCCCCCCCCCCCTGCCCCACCCTGCGCGACATACATAAACGTACGAAATAATTTACTTTATTATACTGAGATTATTAATTTTTCGTTAATATTTAAACCCGAAGTTATTAAAAGAGATACGTACATACATATCATGGGTAAACACTTATTAAAGTGTTCTTTTTATTTTGAATCTATATAAATACTGTTTGGGATGGGTGGGAGCGGTGTTGGTGTATGTGTGGAGGGGACAGGGTGGTGATATGAAACTGGGGATGCTGGTTTGGCGCGGTTTGGTAGAGCCTTGGGGTGTTTTGGGGTGTTTCCACGGACCCCCTACGAAACGGATAAAGTGACCGATAGTATTTTGTTCTTATAAACACCGGACTGACCTCACGCGATCTGTCAACAAAAACAATAATGGCGGAGATATGTTACAAATCTCGACTCGCTCTAAAAAAATTGTTATTTATCTGCTTTTAGACGGGGTATCACATTGAATTACTGTGCCGAGTCATCAAAAGGTATTTTTTGATAGGATTGCAAAGTTTACATATAACTGCAACATAATACGCAATAGAAATTCAACCAGAAACCAAGGGCATCTGTGGGAAATACAATATTAGAGTTTTCACCACTTTCGTTCCTCTGACGTTAATAAGCCGCCAATCAAAATTATAAAAAGGCTTTTTCAGTCAGAGAAGGCTCGGATTAATTTTATACATACAGAAAACAAAATGGGAATGATACCATATTCATTATTTCCTCCTTAAAACAAGAATATATTTTTCAAACAATAGTATCGCAATAGTATTGCAATAGTAGTCCACAATAGTAATAGTATCGCAATGGTACTTCTTGCAATGTCAATACTATCGCAATAGTCATTTTTGGACTATCGTTACATCCCTACAAATGATGCTAGAAAAACATGTTCGGACATGGGAAGATTTCGCCTCGGGCGGGGATCCAACCGACGACCTCTGGCTTCAGTCAAGTGCACTAACCACTGAGCCACCGCGCTTTTGTCATCCCTATTTTTCGTATAAAGAAATGATACCCTGGAATATTTTTATCAGTTGAGTTTCTGCCTTCATGTGAGGCAATATGACCTTCAAAACTCTTGAGGCTAAATGAATAATAAATAAACATTGTAGAATTCCACCCAGGAAGGCCAGTTTAATAATCCACTATGAGAGTTGCTGTCCGAATACTGGTTCATGCGAAAACTGGTTTACTCCGTAACTTTTCAACACACCTACGGTTCCTCTGGACTGTCTAATCACCACAGCCAGAACTTAGACAGATTCTTTTTTCGTCTTTTAGACTTACAAAACGGTTTTCTTGACTAAAGATTGGCGATTACACTCAGATCAGTCAAAAGTAAGTTTCACATGTGTTAGGCAATAACTTCTGTACCGGTGTTCATATAAAATCTACCTTATAACATTATCCGGTATTGTTGTTGTTGCTGTATAAATTCTGCCGTATCCGACTCACCTCCAGGGAGTAGTATCCCTCACCGATGTCCATGTTAACATGATGATTAAAGGTAGGGTAGGGTATGGTACGGTGGGGTGGGGTGGGGTGGGGTGGGGTGGGGTTGAGGCTGGAAGGGATGATGGGGATTAGGATTGGGTGGGGTTGGGATGGGATGGGATCGATATACATCTACCAATTAAGTGCATGGCCAATATTGGCATACAATCTTAAAACATTCATGCTTGGAGATTCTTATATACAGTTGAAATCTGTTAAAAACGTGTTGTTCACAATCATGGACTTAGGATACCTGCACCGAGAAGGAGCTTGAAGTCATCAAAAGGTTGGTGCTGATATGACATTGACAGGCAGACCGTTTCAGAGACAGACCGATGGTGGAAAGAAGGATCCCTTGTAGGCATTGATGGAACAAAATATTGGCAGGAATCGTTGATGGTGTCATCTAGTTGCTACATCTGTTGGCCTGTAGGGATTTCAACACCCTGCACACCATTGTGACTTTGTTCTGGTCTCTCCTTGATTGAAGGTCCTCCCAACCAAGTTCTTGCAGCACTGAAGAGACACTGCCGGTTCGGCAGTATTCACTGCAGCAAAACCTTAATACGACTTCTACTCCTTTTATGTATTTCTGTCACAATGTATCTCTGGTTGAGTCCCACTCCAGACAGAACACCTTTCGTTATCCCCGTCCTGACATGACTGAAGTAGAGCTGAAAAGGATATAAAATCACAAGTGATCCATCTATCACAATATAGGGGACCTTTCAATATGGTTCTTAAATTGTATGGGTACATCAATGGGGTTTTTTTTGCAGCCTTTTATAAAGGGAAATTACTTATATGACTTCCAGCAATGAAGCTAGAGGAGCAAATTTTTTCCTTTAAGAGTTTACCTTTATATACCAGTAGTAGACAGGCAAAAATTTAATTGTGGAGTTGCTTCCCATGAAAGTGTACCCATTCATCTCATGATTCTTAACCCATTGCATTCTGGGTATTTTTGGCCATCAGCTGAAATTGTCGTCTGCCTCAAAATTCAAGAATATGGTCTAACTAACTCTTGTAGAAATGATGTCTAGGCAGTAAACAGTTTGGATCTCAGATTAGGCCACACGTTTGTGTGGCCTGAAAGGTCCTGGGTTAGATACCTGGTCTGGCCACATACTTTCGTTTCTCCTTCCGCTGATTCAAGAAGGGCAGTTGTCAGTTACTGGCGAAAGTATGTGCACTTAGTACTGGTTAACCGCTTAGATCTAAGCCTGCCAAGGAATAGTGTGGTTAGGTTAACTGACCGTCCCAACATGACCTAATCTGTTTACTGTGGACGTTAAGCAAGAAATCAAATCAAATAAAAATACCTGGATCCAAACTGTTTGCTTAGATACTCCTAAAGGGGTATCCCGAATGGAATGGGTTAAAAGATGTATGCCAACTCTCTTGGGGGAATTCTTTCTTTTATTTTCACCAGATCTTTATTCTGAAGAGCTGCAGTTATATTCTGAAGGTGGGGAACCATGGGCACGGGGGTAATACCAATTTGGCTACCCTCCTGTGCTTTTGACCGAGTCTGTACTATACAAAGTGGCTTTCGACTGAGAATACCATCATAAGCATTACCAATAATGGTAAATGGTACTATTGTTAATGGCTTTCGACGGAGCTGATACTGCTGTCGATTGTCTCTGTTGACAGCCACTTTTGCATGTATGGTAATTGACTGACTCGGTCGACAGCACAGGTAGCCAAATTGGTATTACCCCTGTGATGGGTGTGTATACAAACCAACACTGAGTCTGGAAGTAAAGGTTTTTATTTAAACATAAGGACAATAAAATCAGCCATATCTCCACTTGCCTGACACTGACACCAAAATCATATGATTACTGAACCATGTCTTGTGTAAAGGTACCTAAGGTATAAATTAGGTTAAAGGTAATACCGTAATGACCCTAAATATTCGGACAGACAGGTCTGTTTGATCAGGGTCTACAATATCTGCCATTCACTAAGCATCATTTGGATGCTTTTACGTATGTAAAATCCACTTACTACATGTACAAATTTTTTAATAATAACTGTCGTACTTTCGGGTGTCCGAAATTTTAGGGTCATTATGGTAATCAGTTCAAAAATAGCCATCAGAGGAGATGGCAAATCCCCCGACCGAAGATCCCCATGGGCCTTGGTAACAAGAGGGCCATGGTGGCCCTGAATCGCTCACCTGAGCATTAATCAGTTCACTGGCTCTGGTGAAGATTTATAAGAGTTTTTACCATACATGGGAATGGCGGCCACCTTGGTCATGTGACCAAGATCATTTGAAGAACTTTCAATCTTTTGACCCATGTGCAGGCTCCATATGAAATTTGATCTGCCCAGTGGTTTCAGAGATGTTTGAAAATGTTTATGGATGGATGACAGAGGCAGCTAACACTAGCAACCACAGGTGAAATTTTGAAAATTAAGTGAAGGAAAAACAATTCATACCAGCTCATAGAGCTAGCTGAAAGCAGCATAGTGCAGTTTACTTTTTCAAAATATCTTTATTAGAACTGAAGTTACACTGTTTTAAAGTCTGAAAATTCCGACTGATTTTCAGAATTTTTTTCAGCCCATACTTGCCTTTTTCTTCAAGATATGACGGCACCAAATTTCAGTCAAATTTTTTATTGATTTACTAATATCTCAGTTCATATACAACAGAATTTCAAAATTCACATGGCTTTTTAAAGCTTTTTATATCCTCTTTCATTTAAAAGCAAAAAGTTTGAAATTAAACTGAGTTTTGCCATCAGCATTTTTGTTTGAAAAGAGGACCTTTGTGTCCAAAAATAGGCCAAAAATCGACCATTTTGGCAAAAAATTCATAAAAATTAATTGAAATTTGTTTTTTCTCCACCATCAGTAAAAATATTTTCAAAATTCACCTAGTCTTATGTAGCTAAGTGTTTTTCCTAAGTATATACTGAATATTGAACATGTATCTTTTGATTTGGCAAAAGGATTTAGTTTTAGCTATCCATACCCTCTCATGAAAATTATGGTCGAAAACATGAAAATTTGAGATGCATTTTTTTCTTCACCCACAAATGTCAGCTACAATTGTGATTAGAACTAGATGTATTATGCATCCAGTTAATCCAAATTTTGTGCTCTTTCTTATGAAATATATTTGAAATTGCTACATTTATTCCCCTTCTGTACAGATCAAGTTAATTCCAGGTACCCCAAAGTATTTTTTTCCCAATTCTGAACTGACTTTCCAATCTGCTGGGGTTGCTACTAACACAAATACTGTAAGGCTCAGGTGAGCTGAAAATGGCAGAGTCGCTTATCCGAAAAGTTCCCGTTCATGTTGAGTTCCTTTGATGGATTTGAACTAGACTTAACTAGGCAAACACAGATGATAGAATGGTAGCATCATTATCTCACTGTGGTGAAACTAATGTATTCCAAGGAGTTTGTGGCTGGCATCATTGCAATGTTAGTTCTGATTCTTGCAACATAACTTAATTTAGATTTGACCTAGTGACCTAGCTTTTGACCCGACATGACCCAGTTTCAAACCGGATATTGTAAGAATAAACATTCTGACAAAGTTTCATTGAGATTGGATCAAAACTGTGCCCTCTGGAGCGTCGTTCTTATATTTGACCTAGTGACCTAGTTTTTGATCCGACACAAACCAGTTTCAAACTTTACCTAGATTTCATAAAGGTAAACATTCTGACAGAGTTTCATGAAGATTGGATCAAAACTGTGACCTCTAGGGTGTACACAAAGTTTTTCTTAGATTTGACCTAGTGACCTAGTTTCAGATCTGACGTGACTCAGTTTCATAAGGGGCATATATATATGGACAATAAACATTTTGACATAGTTTCATGAAGATTGGATCAAAACTATTCCTTCTAGTGCGTACACGAGGTTTTTCTAAGATTTGACCTAGTGACCTAGTTTTTGACCTCACATGACCTACTTTCAACTTGGCCTAGAGTTTATGGAGATAAACATTCTGACAAAGTTTCATAAAGATTGGATCAAGACTGTGTCCTCTAGAGCGTACACACGTTTTTTTCTATGATTTGACCAAGTGACCTAGTTTTTGACCCTACATGACCCAGTTTCAAATTTGTCCTTCATATTATGAGGATAAACATTCTGATAAAGTTTCATGAACTTTGGATCAAAACTGTGCCTTCTAGAGCGTACACAAGGTTTTTCTAAGATTTGACCTAGTGACCTAGTTTTTGACCCGACATGACCCAATTTCGAACTTGGCCTAGAGTTTATGGAGATAAACATTCTGACAATGTTTTATAAAGATTGGATCAAAACTGTGTCCTCTAGAGCGTACACAATGTTTTTCTATGATTTGACCTAGTGACCTAGTTTTTGACCCGACATGACCCAGTTTCATAGTTGTCCTAATTATAAAGATAAACATTCTGACAAAGTTTCATGAACTTTGGATGAAAACTGTGCCTTCTAGAGTGTACACAAGGTTTTTCTAAGATTTGACCTAGTGACCTAGTTTTTGACCCAACATAACCCAGTTTCAAACTTGGACTAGAGTTTATGGAGATATATATTCTGACAACGTTTCATATAGATTGGATCAAAACTGTGTCCTCAAGAGCGTACACAAGGTTTTTCTATGATTTGACCTAGTGACCTAGTTTTTGACCCGACGTGACCCAGTTTCGAACTTGTCCAAGATATTATGAGGATAAACATTCTGACAAAGTTTCATGAACTTTGGATGAAAACTGTGCCTTCTAGAGCGTACACAAGGTTTTTCTAAGATTTGTGACCTAGTTTTTGACCTCACATGACCCAGTTTCGAACTTGGCCTAGATTTTATGAAGATAAACATTCTGACAAAGTTTCAGAAAGATTGGATCAAAACTGTGGCCGCTAGAGTGTACACAAGCAAAAGTTGACGGACGGACGTCCGGACGGACATCCGGGCGGACGTCCGGACGTACGATGGACATCAGGGTATCCCAAAAGCTCATCCTGAGCACTTCTAGAGCGTACACAAGGTTTTTCTATGATTTGACCTAGTGACCTAGTTTTGGACCCCTCGTGACCCAGTTTCGAACTTGTCCTAGATATTATGAGGATAAACATTCTGACTAAGTTTCATGAACTTTGGATCAAAACTGTGCCTTCTAGAGTGTACACAAGGTTTTTCTAAGATTTGACCTAGTGACCTAGTTTTTGACCCGACATGACCAAGTTTCAAACTTGTCCTAGATATTATAAAGATAAACATTCTGACAAAGTTTCATGAACTTTGGATGAAAACTGTGCCTTCTAGAGTGTACACAAGGTTTTTCTAAGATTTGACCTAGTGACCTAGTTTTTGACCCGACATGACCCAGTTTCGAACTTGGCCTAGATTTTATGAAGATAAACATTCTGACAAAGTTTCAGAAAGATTGGATCAAAACTGTGGCCGCTAGAGTGTACTTCGTGCTCAGGTGAGCTAAAAAGGGTGCACTAGTAATATATTGTCATTCTTTTATGCTTCTGATTGACATTATCTGTTAACAGATGCATGATTATCTAACACTCAGACTTAAACAGTATGCTTGACTGCTAAAAAGAGGTAATATCTCAAACAGCCACCATATACACAAATGTATAGCATACGATACATTCAACTTTCAAAATGTGTGAATAACTTCTATAGTACAAGCCCTACAAACCTAATTTTGAGCTCTCTAGTAAGTGAATTTGGACAAAGAATCCAAATCTGTCATGACCTGTTCTACATATCTGTGAAGTATCATGAAAATATTTCAAAAGGTATTCAAGCTATGGGGCAGACACCTAAAATCATCAAAGGGAAATAACTCCAAAGTAAGAAAGCAAGAGTTGTCATTCTTGTATGAGACATATCATCATGACCTGTTCTACATATCTGTGATGTATCATGAAAATATTCCAAAAGGTATTCGACTTATAGAGCAGACACGAAATCATACCTAAAACCATCAAGGGGAAATAACTCAAAAAGTAAGAAAGCAGGAGTTGTCATTCTTGTTCGGGACACATCGTCATGACCTGTTCTACATATCTGTGAAGTATCATGAAAATATTCCAAAAAGTATTCAAGTTATAGAGCGGACACGAAATCACACCTAAAATGATCAAGGGGAAATAACTCAAAAAGTAAGAAAGCAAGAGTTGTCATTCTTGTTCGCGACACACCGTCATGACCTGTTCTACATATCTGTGAAGTATCATGAGAATATTCTAAAGGGTATTCAAGTTATAGAGCGGACACGAATCTGCAAAAACATCATACCTAAAACTATCAAGGGGAAATAACTCAAAATGTAAGAAAGCAAGAGTTGTCATTCTTGTTCCCGACACATTGTCATGACCTGTTCTACATTTCTGTGAAGTATCATGAAAATATTCCAAAGGGTATTCAAGTTACAGAGCGGACACGAATCTACCAAAAAATCACCAAAAGGGAGATAACTCAAAAAGTACAATAGCAAGAGTTACCATTCTTGCACGCGACACATCGTCATGACCTGTTCTACATAACTGTGAAGTATCATGAAAATATTCCAAAGGGTATTCAAGATATAGAGCGGACAAGAAAATGTTTACGGACAGACGGACGGACGCCAGGCTCATCGCTATATCCCCCGAACCTTTCAGTCGGGGGATAAAAATCCATCAGAGCTTATGTTACATGCTGTACTTCTTGTAGCTGCCAACTCCAAATAAATTTCGTCTTGTCTTGACCTGATGGCATGTGCAGCAAAGATTGTATCACCCTGTGCATACTTGTAGCCTTATCAGGCATCTTGTATACATCACCCACAAATCTCTCAAATTTTCTATGGCATATAGTAGAACTTCAATAGCTTGAAACCTGATGCCTTGTTTACCCTGCCTGGCTAGAACTCGTGCTCGGGTACCTAGAGCCCAATTTATATAGAACCTAACCCTGGATGGCTGGAACTATCTTTGGTTGGAACTAATTTTCAAGTTCCAAAGCCTGTTTGAGCCAATGAAGTTCTACCTCAGGAAAAAGCATATAAGAAACGTTGTTGTTTTTTTCGTTGTTTTTTTTTTTTTTTCAGTTTTTTTTCCTCAAAACAATTAGTGAATTTGCAGAAACAAAAAGACTGAATAGACTGCTCCTAGAGAGATTTTAGAACATTTTAAGTACATATACAGTGAACAGGAAATACTGATCAGACTGCACAGCTGTATGAATGGAGCAGCTGATCTAACCCTTCACTATTTGCACATGCCATCAGACTCCTTTAATGTGGCAAGACTTTGCTGTGCTATGTACATCATATTAATCCTATTAAACTCCCACCCGCCACTCCTCTCCTCGTCTCTTATGAGCACCCCACCCTCTTTATAATAATAATCTTAATAATATAGTGACTTGTGAAAATAGAAAATTTCTAGGGCACAAAATCTTCTAATACTGTACATGTAGTTAACACATGATCATATGTTAATTTCATCAAGGCCCATAGGTATATTTCAAGCAAGTGTAGCTATTATACTGCTTCTTGCATAGTGAAAATCTGTTATCATTCTTGTTTGAAAGCTTTCAGGCCAGTGGCTTGTTTCTTACTCTTATGGCTCTAATTTGTGCTCCCTTTCATAAAACGCAACAGATAATTTAATTGCAACACTCCAAGATCATTTAATAGGATTAATAGGGTATACTCGATTGACAATTTTTGAAGTGTTAGATTTACTCGAGCTGGCTATGTTTTTAGACCAATAATGCCCTGTATCTCATAAAAAGGATGTTTGCAAACAGTGCAGACCTAGATCAGAAACTGCATCCATTTTGCAGGATGCAGCATCTTATCTGGATCTGCACTTCTTGCTTTCAAAACAATTCTACACAGATTACCAGTACATTCCTTTAATAAATGAACTTGTCCTCCTAAGAATTAAGATGGAATAGTCTATTTTGGACGTTGGGCATGAATGAGTTAAATTTCAGTGTTTTAAATTCTGACAGACAACAGTTTGAGCCGCGACATGACAAAACCAATGAAGTTGCATGAGCACCATGGTAAGACTGAACAGCCTTGACATCAGCCAAATCTGACCAGAGTCTTTGCTGTGCACTTAAAGGGTAGCTCCATGTCGACAGCTAAGACTTTGATCAGACGGTGGATGCACTGGCTGATCTAAGTCTTTGCTAGTTGCACATGCCATTTTGTTGGTCTTGTCATGCTGCAGCTCAGTTTCTTCTCTGGGGGCCGTATTTATAAAACAACTTAAGTGGTTGCTATGCTGTTGCTAAGGCCTAATCTCTATGAAGGAGATTCTCTACAACTATGAAACTTGCTCTGGAGGAACAGTCTTACAAAGACTGTTCCTCCAGACCAAATTTCATAGTTGTAGGGAATCTCCTTTATAGATATTTAGCCTTAGCAACCGCATAGCAACGACTTAAGTGGCTTTATAAATACGGCCCCAGAGGTTGATGTGACTCTACATCATTTGCCATTCTGGTTGAAACTTTTTTCTCATCTATCCATTTCCTATATAGCAGACTAGTCCTCACTGAAGACTGGAGGAGCCAACTGTAGGTACATGTATTTGGAGGTATTTGGAGTATAAACTTGATCGTCCTTCCATGAGGAAGCTTTCTTTTTCATATCTGTTAAATTATGGCACTGTGGACTTTTAAACTGAAGAAAGCCAAGTTTTGTTGTTCAAAAGTTTGATTTATCATATTTGTGACATTCTGGGGTCGTATTTATAAAAGCACTTAAAGGTAGGTTCCTGGCCTAGCGATAACATTTATGTTCACAAAGTAATTGTGTCTTTTTATGGGTAATATTGAATTCTCTCATTTTTCTGAAACTGTTGCTACTGAGAAAATCGTAAGATGTTGTAGAAAATAGTCGTTTTCCCTTTGGTTTATTTTCTTTTGTTGGAATTCCAGTTCTAAAAATAAATATGTATATATGTCTATAAGTCCGCAGTTTCTTACGTCATTTGCCAACGGTTAATTTCCTCTTGCCCATGAGCTCTTCCAGAGGTCCTGGCATGGCGGATGGGTTAAAACTATCCTGAAATGCAATGCAGCATGACGCCAGCTATGTTATCTATTTTTGGCGCGAACTAAAAATAGTGCTAACTGGTGTGCGAAGCAGAGTTAGGAAATCCCTTGCAAAACGACTTTTCTACGATTTTTTTATTTAAACTTTTTAGTGAAACTTATTCATTTCCTCTTTGTACATGTAAGTGCTTTCAAACAACTTGGATAAAAAATCATCAAAATTATGATGCATCCCAAAGTACAGGAACCTACCTTTAAGTCATTGCTATGCTGTTGCTTAGGCTTAATTTCTGTAATGGAGATTTCCTACAACTATGAAATTTGCTCTGGAGGAACAGTCTTTTTCAGACTGTTCCTCCTGAGCAAATTTCATAGTTGTAAGGAATCTCATTCAAAGGAATTCAGTCTTAGGAACAGCATTGCAACCTCTTAAGTCGTTTATAAATACGGCCCCTGTACTCTAAAAAATTTACATAATGTAAAAATTCAAAAACCTTGCAATACCTTGGACTAATGAATGTAATTGTCATAAAACTGAACAGTTCAGTTTTACAATGCAGTTATGTGTCCAAAAGATGTAGGGGGAGATGGTACAGCTAACAGTGTAGACACATTTCAGACTGCTCCTTTAGTCTGAAATGGGTCTGCATTGTTTGCTAAAACCTATCTGTGCTACTTCTTAGAATTTTCACAATGTAGTAGTCTGTAATCTTTAAAATTAAAATCTCTTCTTTAGAGATTCTAATCTTACTTTGTACAGTTTTCATAAAACTCACTTTTTAGTCTTGAAATAATGCCAGTCAGCCCTGCATCCATGGTGAATGGACAATTATTCCCTATTCCCAAGCAGCTGACCTCTGTCTACAGCAAATGGGTTTTTATTGCTATCATATATCATCCATCAACACAATTTCATACAAAAAATACACAACATACAAATTCAGCAAAACAAACACATTATATAAACATCAGTAGTAAAATGACAAAGTTTACAAGCCTGCAAAATCAGACTCAGATCAGCCTGCCACAACTGGAGATACTTGGATTAATTGGTGATAACTATAGGATAAGTTTTATTAATGCTCTATCAAAACATATATTGTGATCCCTCATTTAGAACCGTCTCGCTGAGACGGTTCTAATGAGGGGTCACAATATACAGTAAAACTTCATTGGCTCGAACAGGCTTGGGATTATGAAAATTAGTTCCAGCCAAGGGTAGTTCTAGCCATCCAGGGTTAGTTTCTATATAAAGTGGCCTCTAGGGACCAAGAAAAGAGTTCTAGCCAGGCAGGGTGAACGAGCCATCAGTGTTCGAGCCATTGAAGTTCTACTGTATGCTTAAATGGAGGAAGAAAAATTATCCCTGAATTACTATCAGATAACCCCTTACTGCCAGCTTAGCTGGCCACAATATACTTTCCCATAATATCCCTATTTACCTATGGATTTCTGTAAAACTGTCTTCCAATTACAGTTTACTCATGTTTATACCATAAGGCAAGGTTTAAATAATAGCCAACAAAGCAGACCTGATCAGGCTGCTCCTTCATCTGGTGGCATTAAACAAAATGTAAATGCCAGTTCCCTTGATTTACTACAGACACAGTATTAATTCATCTTCTGATAAACACAGAACCCTGTACTTTCTGCAAAAATTCTGAATATTGGGATACATAAGCTAATGGCCATAATTGTCCTAAAAGTTGAACAGTTTGGTTTTACAATGCAGTTGTGCTTCCAAACGATACATATGAGATGGTGAACAGTGTAGACTGATCAGACTGCTCCAATCTGAGTCTGCACTGTTTGGTCCCAACACTTAGAACTTTTTATGGTATATGGTGTATTACTCTTCACAGCCCCAGTACCAAAAGATGCATATGACGTGGCAAACAGTGTAGACTCTGATCAGACTGCTCCAATCTGGGTCTGCACTGTTTGCTCCCAATACTTAGATTTTTTTTTTGTATATGGTATATTACTCTTCACAGCCCCAGTACCAAAAGATGCATATGAAATGGCAAACAGTGTAGAGCCTGATCAAACTGCTCTGATCTGAATCTGCACTGTTTGCTCCCAATACTTAGAATTTTTACGTTATATTACTCTTCACTGTCCCACTACCATATAATTAGTTACTTTTTAATACACTTATCTTTGTGATAAAAATGTAAGAGAGTGCGTAGATGATAAAATGTTTTCAACATACTCATTTACTGTAAAATGAGCTGCGACACGACAAAACCAACAAAGTGGCATGTGCACCCAGTGAAGACTCAGATCAGCCTGGGCATAAGCCCAGTCTGATCAGTGTCTTAACTGTGTGCATGAAGGTAGCTTAGACCTTTAGCTACCCTCTAAGTGCACAGCTAAGACACTAATCAGACTGGATCTGAGTCTTCTCTGGGGGCACATGACACTTTGTTGATTTTGTTGTGTCGTGGCTCAAATGCAAATTTAAAGACTAATTTGTGTACAAGCTCTGTCTTAAGATATCAGCAAATTAAACAATAATAACATGCAACTGCAAAAAACACAATATCATGGCAAGCAAACAAGAAAAAAATATATTATCTTAGAATCAGTGTCCATGCACTACAAATCCCTGGGATAAACATAAAAATATCACAAAGGTTAAAATAAAATAGCACAGAACTGATTATATGACTAACACACTGTAAACAAACTATAACAAAGCTGTGGGCTTGTAGCAAATTTACATCTTTGAACTGAAGTACAAAAAATTTTGATTTTACAAGTAATACGAATTTATATTAATTTTATGTGTTTTCATGAAAACACTTATAAAACAGTTTTCCCATAGTGACTGA
This sequence comes from Ctena decussata, assembly GCA_963989385.1. Taxonomy (NCBI): domain Eukaryota; kingdom Metazoa; phylum Mollusca; class Bivalvia; order Lucinida; family Lucinidae; genus Ctena; species Ctena decussata. The sequence continues at coordinate 181,548 of CAXDIV010000183.1, read as the reverse complement.
ATTTTCTGCCTTGGACAAAAAAAAAAAAAAAAAAAAAAAACCACAAAAAAAACAATGCTTGAACTAATGAAACCTGATGAAAATTCTTATGCTCTATGGGCAAAGTGATTGAGATTCTGGGAAAATATATGAGACTTCAATCTTTTCCCAATGGCTGAAAAAAGAACCTCCTTATCAAAGAGCCACCATACAGCATAACCAAAAGCTAAACGTAAGAACTCTCATTTATTAATGAACATGACTTCAAATAAAGCCTCCTAAAAAAATTTTTGACTTTTCTGCCAACATGACTTATGTGAGCCACGACACGACAAAACCAACAAAGTGGCATGTGCACCCAGCAAAGACTCAGATCAGCCTGGGCATCCGCCCAGTCTGATCAAAGCCTTTGCTGTCCGTATGGAGCTAGCGTAGACCCTGAGCTACCCTTTAAGCATAAAGCAAAGACATTGATCAGACTGGGAGGAAGCCCAGGCTGATTTGAGTCTTTACTGGGTGCACATGCCACTTTGTTGGTTTTGTTGTGTCGCGGCTCATGTAAGGAAAACACATGATTCTGCGGAAGGCAATGTCTCATCAGTCTGTGCATTGTCAAAAAACAGAACTAAACCATAAACTTGACAAAAGTTTATGCCGCCACTGGAAAAGTAAAACGTACATCTCACTTCTGCACACAGCCTGGTTGGACGGATCATAGATAAACTAAAATAAACTAGAAATAAAATAAACTTTGGCAAAACAACGAAATAAATAGCGCAATTTCACTTAAACAAAAATATACAAAAATAAATAAAGCAACTATATACATGCACCATATATCTGGTCTCTTATTAGGCTATACAAGTTTTTCAACGTTACAAATGTTTATCCTGTTAATGACATAAACTGCAAAACAACTTGGAAACTTTCCCAAAAATTAGTTGATATGCAGGTGTTTTGCAGTGGAAAACTTCTGAAGATTGGAATGGTTTCATGCGTTGAAACTTTTGTGAAAGTTTTACTTGAATGAACGTTTGCAAAGAATTGACATTCTCACAAAATTATACATTATGCAATACATATCAGAGTACAACTAGGCTTATTTTTGCAAATATGAGCTAAAGGAACTACAAACAGTTGCAAAATCTAAAAACTGGGGACCCTCATAATGGATCTATGTACTAATAACTGGCAACCAAAAGCCATTTCATATAAGTTTATTTCTGCAAAAAAGTTTTGCAAAGATAAATATTCTAAGATTACTTCCCAACTTGCAGTAAACTTGAGCTCTGACAAGCAAAAGTAGGGCTTACCAATTAATTATGACTAGACATGGCAATGGTTTATCTATCACATCACAGGTGCTTGAAGTTTGATCAGTAAAACTTGGTGGGCCATTCACTTATTTACATACATGTTTTTATTTGGTCATAAGATGCATGTTTCACCTTAAAAACAACCCTAAAAATTTAGATCCCTTTCATAAGACATCTAGTTTTTTGGGATTGTTTTTTGGAGGACAAAACCCATCTTAAACCAGAATTACATATGACTGATTTAGATATTTTGGGTCATTCTGAAGTAGAAAAAAACAACAACAAAACATTTCATAGCCAAATAATTTCAGTAACTCTGACTGTAGGTAGAATTTCAAACACCTGTGATCACATTACAGCAAATAAATATACTGAACAAAAAAAGAAACGTTACAAAATTTATAAATGAATCTGAAGCTAAAGAACATTATTTCCAGAAGTTACTACGTTATTTTCTCACATCGGAGACTTCAAACAACCTTATGAACTAACCGGTTTTCGATTTGCATCAGTCGTTACAGAATTATTCAAATTTGACCGAAAACATCACAGACAATATGAAACACTTAATGCGCATGCGCAAGCGCTTAAATTTTTATACTTTCGGATTTGCCTTGTAACTGCCAAAAAGAAACTCTATGAACCTTATGACACGTAACCAGCAGTTCACAGAAATAAGATGTTAAAGATTTTATGTCTTTGAGATTGCCTCCCTTGCAATTAAAAGTATAGCAAATCATTTTCTCCAATTAACCAGCACATTTGAAGAAAGTCTTCAAGTTTAATCCATGGATCTTCTACCAGCTTCTCCCGACAATGGTTCACGATAAAAAAGTTTAATCAGATCGATTAATTGCTCATGGAATACCACCTTGCACTGTCTATGGGATTTGCAGTGCATAACATGAAGGTCAGACTCAAGAGGCCTAAAAAGCGGCATTCAAAGCCTTGTATTTCACTGATCAAGCCGTTGCAAGCAGCGATTGAACCATTTTTATAACAACTAGTGCCTTATAAACATCTCAGAAGTGACTGGCTCACATAGGCTGAAAACTTGAATGAAATACGGGTCTTCAAAAAGCATCTCAAAACAGCACTTTCAAATTCTGACCCCTCACTGACTCAAATCAATCTGGAGACATTAATTTTGGAGTTTTTGTTGTGATATTCATTTTTCTGAACTCCGAATACGTTTTGTCAGTTAATCACAAAATAAAATTGGCCAAACCTTTATTCAGTTCAAGCAAAACGTGCATTGAATGTACATGTAACGTTTCTTTTTTTGTTCAGTATAGATTTTCATATGACATACATGTAGCTCAAGTAATGCTCACACAACAATCAAATCTGTAGAATATTAAATACATGTATATGGTCTGAAAACTGCAGGCAGAAATAACAAAGGTTTGTCAGACTGCACTGACACACATGCTTATACGAGCCGTGACATGATAAAACATGACAAACAAAGTGGCTTGTGTTCCCAGCTTAGACTCAGATCGGCCCTGGCTTCAGCCCAGTCTGATGTGTCTTTGCTGTCCACATGGAGGTAGCTCAGACCCTTACCTATTCTTATGGGCAGAGGGAAAACTCTTAATTGGACTGGGGGATGTCCAGGCTGATCTGAGTCTTCCTGGGTGCACATGCCACTTTGTTGGTTTTGACATGTTACAGCTCGCATGTCCTGATTGTATGCTTGTGGCAAAATGCATTATTCTTATGATGCTAGTAATTCTTACACCACACAAATCAGGTGGATTATTTCGGTGGGATTTGTGAGTATTAAGTAAAAAAAAAAAAGATCTTTTTTGATTATAGAACTGATGGATGGAAATGTAGTAATGAAGCTATAAAAGCATCGGTGTATCAAGCAAAATGAAAACATGGAAGTCTTAGTTTGTGCTTTATAAGAGATCAGCAGTTAAAAAGGCTACCTACAGCTCTCTGAGTCCTAGATAAGAGGGAGTATTTGGTGATAATTAGGGATAAATTTTGTTAATTCTGGATAAAAACATATGTTATGACCCCTCATCTGAACCGTCTCGACAAGACGATTCAGATTAGGGGTCACAACATATGGTTTCAGTGAGAAATAAGAAAAATTATCCCTCAATTATCATCAAATACCCCTCTTATCTAAAGCTCTGAGCTCTGCCAGAATTACACAACCACTAGCCTTATGCTGATGTCACTTGACATGAAATATTAAATGAAGCATAATAAGAATTAAAAAGGTGAAGATTCCCACAGCCTAGTGGCCAAAGGGGCAGTGGGGGTTAGAGACCCACTGTATCATGGGCACAGCATATGAAAGGCGGAGCCCATCCCTCTTCTTTCGCAGCCTTATCCTTCCCTGATTCACAAAAGGTACCCATTGACTCCAGTGTTGACAGAGTTTTCCAGTTGCCGCCTGGCTTGAGCAGGATTCGAACCTTCAAGCTTCTGCACCATAACAGAGTCACTCTAACAACTCGAGCCACTCTCTAATGCTAATCGATGTATAAAAGACATAGAATCAAATCTTGCAGATAAGCCTCTGGTGACAATTTTTCTTTTTTCTCCTTATATATGATATTACTATCCCTCACTACCAACCTTGCCGCCGTGGGTTCATGGTAAGGCCATAACATATGTTTTTTCTAGAGAAATGACAGAAATTCATCAATAACACTATTAACAAGACCTCAATTTCAGTGCTCCAGAAAAGCAGACTTTATGAACAGAACAAATGCCATTTATTCATCCACCAAATTTTTTTGCTTGTGTACAATTCTGCATATAACACATGCAAAAGAGCTCACAGGCTATCATATAACCTTCTATACAAATGTACATACTAATGTGAGTATATTGTGAGAAAGAAATTAGCAAGAAAAAAACAACAAATGTAAACCTGTTTCTACTGATATCAAGTAAAACAATTAAACTGTCGTGTGAACATGTCACTTCAACAAAGCTCTGAGAAAAGTAATAGTAAAATCTGTTTGAAACCAAACACAGTGGACACCACATCAGAAACTTTGTTAAGTTGCAGAAAAGCAATAAAACAGAATGTTCAAAATTTTCATCTTCAAAAGTCTGGCTTATCTTGAAGTCTGTTTTGAATGAAGACTTAACCTAATCATATTTGAGCTGTGACACGAGAAAACCAACAAAGTGGTATGTGCGCCAAACAGAGACTCAGATCATCCTGGGCATCCTGCCAGTCTGATCAGAGTCTTCAGTGTCTCCATGGAGGTAGCTTAGATCCTTAACTATACTGTAAGTCTTTAGCAAAGACTTTGATCAGACTTGGCGGATGCCCAGGCTGATCTGAGTCTTTGCTGGGTACAAATGCCACTTTGTTGGGTTCGTCATGTCATGGCTCATTTGTTTCTCTATACTGAAAGCATCTAGAGCTAAATGTTCGTCATGTCATGGCTCATTTGTTTCTCTATACTGAAAGCATCTAGAGCTAAATGTTCATCATGTCATGGCTCATTTGTTTCTCTATAATGAAAGCATCTAGAACTAAATTTTTGGACTGTATATTTCTGCAAATAAGTGAAAATGTCAACTGGTATACTTCCATGGGAAACAACTTTGCCAATTTCACATTTGCCTTTCTTCTCCATCTTTCTTTCTTTCTATATATACTGCTACACCCTCTTTTCAGAGTATTATGAGCAGGCTGTACTTTTGTACACTCAAGTGTTGCAGGATGAAAGCCTACATATAGCCATGTAGCTATAGTAGGGATCTTTAACCTGCACAGGGGATGACTCTCCCTGCACAGGGGCCTCCAGTTAACGCCCTGATCCGAAGGATGGCACACTTGTTAGCATCATCCATGCAAATGATGCTAGAAAAACGTGTTCGGACGTAAGAAGACAATGCCCGGGGCGAGAGTCAAACCCACAACCTCTGGCTTCAGAATGAAGTGCACTGACCAATGAGCCACCGCCCTTCTCAGAAAACACTCTTAAAGAAAATAATCTGCTCCCATAGGAGCTTTTTTTTCTTTAAGAGTTAACCCCATTTTGGAAGGGCTTCGTCATCCTCAAAAGTGAACAGGAAGTCACAAAAGTGGTTTCCCTTCGTAAAATGGCAAAAAAACATGAAGGTGTACCCATACACTTTAAGTAAATATTCACAAAATTTGAATTTGCAATTCTCATACTGATTCTCTATACTGAAAAGGCCAGATGCATTTCAAAGTGTTTGATTTCATGAAACCAAGCTCCACGAAAGAGAAACAGTCACTAATATTTCCTGATTTGCAGTAATTAGATCCCCAAAACTGTCAAAACAGATAGCACCACATATTGTTCAGGTTTACAGTTAAATCTCTATTGACATACTACTAGTATTTTCCAACTAAAAATGAAAATGATGATCATTATTTGACACTATGAATTTGTGTGAACAGCTCTACAAAATCACTAGTTTTGATAACAATTCTGGAATACCGCAATGTGAGTAAGTATTGGGACACCTGAAATAATTAATTTTCCATTTGGAACAAATGGAAAATTAATTATTTTAGGTGTCCCAAAATTTAGGCACAGTACAGTAATTTTCTCATTTCCTTACAGGCACATTTTATGCCCCTCATTAGAATGGTCTTGCCTATGTGGGGCTCATGAGGGGTCACAACTTACACATTTACTAAGAAATAAAATCATCACAAAGTTATCATCATATACACGCCTTACCTAGAGTTTTGCGTATAAATTTGAATATTTGTCTAAGAAAAGCTCTCCAACACTGGCTTCATAATCGGCACATAAAAGACATGAGTTGGCACATTTTAACACTAAACTTACACATTTTGCCATGCGGAGCCAAATATATATAAGCGTACTTAACTTCTTAAATTTATTATTCACCTCCCATTGAAAAAAAATTGCTCCAAAAGGAGACAATTCTTTCCTTTAAGAGTTGACCCCAATTTATACAGGCAAAACTGAAAATGGCAGGGTACCGTCACCTGAATATGTACTCATTCACCTTACTATAGCCCATTCTTTCATTCTTCATGAAAAAAGAAAAAAAAAAACCATTTTGTTCAGAGGCAGTTCTCTTATTAACAGCTCTCTGTTGAAAAGTATTGCTAACTTTCTTTCTTCATCTTGCAAGACAAACAACTTCATCTCATTTCATAAACTGTCCCTTTCCATCCCGAAAACAACCTCTACTGTACAATATTTGCTGCAATCAAATCTCATTTATCATTCTAAACACTAACTAAATGCCATTTTGACCCTTTGGTATTTGTTGTATAAGACCTGGGTTAATGGAATGAGACTATTCTGTCCTATGAGATGACTATGACAAATCTGGAAAATGACAAAGGGACATAAGTCAGGTGGTCCCGTGTATGTCTACCTCCCCTGGTTCTGTGAAGAGCATGCGGCAATCGAGAATTGTAGCTAGGTCTAATACTATCTTGTACAGTGACTGATGTTCTGTGATTTCTTCTGTGGGGAGGGGTGGGTGTGACATCGGGTAAAAACTTGGACCCTACGAATACAAGAAATTATAAAAATCACTTTTAAAAAAGTGACAATGTAACTTAAAAACTATTAAAATTTAACAATTAATGTTTCTAATTTTCAAGAAGCATCCACATGGCTGAGTGGTTAGCACTCCCAACTTAGGATCATGGTGTTGCAGGTTCGAGTCCCACTGGAGGCCAGATTCTGTTACAAACAAAATGACACTTCGTTGCACATAGAGCCCTTCATAATCCTGATATGACTGAAATATTGTTGAAAAGAATATAAACCAACCAAGTCAGCCATCCACCTTTCAAATTTACATGAATGCTATAATTCAGCCAAGACTAAGATAAAAACTATCCTACAAACTGTCTATATTATCCCTATCAAAATAACAGCAATTAGAAAAAATATCAACCATTTACATTCAGGAGATGACCACTATAAACTTTTAGCTTATTGTCAGATCCTGATACTTTAAATTGTACATTATGCTTGTGAACTGATTAATAAAATATTGTTTAAACCAACCATTTACAATTTCTTTCTGGATGAAATTCATTCTGGTAAGTGAATAACACCTGTTTCTGCAGAGTTTATTCATTTTACTGTGCACTTTTCAGCAGTTGTGAACAGATTTATGGAGACAGCATAAGTTTGTGCTACCTCACTTACCTCATAGCATCTATGAAGTATAAGAACTATATAACAGAAGACATTCTACCTCACTTACCTTAAAGCATCTATGAAGTATAAGAACTATATAACAGAAGACATTCTACCTCACTTACCTTAAAGCATCTATGAAGTATAAGAACTATATAACAGAAGACATTCTACCTCACTTACCTTAAAGCATCTATGAAGTATAAGCACTATATAAGAGAAGACATTCTACCTCACTTACCTTAAAGCATCTATATAACAGAAGACATTCTACCTCACTTACCTAAAAGCATCTATGAAGTATAAGAACTATATAACAGAAGACATTCTACCTCACTTACCTTAAAGCATCTATGAAGTATAAGAACTATATAACAGAAGACATTCTACCTCACTTACCTTAAAGCATCTATGAAGTATAAGAACTATATAACAGAAGACAAATCTGAGCATTAGAAGACGCAGGAAATCATCACCAATGAACTGCATGTAGGAATGGTCTGAAATACAAAAGGAGCATTTCCTTAAAAACCCTATATACCATAAGAGAGGCCACAACATGTTTCTACCATTTGAGCCGCGACACAAGAAAACCAACAATGTGGTTGTACGCCCAGCGCAGACTCAGATCAGCCTTGGCAACCACCCAGTCTGATCAGAGTCTTCGCTGTCCGCATGGAGCAAACTTTGACCCTTAGCTACCATCTAAGCGCAAGGCGTCGACTCTGGCCAGACTTGGCCGAAGCCCAGAGAGATCTGAGTCTGCGCTGGGCGCACAACGACATTGTTGGTTTTCTCGTGCAGCGACTCATTTTTATTCTGCCATAAAACTGTTTTTTGATGGGGTTTTTGATCTCCAGAATGACCCCAAATATTTTAATCAGTCCTTCGAAATTCTGTTTGTTCCCTTCTAAAACAATCCCAAAACTCTAGATCTCTCTCAAGAGACGGACTTAGATAATCGAGATTGTTTTGGAAGGGAAAACCCCTATCTTATAACTGAAGAAGTATGGTATGCCAAATAAAGACACACCACCGTAATGACCTAAATATTCGGACAGACAGATCTGAGCAAACATTACAGATCCAGATCAAACTGCTCCCAAAGGAGCAGTTTGATCAGGGTCTACAATGTTTCCCATTCACTTAGCATCATTTAAATGCATTAATGAGTGTAAAATCCACTTTCTAAGAATTTAATATCTAACAAGAATTCCGCGGAATGCGGTGTCTCGCCTGCTGGCGCTTTGTCACAAAACAGAGCTAAATCAGCAAAGATGTATAAATGAACCAAGTTTCATGGCTCTAGCCCTTACAGTTTCTGAGAAACAGATTAAACGCGTAGATTTGCCAAAAAATTGCAAAGTCAGCCAACCGTAAAATGTTGATAAAGACTCAATATCGATGATGACTTTGAGTTCTTCTCTTCCAGATGAATGCATGGCCCAAGTTTCATGGCTCTAGCCCTTATAGTTTCTGAGTAACAGACCTTAACGCAAAAACTTGACAAAAAGTTGCGAAGTCAGTCAACTGTAAAATGATACAGATGATGGCTTTGATAGTTACTCTTTCAGATGTATGCATGGCCCAAGTTTCATGGCTCTAGCCCTTATAGTTTCTGAGAAAATGACCTAAACGCAAAAACTCGACAAAAAAGTGCGAAGTCAGTCAACCGTAAAATCTAGGTCAAGACACAACATTGATGATGGCTTTCAGCTGTACTCTTCCAGATGTATGCATGACCCAAGTTTCACGGCTCTAACCCTTATAGTTTCTGAGAAAATGACCTAAACGCAAAAACTCGACAAAAAATTGCGAGGTCAGTCAACCGTAAAATCTAAGTCAAGACTCAACATTGATGATGGCTTTCAGCTGTACTCTTCCAGATGTATGCACGGCCCAAGTTTCATGGCTCTAGCCCTTATAGTTTCTGAGAAAATGACCTAAACGCAAAAACTCGACAAAAAATTGCGAAGTCAGTCAACCATAAAATCTAGGTCAAGACTCAACATTGATGATGGCTTTCAGATGTACTCTTCCAGATGTATGCATGACCCAAGTTTCATGGCTCTAGCCCTTATAGTTTCTGAGAAAATGACCTAAACGCAAAAACTCGACAAAAGTTTACGCCGCCGCCGACGACGACAACGACACCGGAAAAGCAATACATATGTCTCGCCTCTTCGCAGGCGAGACAATAATAATTGTTCTACTTTTGGGTGTCCGAAATTTTAGAGTCATTATGGTATGTCTTGCCTGTCTGCACATTGCCACTACATGTATGCATTCCTTCAGGATTCCCACAAAGCTTAGAAAACAAAATTCCCTGAATTTTCCCTGACCTTGAAACAATTTTTTCCCCTGACTTTTCCCTGACTGGGAACCCTGTCCCTGTACTACTAACAGAGCTAAACTAATAAACACTAAGAAAGTTTATTCCACCAAGGTCAACACTGTAAAGCCAATACTGATGTCTAACTTTCTGCTTGTTACAGACAAGACATCAGGATGTCTGCACACCAAGCATAGTGGCAATTCTAGGCATTCTGTGAAAGAAACTGTTCATTATTACCGTATTAATCCTATTAAATGCCCTAGGGGCATTGCATTTTACTAAAGGGGGGCATTATTTAGAGCCTAAATTGTGGTAAATCAGCCACTGTCAAAATACCCCTAATAAACAGTATAAATGTAAATGGGTATACATTCAGAAGCAACTTTACTATTTTTTGCCTCACTTCTCAATAGGGGTAGGGTCAACCTTTAAAGGTAAGAATTTGCTCCTTTGGGTGCAAATTCTTACCTTTAAGACTTGACCCCATTTCAAAGAGCTATCTCATCCAGATAATTATACAGAAATTTATGCAAGTTAATGTAACATTATTTTTGGAACAGAAGCATTTATTAGAGCATGGGTGTTTCATAGAATTAATATGGTAAACATGCACATCCTGATCTACCTCTATCACAAAAAGATAGCGAAAAGGTAAGCCATGAAAATGAAAAGATTTATTTCATGAAAATCCAAAACCTTATCAGTCTTATTACTTATAATGGTGAATGACAAGGACAATTATAAAACAAGAGGGCCATGGTGGCCCTGAATCGCTCACAAGATCATTAATCAGTTCACTGGCTCTGGTGAAGATTTATCAGAGTTTTTACCATATATGGGAATGGCGGCCACCTTGGTCATGTGACCAAGATCATTTGAAGAACTGTCAATCCTTTGACCCATGCAGGCTCCATATGAAATTTGAGTTCAGTCTGCCCAGTGGTTTCAAAGATGTTTGAAAAATGTTTATGGATGGATGACAGAGGCAGCTAACACCAATACTGTAAGGCTCAGGTCAGCTAAAAATGGCCGAGTCCCTTCCCCGGAAGTACCCGTTCATGTTGAGTTCCTTGATGGATTTGAACTAAACTGAACTAGGTGAACACAGATGATAGAATGGTAGCATCATTATCTCACTGTGGTGAAATTAATGTTTTTCAAGGAGATTGTGGCTGGCATCACTGCAATGTTAGTTCTGATGCATGTAACATAACTTTATACAGATTTGACCTAGTGACTTAGTTTTTGACTGACATGACCCAGTTTCACACTTGACCTAGATTTTATGAAGATAAACATTCTGACAAAGTTTCATGAAGATTGGATCAAAACTATGCCCTCTAGGGTGTACACAAAGTTTTTTTTTAAGATTTGACCTAGTGACCTAGTTTTTGACCCGACATAACCCAATTTCAAACTTGGCCTGGATGTTGTGAGGATAAACATTCTAACAAAGTTTCGCGAAAATTGGATCAAAACTGTGCCCTCTTGAGCATACACAAGGTTGTTCTTATATTTGACCTAGTGACCTAGTTTTTGACCCTACATGACCTACTTTCAATCTTGGCCTAGATATTGTGACCATAAACATTATGACAAACTTTCAAACAGATTGGATCAAAACAGTACACAAGGTTTTTCTAAGATTTGACCTAGTGACCTGATTTTTGACCTGACATGACCCAGTTTGAAACTTGGCCTAGATATTGTTCGGATAAACATTCTGACAAAGTTTCATTAGGTTTGGATCAAAACTGTTACCTCTAGAGCATACACAAGGTTTTTCTAATATTATACCTAGTGACATAGTTTTTGACCCCTCATGATCCAGTTTCATACTTGGCCTGGATATTGTGAAAATAAACATTCTGACAATGTTTCATAAAGATTGGATCAAAACTATGCCCTCTAAGGCGTACACAATGTTGTTCTTATATCTGACCCTGTGACCTTATTTTTGGCAAGACATGACCCAGTTTTAAACTTGACCTAAATTTCATAAGGATAAACATTCTGACAGAGTTTCATGAAGATTGGATCATAACTGTGCCTTCTAGGATGTACACAAAGTTTTTCTAAGATTTGACCTAGTGACCTAGTTTTTAACCCCACATGACCCAGTTTCAAACTTGGCCTGGAAATTGTGAGGATAAACATTCTGACAAAGTATCATGAAGATTCGATCAAAACTGTGCCCTCTAGAGCGTACACAAGGTCGTTCTTATATTTGAACTAGTGACCTAGTTTTTGACCCAACATGACCTACTTTCAAACTTGGCCTAGATATTGTGACAATAAACATTCTGACAAAGTTTCAAAAAGATTGGATCCAAACTGTGTCCTCTAGAGTGTACATAAGGTTTTCTAAGATTTGACCTAGTGACCTAGTTTTTGACCTGACATGACCCAGTTTCAAATTTGTCCTAGATATTGTAAGGATAAACATTCTGACAAAGTTTCATGAAGTTTTGATCAAAACTGTGACCTCTAGCACGTACACAAGGTTTTTCTAAGATTTGACCTAGTGACCTAGTTTTTGACCCGACATGACCCAGTTTCAAACTTGGCCTAGATTTTATAGAAATAAACATTCTGACAAAGTTTCAAAAGGATTGGATCAAAACTGTGCCCTCTAGAGCGTACACAAGGTTTTTCTAAATTTGACCTAGTGAGCTAGTTTTTGACCCGACATGACCCAGTTTCAAACTTGGCCTAGACTTTTTGGAGATAAAGATTCTGACAAAGTTTCATGAAGATTGAATCAAAACTGTACCTTTTAGAGCATACACAAGGTTTTTCTAAGATTTGACCTAGTGACCTAGTTTTTGACCCCACATGACACAGTTTCGAACTTGGCCTAGACTTTATAAAGATAATCATTCTGACAAAGTTTCATAAAGATTGGATCAAAACTGTGCCCTCTAGAGTGTACACAAGCAAAAGTTGACGGACGGACGGACGTATGACGGACGACAGACATCACGGTATCCCAAAAGCCCACCCTGAGCACTTCGTGCTCAGGTGAGCTAATAAGACCAGACAAGACAAGCTTTATTTTGAGTCGGCAAGATGTACAGCATGTAACGTAAGCTCTGATGAGCTATTGAACCAACTATTGACAAACAAATTATATAACATTACTTACCTAGGTTTCTAGATCTGACAAAGAGTTTGCTGGCTTCGGCCATGAACTTGTCTATGTGATTCTGACACTTGTCCCACATCGTTATTGGTATATCTACTATACTACACACATAACAGAAGGCCATCAGTGGACAGTGGAGAAACAGGGTGAACAGGTTGCCTTTCTGGTGCTGATCTGAAAAATAAATGAGCTGCATCAGGCAAAAAAAGTTACCAGATAAATCAGTCAGAGTTCCAGATAAGAAAGGTTTTTGAGGGTAATTCTGAGATAATCTTTCTTATTTCTTCAAGGACACATACATTGTGACCTCGCATTAGAACGGTCTTTGCAAGAGGTACTAGGAAGTTTTAGAACAAACATAAAGGTAAATCTTACCAGGTATACTGGCAAGATGGTAAATCTCACCAGGTAAAAGGATGTTGGTAAATCTTACCTGGAAAACTGGATGGCTGTAAATCTTGCTGGTAAAGAAATGTTGGTAAATCTTATCTAGTTTACTAGATGGCTGGATCTTACCCAGTAAAGAGATGTTGGTAAATCTTACCTGGTCTATTGAAATGCAGGTAAATCTTACCTTGTGTACTGAAAGGTAAATCTTACCTGGTATATTGGAAGGAACTTGATCAGGAGACAGAAGACAGACAACTGGTTGTCCAAATAAGTTGGGGAAGTGTTGGAAGGCTGAACTATTGTCACTGTCTATTATTATGAACAGAGGCTTCCGTGTGTAGGGATACAAATCACCAGGATGTAAACTGGAATCACAAAACAACATAACAATCCCACCACTAGACCAGAGGGCCAATGGCCCTATATCGCTCACCTGAGCACTGAGGTTATGTTGGAAAAACTAAGTTGCCACAGCAACAAAACAACATGCACAACAGCAATAAAACACACCATTTATGTAGAGGATGATATCACAAACATTTATGCAAAAAATAAGCTTTATCCCCCCTTAATGGCTTCTGAGAAGAAGATATTTGGCAAAAGAAAAAAAAAATGAAAATTTGGCCTTTCAGTTGCAATGGCAACCAATCAAAATCAGGTCCTTGGGCAACATTCATATAGTTGGTAGAGGACTACTCTAGGAACATTTCTGTAAAGCTTTTGTCAAAATATCTGCAGTATCACATAAATAAATACCAAATGTCCACTTTCACCATTGTAAGTCTATGGAAACTTTGAGTTGCCATAGCAAAACCAGTTCACATGGGCAATGATAATATGAAATATACTTTAGGTAGAGGCTAAATTAATATGTATGCAAAGTATCAGCTTCATCCTCCTCATGGCTTCACTTTTCCCATTATAAGTCAATGGAAACTGTAAGTTGCCATAGCAACCAAAGTTCTTATGGGGTTGGAAGAAAAAACAAAATTTATGTAGAGACTTCTGTCATCAACATGTTTGCACAATATCAGCTTCATTCCCCCATATGGCTTCTGAGCAGAAGATTTTTTCATTTTATCTTCTTCTTTTTTTTTTCGAAAATTTACCCTATATTTTGCCATGGCAACCAATCAAATTCAGCGATTTGGAGAAAATTCATTAGAAACATAGAGGACTATTCAAGAAACATTTCTGTAGAAAGAAAATCTAAATAAATGCAGTGAGACAGCAAAAATTGCCAATTTCTATTTTCCCCATTATAAGTCAATGGAAACTCTTAGTTGCCATAGCAACCAAACTGCTGGAGAAATTGCCATGACAAACGGTAATTCTATGGAGGCTAGTACTAAGGTTCTTTCTGTAAAAATTGAGCTTTATTGGCCACACAGTTTCTGCGGAGATGATTTTTTAATATTTTTCTATTTTTAACCATTCGGTTGCAATGGCAACCAGCCAAACTGCGCAATTTTCATAAATTTAACAAGACTGGTTGAGGACTACTCAAGGAACATTTCTATGAAAGTTTTGTCAAAATATCTTCAATGACATAGCAATAAATGCAAATATTCTATTTTGCCATTATAAGTCAATGGCAACTGTAAGTTGCCATAGCAACCAAACTGCTAGAGCAACTGCCAAGAAAAACAGTATTTTTATAGAGGCTAGTACTAAGATTCTTTCTGTGAAGCCTAAGCTTTATTGGATGCACAGTTTCTGAGGAGAAGATTTTTTAATTTTTTAACCATTTGGTTGCCATGGCAACCAGCCAAATTGTGTAATTTATAGAAATTTCATGTGGTTGATAGAGGACTACTCAAGGAACATTTCTGTAAAAGATTTGTCAAAATATCTACAGTGACATAGCAATAAATGCAAATTTTCATTTTTTCCCATACAAGTCAATGGAAACTTTACGTTGCCATAGCAACCAAAGTTCCAAAGGGATTTGGATAAAAAACAGTATTATTTGTTCCCCCTGCCTATAGATGCTGTATATGAAATTCGGTAACAATGGGCCTTGTAGTTTCAGAGGAGATGTCGTTTGAAAACATTGACAGACGGACGACGGACGACGAACGGCGGATGCCTGCCTATACTATAAGCTCACCTGTGAGCCTTCGGCTCAGGTGAGCTAAAAAGGGTGTGAGGGGAAGTGCTAGAATAGCTTGTGCATTTCCACAAGCTGATCATTGTTGATGCGTTTTAATACCATAAGTTGCTTTACCTTAAGAATTCTAATAGCTATGAGCAGTTCAGTAATGTGTTCAAAAGATGAAAATGAAAAATATATGAACCACAACATGACAAACCAACAAAGAGGCATGTGCGTCCAGCAAAGTCTCAGATCAGTTTGAGCACTGCCCAGTTTTATCAGAGTCTTCACTGTGCACTTAAAGATTGCCTAGGACTCTAAGCTAGCTCCATTTGTACAGCAGAGACTCTGATCAGACTGGGCGGATGCCCAGGCTGATCTGAGTCTTCAATGAGCCCACATGCCACTTTGTTGGTTTTGTTGTGTCGCAGCTGAAATAGAGTCTGATCTGGGCCTGTACTTTTTGCTCAGACCTATCTGTTTCGATTCTTAGAATTTTACTGTTTTACCCACTGGCATTTCAATTTACAAGCTTCTCTGCTTATTTTAGAACTGTTTTAATTTGGTTCATTGATTTCAACCAAGAGCGAAAGTGCTGGTCATAATCTATACAAACTAAATGACTTCATGTATTTAAGGAATGAATTTCATTTTTCTGGTGTTTATCGAAGTATAAACTACATTGGGTCGCATGCAAAGTAAGTAAGCCCCAAAGGGGCTCATGTAAACTTTGCTAGCGACCCAATGTAGTTTATACTTTGGGGCTCATGTAAACTTTGCTAGCGACCCAATGTAGTTTATACTTCGATAAACTCCAGAAAAATTAAGTTCATTGCTTATATTTACATTTGTTTCAATCAAATCTTTCATGAAAAATCTTATATAAGCGCTAAAACTGAAGCAGTAAAACATGTACACGCAGTTTTTCTGCAAGCAGCAAAACAGCATGCATGACGTCATGACGTTGCTGACGTCCAATCAGACTGTAGAGAGCCATTGTTTATTTTGACGACATTGACATCGCATGTCTCAATGTAATTATTGGAATGTAAACTATATTACGTTCCAATTGTTTACTAAAGGGCTTTTCAGTAAACACACCAAGAATGTAAATATTTGATGACAAAGACTGTTAGGTGATAAGTATAATAATTTAAGGGATCATTGTACTAAAACTTGTCATTTGGGGAGGTAAATCTTCAGTTTAATGGTTGCATATTTCATTTTACTACTGCATAGCTGAAAAAAGCACTTTGTGACCATAAAAACATAATTTACCTCCCTTAATGACAATGTTCAATATAATTATCCCCATTCAAATGCACATTTTCACCTTTCAAAAAGAACTACTTTTCACCAAAAGCAAGCGCTTCAGCAATGTAAAAAACATAAGTCAGCCTATGAAAAGTGACCTTTTATAATGACATCGGGTATCTGAGAGTATACCACAGTATATACTGTTACATATTCATGGCATTGTTCATCATTTGTAAGTGAATTTACACAGCTCCAGATAGGAAGGGATAACAGGGATAATTTTGGGATAATTTTCATTATTTTTTCATATAAACTGGCATTGTGACCCCTCATTAGAACCGTCTCACAGAGACAGTTCTAATGAGGGGTCACAACGTATGTTTTCATTGAGAAATAAGAAAATCATTATTAAACCATCCCTGTTACCCCTTCTTATCAAGAGCACTGATTTATAATAAACATTGAACAAATCCATGTTTACCAATGCATTTCTTTGAGAGTGCCGGGTCTTTTGGTTTTTGTTGGCCCCTCCCCATCTCGCCGACTGTTGGTCACCACTCCACCAAGGTCATAGGCAGCTGTAGATAAGACTTTAGTTTAGAAATCTAACAAACAAAAGCATTTATGAGCTGCAGCACAACAAAACTAACAAAGTGGCATGTGCGCCCAGCAAAGACTCAGATCAGCTGGGCATCTACCCAAAGTGATGAGGGTCTTTGCTTGCGCTTAAAGGGTTGCTTATGGTCAAAGCTACCTCCTTGCCAATCGTTAAGACTCTGATCAGACTGGGCGGATGTCCAGGCTGATCTGAGTCTTCGTATGGTGTACATGACAATTTGTTGGTTATGTCATGTCGCAGCTCATATTTCTCAGTGAATAGGTGAGTTTTACTTGACATGTACATATTATCTTATATTAGAAACACAGATAGAAGAATTAAAAGCTCTCTTCATTATGTATCTCATTTACTCCAAAGGTACAATTATTTTTCAGTACAAAATTTATTTGTTCAAATCTACATTTTTGTTTTTGTTTTGGAAAAGTAACCCCTGGATTACAACCAGCCAAGATATGTTATCTATAATCGTTTTAGTTCTGCAACAGAAGGCTGAAATTTGGAATGTATTATACTATGTGTTTTGATTCAACTGGAATTTTGCGTTTAAAGAATCAGAGTTTTCTTTTTCAGGGCAAGTAAATTAGCATCTTAAAAAGTTCCTTAAAGAGTAGAGAAGGAAAATGGGCCATACTTCAAAGTTTCGTCTATTAAAGCCTCTTCAGTGACCCTGACAATATCTGGTGACAAAAGCCAGAGAAAAATGTTGCTTTTAGACAAAACAAGAATCTGGAATAGTCAGGGGCCTGAAAGGGTATTTACTGCAACCTGAAATATGGAACAGTGTATGCCTGTGTCAACCTGACTATGCATATCCAGAGCTTGACCTTCCCCGGCATACAGCTGGTAAATCTGATAAAAACACATGAGCCAAGACACAACATGATGAACAAAGTGGCATGTGCGCCCAGCGAAGACTCAGATCACCCTGGGCATCCCCTCAGTCTGATCAGACTCTTTACTGTCTGCATGGAGTTAGCTTAGACCCTTAGCTACCCTTTAAGCACACAGCAAAGACTTTAATCAGGCTGGGTGAATATGCAAGCTGATCTGAGTCTTCGCTGGGTGCACATGCCACTTTGTTGGTTTTTGTCATGTCATGGCTCACATATCAAATATACCTGGCCACTTCTATCCCATAGAAATTCAATTGGGGAAAGTACTAGATTATAACAGTTTTACCACCCCAACTGCAATACATTTCAACAGGAAGACCTACCATCATCTGTGTGTTTAGCATTGCCAAGGCAACCATCAGCTGATATATACAGCAACATTGCTCCATTGGGAGGTAGTTCCTTGAACCCTGATGCCAGGAATGTATTGAGTTGACTATATGTAGGTTTGTATAATAAGTATTTGTGAGGATTCTCTCTCTTGCTAGGTCTGTCACCATTTTCCTATAACACAAAACAACAGCAGTTTTATTTCTTATTTCTCACTTCAAAACAAGATTTTGCAAACAGCTTTTATTATACCTGAACAGGAGAGCTTCGCAAGCGGTGCATAATACGCCCGTTTCAGTGTCATGACGGAGTTACAGAATGAACAAGATTGTTTATAGAAGAACATACAGGCAGACAAACAGGGGAAACAACTCTGTAATTAATGACTGCAATGTTATTAAAACATCTAACACATCAAATACTATTAGTATACCAAAAATCAGCTTCCAGGGTGAAGCAGCTCAGAAGTTGAGAAATGCCTAAGTCAAACAAGGGAGTTAATTCATAAACTAAGTATACTAAAATACCATTCTTGGTCATAAAACGTTCCCTTGACAATATACACATCACCATAAAGTGTTGTTAAAATATTTCTTATGGTTAAGGAGTTACAGAGTAAAATCGAGATTGATGCAAGGGCAGATGAATCAGGAAGTAAGTGAGCAAGAGTTGTGGTTCATGCTCATGATACATTGCCCCATTATAAAACATTTTGATTTTTAATTTTGATTAAAATATTTCAAAGGGTTAAGGAGTTATGGAGTGAATGGGGGAATGAGTCTAGCCTAAACAAGAGCTGGCGCCTGACAGCATAGCTCGCCTGAATAGTGCTTGCCCATCACACAGTCGCTTTGGAGGTGTGGACGTCTATGCATAAAACTTCAGGCAAGCATGTCCATAATGACAACAAATTTATAAACAAAACCTATCTAAGAAATAAGTCTTAAAATAAAATTAAAATAAAAAAATCCACATGAAATTTCAAAGTCCATGAGCTTGAGGTCAAAGAACTAAGCGGTAGGGGTGGGGGTGGGGGTGGTGGTGGTGGTGGTGGGGGGGAGAGGGTCTAGGAGCTAGGATGTAACAAAACCTTGAACCATTATCTAACATCAATCCAAGTATTAGTATCAACTGAGTCCATCGTGGCACTGTGAAATTATGTTTTCATAAATATAAAACTTTAACCAAAATCTTTAAGACAAAACTCTAAGTCGATAACCTTGACTTCAAGGTCATCCAGTGGGGTAAGTATATAGTGTTTTGTAAAAACTCAAATAAGTGTCTAACATCAGTTCAAGTGTAAACTAAATCTCTGCCAAGCATTATGAATCAGTATGCAATTAGAAAACTTTAATAAAGAACAAATTTCCAAAGTCTGTGACCTTGACATCAAGGTCACTGAGCGGGGTTCGGGTAGTACTCGGCAAAACTTTGGACTAATATCTAACTAAAGTGCAAATATAAAAAGAATTCATCACTGGATTCAGGAGATATGTGTCTTTAAAAAGACTTTAACCAAAACATCCAATCAATAAAAAGACAATTTTCTAAGTCCACAACCTTGACATCAAGGTCACTGAAGGGGGTGGGGGTAGTAAATTGGAAAACTTTTGACCAATATCTAACTACAGTGCAAGTATCAAAGGAATCCATCCATTGGTTAAGGAGATATTGGGCTTTATAAAACTTTAACCAAAACATCCAGTCCAAAAATACTCCCAATTTTCTAAGTCCATGACCTTGACATCAAGGTCATGGAGTGGGGTGGGGGTGGTACACTGTTAAACTTTGGACCAATATCTACCTACAGTGCAAGTATCAAAAGAATCTATCCATGAGTTAAGGAGATATAGGTCTTTAAAAAACTTTAACCAAAACATCCAATCCGGACGCCGACGCTGACGCGGACGCGGACGCAGACACGGATGCCGATGCCGGGGTGACAACAATAGCTCTTCCTGAACTTTCGTTCAGGCGAGCTAAAAAACTAATCAAAGGGAGGTTACCCCAAAATTAAGGGGGAACAACCATTCTTATATGTGACACACCATCTTTTGATCATGCACATTGCTATAAAGTTTCATCACGATATTCCAAATGGTTACTAAGTTATTGAATGCGCAAGAGTATACACAAAAATAGCCTAGAGTCTAATCAAAGGGATGCAACTTTAAAACGAAGAAAGAGAGAGCAACCACTGTTATAAGTGAAACATTGTCAGACTCTCATACACATTGCTATGAAGTTTCATCAAGAATCCCAAACGGTCATCTAGTTATGGCACGCACAAGACTAGTAGGGTAAAAAATAATCAAAGGGGCATAACTTGGAAATTAAGAAAGGGGAAGCAACCACTTCTGTATGCGATACTTTGCCCCATATATATGCCTACAAAATTTCACGAAGATATCTCCAAAGGTTACTGAGATATGATGTGCACAAGAATGTTGACGGATGGACAGACAGCGCCATGCCATAAAAAGTCCGTTTTTCAAAACAGGAAAGATTTGATTGATTGATTTGATGCTTAACGTCCACGGTAAACAGCTAAGGTCATGTCGGGACGGTCAGTTAACCTAACCACACTATTCCTGGGCAGGCTTAGACCTCCTAAGCTGTTAACCAGTACTAAGTGCACATACCTTCGCCAGTAACTGACAACTGCCCTTCTTGAATCAGCGGAAGGAGAAACGAAAGTATGTGGCCAGACTGGATTTCGAACCTAGGACCTCTGACTTATGAGTCAGGTGCCCTACCGATTGCGCTATTCGGCCCTGCAAAACAGGAAAGAACCATTAAGTGAGTGCATACTTGTGTCAGCCTTGTGTTTAATATTTCCTTGTGCAATTTACACATGCATCTGAGGGCCACACAGAGGATCAGCACCTAGGCTAATTTCTAACCTTCGTGAAAGCGTTGGCTAAGTACCATCACTCTATTCCTTATACAAGCTGAGAAACCTAAATGCAGAAATTGAACACTGAAGCAGACATGTACATACACACAGGGAATAAAGTATATTAGCCATGACACGACAAAATCAACAAAGAGGCATATGCACCCAGCGAAACCTCAGATCAGCCTGAGCATTCGCCCAGTCTGATCAGACTCTTCGCTATGCCCTTAAAGGGTAGCTAAGGGTCTAAGCAACCGCCATGCTGACAGCAATGACTGATCAGACTGAGAGGATGCCTAAGCTGACCTGAGTCTTCACTGGGCACATATGGCACTATTGGTTTTGTCATGTCTGGGCTCAAATATCCTTTTCTGGGATTTATCACATGCTAAAAATTTGCACTTACAAATGGCTGTCTCCCTGGAGCTGGTGAAGCATCATAGATTTGATTAGATAAATCTTCTTGTGGTTCCCGTTCCAATGTTTGTAACATACGGAACATGTCTAGTGTCAATTCACTAAACTTTACCTGAAACAAGTGCAATGTAAATTCACATGAACCTCATTACAATGTTACTCATTATAATGCTACATGTATTTGGGATATAATGATGTCATAAAATGAGCCCAAATAGACTAATTACAAAGAAATAGTTCTAAGGCAAATAAGCACTTAAAGCTCATTTCCATAATATTCCTTTGTAGTTCACTGATATTTTGATCCAAAACATTTAAACAAGGGAATATAGAATACTGAAATTATAGGACACAAGAGCCTCAATGAACAGTGACAAGCTGAATCTTAAATGGACAGTCTTATGAGCATTTTGTTACTTTAAATGAAAATGGCAGAGTCGCTTCCCCTGAAAGTATACCCATTACTTTCAACAGAAACTGACAATAATTCTGTGATATGTTATGATAACATTTTGCAAAACATATGTTTAGTCTCCTCACAGAGTTGGCTTGCCAAATTATCAGAAATTAATCTACGATGATGTAACCAACCAGGATATTCTTTGCATGTTGTACAGGAAAATGAGCAGATGTCTAAAGCATTACATTCTCCTTAATTTTGACAGAAAGGGCTGACACTACACAAGTAACCCCCTCTTGGTATGATTGAATCAATTTCTGCTACAAAATTACAAAGATATTCTAAAATGTCTTCTGCTGTTATGAAAATTCGGCATGCTACTGTTAAGAAGAATGGGCACAAGTCCATGCCTTTCCACCATTTTTACAAAGGTGAATAACTTTTTATACTTCCTGTTTGCTTTCCTGGAGTAAGAAGCTTTTCCAAAAGGGGTCTCCTCTTAAAGGAAAGAATTTGTTCCAACAGGAGCGAATTCTTTCTGTTAAGAGTAGACCCCCATTAAGAAAAGAAGCAAAAGAGAAAAGGTAGAGTTGCTTCCCCCGAAAGTGTACCAATTAACTCTTAATGTTACCTGTTCACTAGAATTGCCAACTATGATTATTTCTTGTAACTGGAAGTGCATGTGTGACATTTTTTCTAGGGGTGGGGTATTCAATGGTGTCAGTCGGTGGGATACGACAATACTGGAAGCATCAACATCAACTACTGAGATTAAGTTGTCAGCCTGAAAAACAAGACAAAACTACTATTAGAGTGCTCCAGCTCAGAGTTAGTCATAACTGAGCCGCAACAGGACAACCTCAACGAAGTGGCATGTGCACCCAGCAAAGACTCAGTTAGCTGCCCAGTCTGATCAGAGTCTTTGCTGTGTGCTTAAAGGGTAACTATGCCTCTAAGTTAGCACCATGTGGACAGCAAAGACTCTGATCAGACTGCATAGCTACCCTTTAAGCACACAGCAAAGACTCTGATCAGACTGGGCAGCTAACTTAGAGGCATAGCTACCCTTTAAGCACACAACAAAGACTCTGATCAGTCTGGGCTGATGCCCAGTCTGATCTTAGTCTTTGCTGGGTGCACATGCAACTTCATTGGCTTTTTTGTAACATGGCTCAACATTATCTA
This sequence comes from Ctena decussata, assembly GCA_963989385.1. NCBI lineage: Eukaryota > Metazoa > Mollusca > Bivalvia > Lucinida > Lucinidae > Ctena > Ctena decussata. The sequence goes on along the minus strand of CAXDIV010000183.1, from coordinate 158,145 downwards.
AGAGATCAATTCACCATTGGTTTGGCATGGCTTTTTTTTTTCATAAAAATCATTTAACACATATTTGTTAGTGGGTCAGAGCAAAGTTCCTAACATTTTTCTGGCACAAAAAGGCAGTTTTTTTTGTGTTTTTTTTTGCATTTAGAAAATATGTCTTGTTAAATAATGACATTTTTAGCGTTGATTAATTGGTCCCTGATGTTTGAATAGTTCCGAACACTTCTGTAACAGACAGAAATTCACATCGCTGTACTGAAAAAAGGCAAAACCATTTCTGTCTTTCAGGAGACAGCATTTACATACCCTGACATCTGGTAAGACTAGTCTTTGAGTCTCTGATAATATCACTGGTTGGGGTTTTTTGTCGGTCTACATAGTTTGTGACCTCTAACATGTTTTAAGGCATTTTCAATGAAGGGTTAAAACACACATTTTCTATGGAGGAAGATAATCTCTGAGTTAGGGCGCGTTTACACGAGCAAAGTTTCTATGTCACAGAAACTTTAACAAAGAAAGTATGACAAACATTTTGCGTTTACACAGAGCAAATTATTTGTTAAAGAAAATGTGCCATTGAATCTTTGTCACATAAACTTTGACAATGAAATATTTGCTGCAGTGTTCACACGACCAAATATTATTCGTCAAAGTTACCTGCAGCCATGAAACAAAATCTTTGTCACATTTTCCACGCTTGTAGCAATGTTCTTTGTTACATAATCTTTAGCAAAGTTCTCCGTTTACACGGACAAATTTAATTTATTGAAGTAACTTTACCATATATATTTGTCAAAGAAACATTGTCATATTTTGGCATTTACACGAGCAAATGTTTCTGTGACAAACCTACTTTGTCATAGAAACTTTGGTCGTGTAAACGCGCCCTTAGTATCAAAAATCACCACATCCCAATATTGATTACAAGTCCTCCAGGATGTTGTTACCTCAATAAAAGCTTTGATCTCTCCTAATACGAGATTCCACTCCATTTGATCTTCAGGTTCATATGTCCCTGTGTAATCATCTATCTGTTTAGCCAGCTCCTAACAAAAGTGACAAAAATATCTTAATGCTTGGAAATAAAAATTACTATACATGCTTTTTTTCATGGCGACTAAGTTTGCAGCATGGAAATAAAAATTCACATTTTATTTAATTAATTTTCTTAATATTCATGCATTCTGTTGCAATTCTGTCAATTTGCAGTAATCTTTTTGTCAGAATCTCTATGAATCAAAAACTGTCCAGATAAGTTGTATATACCTGACATGTGAGCCGCCACACGAGAAAACCAACAAAGTGGCTGTGCGCCCAGCGAAGACTCAGATCAGCCTGGGCACCCGTCCAGTCTGATCAGAGTCTTTGCTGTCCGCATGCCGGTAGCTGAGACCCTTAGTTACACTTTAAGTGCACAGCAAAGACTCTGATCAGACTGGGCGAATGCCCAGGCTGATCTGGGTCTTTGCTGGGCCCACATGCCATTTTGCTGGTTTTGTCGTGTTGCGGCTCATATAGTATTATAACCTGATTGCCAAGAGGGCATTGTAATAATGGACAACTATTGGCAATAATTATTCAAGAAACACAATAAATTTGTGTCTAAAATTTATGAAAGATTATTCTTGTAGTCCTTTAAATGCAAAGGAAATATATTTTACATCTCATTTTTTCTCTCTTAAATGGCTGCTCAATTAGAAATTATCATTTCACTGTGTGCACAGATAGGGTGGTTCTTACTAGCGCTGACTATTGTCCTAAATTCTGACTATCACGATACTATCACTGTCGCAGAAACCCCTATCTTGATACTTTTACTATCGAGGGTCTTACATCACGATGCATCACGATACTATCACTGTCTCTGAATATTGCAATTTCTTAAGAATTCAGATGATTTAAGTAAGTCCCTCATCTCTAAATTACATACCAGTGCTGTCCACAATGAGTGTAAGCTTTACCACCATCTGAACAAAAGTTTTTTTTATGCAAAGCAGACACCTTTCAGGTTCCTAAATGACATTTGTTTGGAAGACAAGTGTCAAAATCCAGTCCACAAGGTGATGATGATGATGATGATTTAAAGTTTAACGACGCGTCAACCCACTGGGTCATTTGCGTCATGAAGGTTGCATATTACTTAAAATATAAACAGAACTGAAAGGTACGGCACTTTATAAAACTAACTTTGCATTATTAACATGGAAGTAATACATGGTAAAAATGTAGAAAAGGTTTATAGTCCACAAGGTGAAAATCTACATGAACAAAAACTATCAAAACTATCAATAGTTGAAAGCACTATTGGCGATAGTTATCGATAGTTGAAAACACTATCACGATAGCACTATCAAGGCAACCACTATCAGGATGCATCGATATATCGATGTATCAGTACATCCCTAGTTCTTACCCTACAGCTTAATGCTATGTGGTTGCTGTTTACTTTTCTATTTTGTAAGACTTTAAAGCTATGTGCACCCTCCCCCTGCCCACCCACTCATTCACAGATCATGCAATAAACCCTTAGGCTTTGGTTTTCTTAAAAGCCTCAATGCAGTCTGACCAGGGACTACATTGAATGCCATTCCATGTGTATCTTTTGGATGCATTACTCCTTTGTAAAACCAAACAATTCTATTTTAGGACAATTAGGGTAATTATTAAGGTGTCATTATTTTCTGAATTTTTACATTTTTTTTTCTACACAGTATCTGTATCAAAAACTTCAGGGCCTGGTTGTTCAAAGCATTGTTAGCTAAACGAAGTCATTAGTCAAGGATTCATTAAGTCCTCTAGTACACACAGAATCAGGTAAATCAATATTTTTTGCCGAAAAATGGTAGAGCTTTTGCGAATTTTAACTTCTCGTTAACTAACAAAGTTGAGGTCTGGAGGCCTACTTACTCTCACTAAATCCCTGACGAGCTTCATTTTCTTCAGCAGAAGACACACAACGATGAATCTGGCATAAAATCTCAGCTTTTTCACCATCAAATCTGGCCTACAAACATTAAATTAATGCTGAATATAAACTTGCAACTACAGTCAACTCTCAATATCTGGAAGTCGAATTTCAGCCCAAACTACTGAAATCTCAAAGTAAATTTTTCTGGTACCAGAAAATTTACTTTGCAATATCAGTAGTTTGAGATAACAAGAGTTGAAATGTAAATAAAAATAGGAAATGTATTCTTTGATATAACACGATACTTTGAGATATCAGTGTTCGAGATATCGGGACTTGACAGTATATTACATGTAACATAATTCATCAACTAGAGCAACGGAAGGTATTATCGACAGGTAGTAGTTATCGACACCCCCTAGCGAACTTTTCCATTTCTTGACATCTTTCTGTAAATAAGGCATTATAGTGTTGCAATTTCATTTAGCTTTATGTATTAGTGCAAAAATGCTAGAAAGTTATGTGTTTGGAGAAAAAATAGACATATTTGTTGATGTACTAATGAAATAATATGCCGTTTATGCATGGCTATAAGGGGAGGTCACTTAGGCACATGGTTACTGTCACTCACATAAAGTGCTTTCATGTGGTTTTATTCCATAAACTAGATCACCATGGAGAATATTAAGAGCAGACATGGTTACTCTCTTCAAAACCATAAATGGTTCCGTGACCTCCAGGGTGTCGATAACTACTTCCCTAAATGCAGCATGGCAGTAATTATCAACACCCCAAAATTAAATGTCTCAAAAATGCACAGTTTCTAAAAATAGATCAGAAAAATAGTTTATTTTCAAGTAAAATTATCTCAGAAAGCAAACAAAACATCACCAAATGTACAATGTTTAATTTTACCTTTGTAAGAATTTTTATATATTTTAAGGGTAAAAACTGAAAAAAAAATCCACAATTTTTACAGCTACTTTTTCATATTTTTGCATATTTTCAGTCTGAGAGTATAAAAAACAGAAATATTGGGATTTTATGTTTGAATTTAGAGCAAATCTTTCAATCATTATCTACACTAAATGACCATAGCATGATTTCAAGAGAAATTGTATTAAATCATCATTATTTTTATCAGTATCATTTAGGGGTAAATGGGGTGTTGATAACTGCATACGGGTGTTGATAACTGCTACCCTCCGGTACATGGCATGGGGCAAACGTTATTTTTGAAATATAAACAATTATCTAAAGAGTTCCTTCTCATCATCTTGAGAGATGATTGTGTTAATAAAAAACAGGTCAATCCAATACAAGTCTTACAAAGGCATCTGTTAAAAACCAAATAGTAGCTTAAGGTGTCGATAATACCTTCCGTTGCTCTATATGACAACATCAAATAAAAGCAAAGCAAATAAAACATGATACTGCCAACCCATGTCCTTGTTTTTCTGTGTATGTCTGACTGAATTCCAATAGTAACAGAAAGCTTACATACCTAATTTTGAACATTGCAAACAACAGGTCAAACACCACTTTCTAGACAAGTACAGTAGAACTTCGATGACTCAAACAGGCATGGGACCATGAAATTTAGTTCCAGCCAAGGCTAGTTCTAGCCATCCGGGGTTAGTTTCTATATAAAGGGGTCTCTAGGGTCCCAGAAAGGAGTTCTAGCCAGACAGGGCTAACAAGCCATCAGGGTTCGAGCCATTGAAGTTCTTCTGTATAATAGCCCCATGGCAAGGGCAGACAGCCCTGTCAGAAGAAAAATCTGATTGTAACATTTTGGTTAACTAACTTGCTCATTTCTGTGAAGTTTCACCATACTACAGTCAAATCTCGGTAGTTTGAACGCTGATGTATCTTTTATGGAGAAATATGAAAAATTATCCCTTAATTATCCCTGTTACCCCTTCATATCCCATGAAGCCTGACGTAGTTACCTTTCTTCTTTACTAGCCTTGGAGTAGTAGGCTCTCATTCTGATGGCGGAGTAGAAGGAAAAGGATTCATTCAGATAGTTCGTCTCACTCGTACGTAAACTGAAATAAACATAATCTGTTAAATACATGAAACTAACCAGTCCAGTTTGGAATTTGAGCATGTTTATCATTTAAGCATTGAGCAGCTATACGACAATGCTACAAGTGCAGTCCTGATGAATGGCAGCACAGGAGAATGGTTCAGAACAACAGCTGGAGTAAGACAAGGATGTCTTCTGTCACCCACCCTCTCCAACATTTTTCTCGAACAAATCATGTCTGATGCTCTGGAAGAACATGCCAGAAAGGTTAGCATAAGCACCAGAATCATTACCAATCTGCGGTTTGTCGATGACATAGATGCTCTAGCTGAGAAAGAGCAGGAACTAGAAGCCCTAGTTGAAAGCCTCGACAAAACCTGCACAAAGTATAAGATGGAGATCAGTGCTGAGAAGACCAAACTGATGACAAACAGCGCAGATGGCATCCAGAGGGATATCAAGGTAAACGGGCAGAAGCTGGGTACTGTAACAAGCTTCAAATACCTTGGAGCAGTTGTCTCAGACGATGGTTCAAAACAGGAGGTTTTCCCAAGGATTGCACAAGCCACTTAAGCTCTTACCAAGCTGATTGATTGATTGATTTGATGCTTAACGTCCACGGTAAACAGCTATGGTCATGTCGGGACGGTCAGTTAACCTAACCACACTATTGCTGGGCAGGCTTAGACCTCCTAAGCGGTTAACCAGTACTAAGTGCATATACTTTTGCCAGTAACTGACAACTGAAAGTAGCTTAGACCCTTGGCTACTCTTTAAGTGCACAGCAAAGACTCTGGTCAGACTGATCCGAGTCATCGCATGGGGCACATACCACCTAATTGGTTTTGTCATGTCACAGCTCATATGGTTCTTCCCTGTCTGCATCAGCAATCTGCGATCCTCAGGAATCTATTAATGAGCCGCCATACGACAAAACCAACAAAGTGACATGTGTGCCCAGCAAAGATTCATATCAGCCTGGGCTTCAGCCAAGTCTGATCAGAGTCTTAACTGTGCACTTAAAGGGTAGCTGAGGGTCTAAGCTACCTGCATCCCAACAGCGAAAACTCTGATCAGACTAGGCAGATGCCCGGGCTGATCTGAGTCTCAGCTGGGCGCATATGTCACTTGGTTGGTTTCGTCAAGTCCCAGCTCATATACAATGAACAAGCTGATGTACAGTTTGATCAAAGTTGTAGTACAAACAAGTCGGAAGGCACCTTTTCTCATCTTGCCAGTCATTTATATTGCATTTTCACCGCCCTGGCAGGGTTCCTGAATAATTGAGCTATTCTAACATGGAACAAAATCAAACAGTCCTCCCCTGGGACCTAATATCAATAATTAACATAACAGTTGAAGATAAAATCAACATGATATTTATAAGACAGACAGCACACAATAAGATGGACTTTTTATGATCATTCTGCAAATCTTTATCTTATGTGCCTATAAAGCATATGTTGTGGCCTTATATGAACTTCCTGAGGTGGTTTTGAGGAGCCACAACTAAATGCAGAAATGTATAATACATGTATGTTGAAGTTTTCATGATAATGCTGGATTCTCAATCCCCTAAAAATGTATGTCGTGGTCCCTCATTGGAACCACCTCAATAAGGTGCCACAATATGTGGAGAATGAACAGAAATAAAAGCAGAATTATAGTAACCTTTTTTTAGCATAAAAGTTCTAAAATTTGGGACACTTGAAATAATTACCATAATTGTCCTAAAAATTAGAACAGTTTGCTTTTACAGTGCTGCAATGAGTCCAAAAGATGCAGTAGGAATGCCAAACAGTGTGGACCCTGATCAGACTGCTCCTTTGCACTGTTTTTTTTTTCTGGCCTATCTGCCCCAGTGATAAGCATTTTTACAGTATGTCTGCAGGCTGGCAAATCATTTGCAGTCAGCATGTCCCCAAAGACAGGTTTTCTAATGAGGCAGCAAAGATGATATAATTGATCAGTCCTACCATAAAAATTCAAAGTATTGGGACAGATAGGACTGAGCAAACAGTGCAGACCCTGATCAGACTGCTCCTGATGGAGCAGTCTGATTAGGGTCTTCATAATTTGCCATTCAATCTGGATCTTTAGGACCAATTATTGCATTCTAAAACCTTAACAACCCTTTAAGAGCAAAGCGAGAATCTGATCAGACTGGGCAGCTACCAAGGCTGATCTGAGTCTCTACTGAACAAACATGCCACTTTGTTGGTTTTGTTGTGTCACAGCTCAGATGCATGCATATAAGCAGTCTAATCCTCATTTGCACTGTCTACCAGTCTGCAGTGTAATTTTAATACAACTACAGTAACTGGTCAATGAGCCAATATTAAGGTGAATAGAAACACTTCAGGGGAAGCAACCCTGTCATTTTCATCTTTGCCTCCCTTCTCATTAGGGGTTAACTCTTAAGGAAAGAATTTGCTCCCTAAAGAGCAAATTCTTTCCTTCAGGAGCAAACCCGATTTATGAAGAGCTTCATAGACCAGATAACTAAACAGGAAGTTACAAAAGTTGTCTTCCCTTGAAAAATGGTGGAAAAAATGTATGTATACTGATACACCTTAACAGCAATCATGGTACTTATTGTTGTATTATTATTCAACTCCCAAAAGACCAACATGCTAGACATAATCTTCCTGATACTAGCTACCTTCTTCATGTTACAATACTATTTCACACCCATACTTAACCCCTAATAAGCCAAAAAGCAGACAACAAAATTTATGTCTGCAGAATTTCAAAAAATGTTTCGTCCAAGCGATATCATATTGAGAATTCGAACACTAGAGGGCAAACAGTGTAGATTCAGATGAGGTGGCTCATTATGAGCCACCTCATCTGGATCTACACTGTTTGCCAATTCAACAATTTTAATTTTTGGCGCTTTAAGGGTTAATACACAAAATTGTAACTTATTGGAAAGTTGGTTGCTGCTGATTTCAGTGGACAATTTAAATTATGTATACTACAATATTAGGACCCGGTGGTTCAAGGTATCGGTGCCTTGTATGGAGTCCAGTCTGTAACCACTATAGATACATAACAAGATAAAATTGTACTCACTAGTAGTGGTAGTACAGCTGTCCTATCTTACTCGCCACCTCCCCTATCTGCCATCTCTTTAAACCATATTTTGTGTCTAGTATTTGTCTGAAAAGAAATTAAACTAGAGTTACACAAGACAAACTGTACTACATGTATATTTATTCGCTTATAAGACAGCAAGTTTACCCCTCCAAACAAACTCCAAAAATCTTGATCTGCCTAGTAAGACAGATCTAGATTTTTCGGATTTGTTTTGGAAAGGGAAAACCCCATCTTCTTATAACACACCTATCCAAGACTGGTTTAGATATTTGGGATTATTCTAAAGGAGGAAAAACCCATATTATACCAGGGTCCGAGGTTATAAAACTTGAGCATAATCGCAAACTCAAAATAAAGCACACTGATTGGCTGCTTCCGAGCATGTGCTCGGAAGCAGCCAATCAGTGTGCTTTATTTTGAGTTTGAGAATGTACTCAAGTTTTATAACCTCGAGGCCAGAAAAATTACAGTACTGCAAATATAAGATCTCCACACAGAGTGGCTTTTGGCAACTATTATGGGATAACTTTATTATGGGACAACTTGTCCTACATTTCCATTAAAACATATATTGTGACACCTCATTATTACAGCCTAAAACATAATTGAGCTGCAATAGGACAAAACCAACAAAGTGGCTTGTGCCCACAGTGAAGGCTCAGATCAGCCTGGGCATCTGCCAAGTCTGATCAGAGTCCTCACTGTCGGCATGGGGGTAGCTGAGACCCTTAGCTACCCCTTAAGCACACAGTCAAGGTTCTGATCAGACAGGGCAGATGCCCAGGCTGATCTGAGTCTTTGCTGGGTGCACATGCCACACATGCCACTTTGTTGGTTTTGTCGAGTCACAGCTCATCTGTGATCCTTCAGTACAGCAGTTTTTATAGGTCACAATATGCTTTTTATGCAGACTAAACAGACATTACCTTGGGATTATCATCAAAATTCAATATTATCTGAATATCTGGCACTATGGAAGAACTTTTAGTATCATCTCTGCATGAGCCAGCACTAAATGCATGTGTGCTGGGTTTAAGATCATTTTATCATATAATGGTGTCTGACTGTGGCATCCTGGACCCATTCTTTTTAAAGCCTAATAATCATTAGCTCAACAATGTTGTCAGAAAAGGGTTTGTTAAGTTTTTTAGTAAGTACCCATAATTAAAATCAAGTTGAAGTAAGCCAATATTTTTTTGCTGAAAAAAAAAAATGTGCTCCTCATATTGCTGGGCACAAAACAGCAGTGTTTTGCATTTAATTCATTTTTATTTTTAAAGGTAGTATTTTATGAACTTACACAACATAATATGTTTGAAAATGTAACCTCTGGGTTACTAACAGTGTCTGTAGTTTTGAACAACCGAGTCCTGCAATTTATCATCCAATACTGCCCTAATCAGCTACCCTGGGCTCAGCCAGCATAGGGAAACTTTTCCCCCTAAATCACCCTTCCCTATGCTGGCTGACTTCTCCCTATATTGAGCTGAGGGAGAAATTATAATGTAAAAAACATAAAGGGAAATCCAAAATTTGGATCAAAACTTCTCTCTGAAATCCAGAAAATGTTGCAAAACTTCTTTGTTGAAAGCTCTGGGCTGACCCTAGCTGAGTATCTGTAACAAATAAAGAAATACCTTACCTATGTTGTTGCTGGAACTTCCAAAGTTTGGTGTACACATCAAATGTTCTACCGAAGTAGGACTGCCATTGCTTGTGGCCATATTGAGGCAAATCCCTGAAAATACATTTAATATGGGTGACTGTGACATAAACAAGACCTGTCACCATGACAGGATAGCTCGCCTGACAGCACCTTGCCCATCACATAAAAAACTTTAACGTAAAACTTTAACATTCTGCAAACGCCACCGCCGCTGCCGCCAACACCTACGCCAACGCTGGGGGTAGTACAATAGCTCTTCCTGAACTTCATTCAGGCGATTAAAAACCAAACACTTGGGACACTTAAACCAATTACCACAACTGTCCTAAAATCGAAATATTTGCTTTTTTCTTGCAGCAATGTGTCTATTAGATGCAGATGGGAAGACAAACAATGCAGACCCTGATCAGACTGCTCCTTCAGGAGCAGTCTGATCTGGGTCTGCACAGTTTTCTCAGACCTACCTGTCTCAATGAAACTTTTACACTACTGCACAGGGGTCAGCCTAGGGGGAGAACTGGGAAAAATAGTCTCCCTAAGCTGACCAACTTCTCCCTATTTTGAGCTGAGGAAGAAGTCAAAACGTATAAAACATTTAGAAAATCTAAAAATTTGGAATGAAACTTCACCCTGAAATTCAGAAAATGTCGCAAAACTTCTGTCTGAGAGGCCTAAGCTGACCCCTGACTACTGGCCAGGGCATTCAAAATGCGTCCTCAAATGTATAGACGTCAGTAACTGGTTATGTGATTTTCATAGCATGATAGGAGTTGTGGCTACAAGTTGCTTGACAATCAAAGGCCATAACTCAGATAGAAAGCATCTAATCACTGTAAAAGTGGGTCCAAATTCCTGCTGTAAGCTATTCAGAGCTGTAGATAAGAGGGAGTATTTGGTGATAATTAAGGATAATTTTTGTTAATTCAGCATAAAAACATATGTTGTGACCCCTCATCAGAACCGTCTCGACGAGACGGTTCAGATGAGGGATCACAACATATGGTTTCAAAGACAAATAAGAAAAATTATCCCTCAATTATCATCAAATACCCCTCTTATCTACAGCTCTGCTATTAGCAGATGGACAGATCATGGCCATGATGGAAGAAAGCATCCTGACCATTATGAAGTATGATCCATTTTCAATGATAAGAACAATTTATTGAAAGTCTGTTGAAAATAATGGATACAGAATAAAGCAAATCAGCTACTAAGGCTTATCCCTTTATGATATAGGCTTACTTGACAAAATATCTGATGTTGAAAGCCCAAATTCCCAACATATCAGGAGTCTTAAAAGCTTCATTTTTTTTGTTTGATTTGATGCTTAACGTCCACAGTAAACGTCGGGACGGTCAGTTAACCTAACCACACTATTCCTGGGCAGGCTTAGACCTCCTAAGCGGTTAACCAGTACTAAGTGCACATACTTTCGCCAGTAACTGACAACTGCCCTTCTTGAATCAGCGGAAGGAGAAACGAAAGTATGTGGCCAGACCGGGTTTCGAACCCAGGACCTCTGACTTATGATTCAGGTGCCCTACCGATTGCGCTATGCGGCTCGGCTCTAAAAGCTTCATTATTCCAAATTTAGTATTTAAATGTAAATTCATTTCTCTAGCTATATTTATACTCCCGTTATTTGGTCCGCAGACCAAATACTTTCTCACTTGCACAAGAGGCCCATGATGGCCCTGGATCGCTCACCTGAGTATCCTGTGAACTTAACCTCAGAGACATCCATACCTATGACAGAGTTTCACAAAGATTCAATGGAAAATGAACCCTTTGTGTTACTAAGGTTTTTCTAAGATTTAACCTAATGACCTAGTTTTTGATACCCACATGACCCAGTTTCAAACCTAGTCTAGATTTCTTGGATATATACATTCTGACAAAGTTTCATGAACATCGGATCAAAGAGAACTATAATGTTTTCAGCACCTGTAAACAAGCAATCAAAGGAATAAACCGGTAAAAATATGTATGCTAATAATCATATGCCTCAGAAATTCCCATGATGTGCTCTTACCGGGCATGTGCAGGGCTTATGTTACGGTCCAAAACCCAACTGGTCCACAGGACCAGCATGGACACGATTTAACTGGTCCTCTAGGTGTTTCTGCTGGTTTTTTTATTGTAACCTTTATGCAATAAACATAAAAATTAGTTGGTCTGGAGGACCAGCTGACATAGAAATCAGCTGGTCCTGCCCAAAATCACTGGTCCCGGGCCAACAGACTAATGGTTAATAAAACCCCTGATGTGCACTAATTAGGTTGAATATGGTATCTGTCCTTTAGAATGTACCCCAAAATCTACCATGTGCCATTTTATAAAATAAAAGATTCCACAAAGAAACTCTTTTCCTAAATTGTTCCTCTTGCAAGCATTGATGAATTAAAGTATCTCTCTATATATATATTATACTCGAGGACTTTAAAAACGCCTCACCTGAAACAAATTGAAATGCTGCATTGTTTTATTACCAGCTAAAATAAAACTAATGATACATAAAACTGCATAGATACATGTATATCAACTACATGAGATAATCATCAGTGCAATCTATGAATTAAAAATATTTAAACAAAGATACGAAGATGTTTTAAAACATGAGATTTTCACCAAAATAGTTATAATGCACCGCAATGCATGTTTATCAGAGTATAGTGTAGTTTCCGTCTTCCGCTATATTTCAACAATTACTGAATTAAAGTGAGGTAAACACATGCTCTTGAAATGCAATAATGGCATTTTAAACACTGAACTTCGAAACCAACAATAAATTCACTCAAACAGTATTTTACAGCTCATAGTGATTTACTCTAGAACTTTGTGCAGTTAAAATGTGAATGTTAGAGTCTGTTAAGAACAGAATCATTGATGCTGACGTCATTTACTGCGCTGATAAACAGACGGTTGGTGCCACTATCATTAAAGTACCCACTGATGTTGACAGATGCTTAGAGAATAAATCTATAAGATGTTTGTATTGGATGCTGTTCATGTGAAGAGTAAAACGTCAAATTACGTTATTTTCCAGAAAATCACATTTTTGAGATTCCATTTTGTGTGTTCCAGTTTTCGATTTCAGCTCTCTGACAGCACATAAAATTATGGCCACTTTAATTTTGTGTTTTTGCTGCAGCAGAGCTCTAGATAAGAGGGCGTATTTGATGATAATCAAGGATAATTTTTCTTATTTCTCATCGAAACCATATGTTGTGACCCCTCATCTGAACCGTCTCGTCGAGACGGTTCAGATGAGGGGTCACAACATGTTTTTATGCAGAATTAACAAAAATTATCCCTAATTATCACCAAATACGCCCTCTTATCTAGAGCTCTGCTGCAGGATATCTTTCCCGGCAATGCTGGGATCGACTTCAATCGTTGCAACTTTAAAGACGTTTTATGTAAAATTAAGGGGAAGTGACGTTGACCGGTTTAGTTAGCTGCTAAGGTCTCCAGGGACGACAAATTCTTGAAATTTCTTTAATCTAATCAATTTTACAATTTCTAATAAAACCTAGTCATATTTAATAGTTTGAAACGTGGAATGACTAAAATACATCTCATTTTGGGGTGAGGCGTTTTTAAAGTCCTTGAGTATATATACTCTATTTGGTCCGCAGACCAAATACTTTCTCATGTCAACAAAATACTAAAGTAATGCAGAAACCCCCAAAACTACCAAGCCTTTGTGTTTTTTTTGTTTTTTTTTTATAATATCCCCTAGGGATGTAATGATAGTCCGGAAGTGACTAATGCGATAGTAATGACATTGCAAGAAGTACCATTGCAATACTATATTACTATTGTGGACTACCATTGCAATACTATTGCTATATACTATTGTTTGAAACATATATTCTTGTTAGGTGGAAATAAAGAAAATGTAGCATTCAGACTTTATTTCTGAATGTATTATGTGTACAACAGAAGTAAACATCTGCACAGTTTCATCAATCATTCCTGTTTGTAAGAATAACCCATAATGTGTCATGAATAAGTAACTACTAAACTGATGGAGTTTCAATGTTCTGGGGCCTATGAAAAGGGAGATATGGGGCTGCAGACAAAACTTAATATGTGGTACTTTTTCGTGAAAGTAGGTCACAGTAACCTAGTTTTGTTGTAGGTGACCTGGAGTGGTAAGGTGCATGCACTGATGAAGTTTAAATGTTCTAGGGCCAATGAAAAGAAAGATATGGGACTGACCTCGAAAACTAAATATGTGGTACTTTTTCGTGAAAGTAGGTCACGGCGATCTAGTTTTGTTGGAGGTGACCTGGAGTTGTAAGGTGCATGCACTGATACAGTTTCAATGTTCTGGGGCCTATTGAGATACTGGGCTGCAGACAAAAAATAAATAAGATAGCAACAGCTTTAGCAGTAGCAGCCTGAAATCTCTGCTTGGATGATATGGTTACATCCTGTCTTCATAACTACTTATCACACATTCAAGGTAAGAATCTGCTATGTGGTAACAGAGATATTAGCATTCAAAATGTTAAAACTGTGGCATAGCATTATGAGAGGAGACCTGGAGTGGAAAGGTGCATGCACTGATGGAGTTTCAAAAGGGAGATATGGGGCTGCAGACCAAAACTTAATATGTGGTACTTTTTCGTGAAAGTAGGTGCACTGATGAAGTTTAAATGTTCTGGAGCCAATGAAAAGAAAGATATAGGACTGACCTCGAAAACTAAATATGTGGTACTTTTTCGTGAAAGTAGGTCACCACAACCTCATTTTATTGTAGGTGACCTGGAGTTGTAAGGTGCATGCACTGATGAAGTTTCAATGTTCTGGGGCCTATGAAAGAAAAGATACTGGGCTGATTTCGAAAACCAAATATGTGGTACTTTTTCGTGAAACTAGGTCACAGCGATCTAGTTTTGTTGGAGATGATTTGGGGTGATAAGGTGCATGTACTGATGGAGTTTCAATGTTCTGGGACCTATGAAAAGAGAGATATGGGGCTGCAGACAAAAACTAAATATGTGGTACTTTTTCGTGAAAGTAGGTCACAGTGACCTAATTTTGTTGGGGGTGACCTGGAGTGGTAAGGTGCATGTACTGATGAAGTTTCAATGTTCTTTGGCTTATGAAAAGGGAGATATGGGGCTGCAGACGAAAATTAAATATGTGCTACATTTTTGTGAAAGTAGGTCACAGTGACCTAGCTTTGTGGGAGCCAATTAGCATTTTCGTGGGGCATATTGTGATGAAGTTTCAAGGTCCTAGGTCTATCAAAGTCAAGATATGGCTGTAAATGGATGGACAGACAGACAGATGGACAAATGGACGGACGGATGCTCCAACACCAAACGAGCGACTATATCTCGCTTACCGCAAGCAGGCTCGATAAAAACATGATAGCATTCAGACTTTGTTTTCTGTATGCATTATGTGTACAGAAGTAAATATCTGCACAGTTAAATCAATCATTCTTGTTTGTATGAATAATCGAAAAATTCTGAGGATTCCGAAAACTGAGGATTAAACCAGTTTCTGGGGTTGCGTATTTACGCTGATTACTGCTAAGAGATATGAGCCACATGGTAAATACTCAGACTTACGGGACGTGTGGAGGGCATATACTTTCCAGCTTCCGTGGAAGTATTTACAGTACCTTAGATAAGGTGCATATGCATGTATTTGCATTGGAATTATGTTGTCTGCAAGAAGACAGAAACATTCAACCAAAACTGTTGGCACCTGTGCCTGGGAAAATCCCTGTAGCGTTTCACACCCCGTAAACTGGAAACACGGCACCTCATTTAGACAAACGGAATTCCGTGGCCGTGCAGTGTTCTGATTCAGTGCTGGAAACTGGCAAGATTAATGTAGTGGACCCAAAAGCTTAACATGCCAAACTTCCAGTGGCCCAAATGTTCCACTAGCTAAATGGATATAAGATACTTCGTTAAAAGACATGAGCCCGTCCAGACAGAAATCAACCTTATGACATGCGACGTTAAACTGAGATAAATGACGTCAAAGTTTGACGTTACGACAGACGATTTTCCCGCTGTTTCACACGGCATGTGACTGAACTTTAATATGAATGTTAATAGTGTGGGAAACCACCTTAGGCGCATATTTGTTGCCAGGAATCCGGAAATATGAATCTTTGGAGCATTATGCATCACCAAAAGTGCAGTTTGCGTTTAAAACCGAATTAAATAAATTGAAAAACGTCTTTTATTCGCAGATGCGTAAAAAAGGTTGAGACTGGCGACAGTTCTGGTCCCGTTTTAGGTCATGTTCATGAATTTTCAGTTTTGATCTAGAGAAAATAATTTTCAATCTCGGATAATAAAAATAATAATTATATTATTAATATCAAAAGTGAAATCCCGAACCGAAAAAAAAAAAAAAAAAAAACATCCCAAGCCTATAGCTTTGTTTATGTATACAAACATCTTCAGCGTATTCATGCATTCATTGACATTGTTTACAATTTTTCAGTGTAAACTGCAACACAACAATCAAAATGTAGATAAAATCTTGTGAAAAAGCATTTTCAAGTTTTCACGCACTGCTTGTTTTCTACACCACAGACTGCCAGGTCGATTTGCAATACGACTTTTTCCCACTCTTCCAGTGTCGGGGCGTCCTACTGATTGGGAACATTGTAGGGCAAGGGACTACTGTGCTTGCAGTAGGTGCGGGTTGGGGTCGTTTGGGCATTTTTTCTCTTGTCTATCATTTCTCCTCTTTCTCCCTCTCTCTGGGAGACTGTCAGATAATATTATAGATTGAAATACCGTCTCACAGGCCGTTATCCCCCCCCCCCAACAAAAAAAAAAAAAAAAAAAAAATCATCAATCAATCCTCTACTGCCTGTAAGCGCTGACGAATGCCGGGTGACAATCGGCAATGGGCGACATAAAGAAATGTCTTCTGAATCTTAATGTATTTAAATGGTGAAAGACAACATGGACACATCGCTTTCCAATTTTAACACGGTTTTCGGAGATCCTGAATCATATTGATCTACTTACATGTACAATTCCTTGTCCAATGAGATGAAAATTGCGAGTTTAAGTCAAAAGTCCGTCTGGTTGTTTTGTTTTTTCCTTAAGCTTATACATTTTTTTTATTATTTTTATCTTTTCCCTTTTTATATTGCTGATGGTTGGTGGATTATAGTTTGTAAAATAAATTAAAGTCTCCATAGTTCTACCAGTGCTAAACTGTCGAAAAACAAATCATTATAAAACTGTACAGCCTTCAGAATGTGTGCTAATATGTTTTTGTATCATATAACTGGCAAAAAAAGAAGGAACAAGGTATTTTGGAAAAATTATAAGTCTCCGTTAACATACGGTCTTTGTCTCTGGTTCCCCGTTAGGCAATGAAATACAATCAATGGGATTCTTGCCCTACATTTTTGTACATTGTATTTTTATCACCTGTTAAACTCCTGTACCTTGTATTTTTACCTCCTGTACCCTGTGTTTTTACCATGTAATAAAGCTTGTGAAACGAAAGTGGGTCATTTTAGTTGCCAACTAAAATGACCTAGTTATTTTTTTAAATCTTTATGGGAAACTCAAGGACGTTTTGATTTTTCAAAGCCGGCCTATCACGATAATAATCAATGACGAAACTCGGGGGCGAAACTGTAGTGAAAAGCTTGCAGCGATACCGCACGATAAAATATTTCATGCTGATAAGAACAATGGGGCTTTTAAGAAATTAAAAAAAAAGATAATTCACTTTCCTTTTAAATTGTGATTTGTTGGCTTGTCCGCAGTTTGGTAACTCAAAGTCCATACCTGATACCATAGTGACGATTTTATTTTTGTTACGGCACAGAAAATATAAGATCACGTCCCCTTTCTAAAGAGACGCCTATATGATCAAGAAATCCGTTTTAACCAAGAGCTGGCATACGTGTGGAGGTTGAAAAGCGGGAGGGGAGGAACTCGTAATAAAACGTCACTGAGTTTCACATTAAAAGGTTGAAAAATTGTTTGAGTCTTTTAGGCTGGCAAGTAAAATGACCTCCTTTCGAGTTTTTTTTTTTTAGCTTGAACAAAATGGTAAAAATACAGCATACAAACCTGGAACCCAATTTAATTGTCTTACCCTTGTTTATATTGCATTGCTGGGCGGGAAACTAGAACAAGAAATTGTGTTTTGCTGAGCAGTTAGACAGTTTTCAATTTTTTTTTTGCCAGTTATCTGGCACCGTATATGCTCATCAAACCCACGTTTTGTCTCCAATTATGAAGGTCATGCAATCATTTGTATGCAAATAAACTCAGCCTTCGCATCAGTGTCTTTGAGTCCACTAGTTGCATATATAATATCGACCTTTGGGCCTGGTAAATTTTATGGTGAACAGATGCTCCAAAGTAGATTAAAGTGATAATTCTTGTGACGTGGCGTATGGTACATGTCTATGATTCCCACCATTTTTACAAAGGGAAACAATTTTTGTGACTTTTTTTTGTTTTGCTTCCTCGACGTAGCTCTTCCGAAATGCGGTCTACTCTTAAAGTTAAAATGCTGCTGAAGGACTCTGGCACAGGAACAACAAATTCTTTGCTTTATTAAAAAGAAAATTACAAACTTAAAGTTCATTGCTTATTCATCTCTAGAAACTGTTGAAGTATTTCAAAACACCAAAAGATATAATATATTTTTTTTGCTTTATGCACTCGAAGCCATAGGAGAACCGGAGGTATGAAGTTTCCGGATTGTCCGTACGTGCGACAATACTTAAGCATGTTGGTCAGTCCGAATATTAAGTATATTTTTTGTTAACGCTGCTTTTCGGAAAATATAGGCCTATTTCTTAATTGCCATTTGAGGTAAAGGGATCATATTTGGTATGACATTTATCTGGATCAAAATCTTTCCATCTTTTCCACCTGTCACAAGAGGCATGTCCCAGGGTGGGACCATAGTCTAGAGCTGTGTTATGGGAAAATTTACTCATACTGATTACATGCGTTTGCTGTGTTAACGTTTAATAATAATGATATGCATTTCAAGGGAAAACATTGGTAATGGCGTTATCTAAAACAGTGTAACGTGACGTCACGTAACGTTATTAATTCTGGCAAATTTCATTAGATACCAGTGTGTTTAAAACTGCTATAACATCCTTAAAAATCAAGATAACTTCAAACGGTTTTTACCTTTTTGTTCTATAATGGCATGCGCATTCAGATAACCGAAAATCTAAAAATCAATTTTTTATGTCATAAGGTCGATTTCTATCTGGACGGGCTCACATTTTGTCTACTGAACCATTTCCTCGACAACGCTTTTTGTCAAAGTGTCATTTTGTTGAAAGTCCACTTTGTCAAAAAAGTTTCATCGAATACTTTCAACTACATATTTTATGCTCATCTGGACACTGATCACAGGACTGTGAGGCTAGAGACAATGGGGAAGATAACCGAATCTGAAACTGAATATATAAATTCAAATGCCGTTTCCATAATAAAATATTAGTTAGTTGAGAACAACCGATATGTACACATTTTATAAAAACTAACTTGGGTGAATTTAAAGTATCTTACACATGTCACCACTGAACAGACTGCACTGACATAATCTAATGTCCTGATAATTTAATTTATTCTTCTGTTTTGTGCTTTTACAAAATATGGGATTGAATATTCATCCATTCTAATGAAACATGCACAATGAACACAAGACAACACAACAGTGAAAGAAATATTTTATTTGGTGAATAATCATGAGGAGTGAACAATCTTTCTTTCTTTCTTCCATTTACGCCTTAACCCCCGAAGGGGACACAGACGGTGTACATATGTACACTCCGGTGTTGCAGGATGAAAGCCTACGTATAGCCATGTAGCTATAGTAGGGATCTTTAACCTGCACAGGGGATGACTCTCCCTGCACAGGGGGCCTCCAGTTAACGTCCCGATCCGAAGGACGGCACACTTGTTAGCATCATCCCTGCAAATGATGCTAGAAAAACGCGTTCGCAATCTGTGTAGATTTTAACGGTTAATGTTAGCGTTCGGTGCAAATTAACGAGTTGAAACGGAGTTAAACAAAAGTTTCTGATATCACGTGATAGACACATGATTCACATGGCGCCTAAAAGTTATTTTGTCCCTCTGAGCTCAGGAAAAAAATTCGACTAAATGTCTTATTCAACGAAAATGCATTCAATGAAGTGACTTTTCAACGAACTGGTAATTCAACAAAAACTGTCAACAAGGTGATGTAGTAGACAAAGTGTTGTTCAATGAAGTGTTGTGCAGCGAATTAAAGATCCCATTCATTTTCTACGGACATGGCCTGACGTTGCGAAGCAACATCCCTTGGCCCCACAGGGGCCAGCGGACAGCCCGCCTATAGGTAACACATAGGGAAAAAACAACAAAAAAATCTAACCCTATGGCTTTTACTTTGCGTGCTCCTTCCTAAACATTGCAAATCTTGGAGAAAACAACATTTACCGAGTTCCGGTCATTTTTTGCACAATAAAACAACAGCAATTTTATTGTTTTATGCCTCTTTTCATACTTCTTTGAACATGACAGATAAACAAATGTTGACAAGATCAAATAAAAGTTTAAAACCGAAATAATAACTATTTGAGGTCGAAACAAAGGACGCTCTAAGAACAGAGCTCTAAATAAGAGGGCGTATTTGGTGATAATTAGGGATAATTTTTGTTAATTCTGCATAAAAACCTATGTTGTGACCCCTCATCTGAACCGTCTCGACGAGACGGTTCAGATGAGGGGTCACAACATATGGTTTCGATGAGAAATAAGAAAAATTATCCATAATTATCATCAAATATGCCTTCTTATCTAGAGCTCTGTAAGAAGATTTCAAACCCTGCAGTGCCGGTCAGTTATTATCAAAAAAGAAATATACAGTCGAACATCGATGGCTCGAACTCGCCGGGACCACCGAAAAAAGTTCGACCGATCGGTAGTTTGAGCCATTGAAGACCAGCTCAGCATGATCCAACTTTATGTACTATGTTTTTCTATCATAACTACGAAAACTTCCTGTATTTTGATCGGTCACTGTTTGAACCTTTGCACTTTCAGGTAGATAAAACAAAACAACACAGAATTTTAATTACAATATAAAACCAGAGGGCCAATGGCCCTATATAGCTCACCTGAGCACTGAGGTTATGTTGGAAAAACTAAATTGCCACAGCAACAAAACAACATGCACAACAGCAATAAAACACACCATTTATGTAGAGGATAATATCACAAACATTTATGCAAAAATAAACTTTATCCCCCCTTAATGGCTTCTGAGAAGAAGATCTTTGGCAAAAAAAAAAAAAAAATGAAAAAATTGAAAATTTGGCCTTTCAGTTGCAATGGCAACCAATCAAAATCAGGTCTTTGGGCAAAATTCATATGGCTGATAGAGGACTACTCTAGGAACATTTCTGTAAAGCTTTTGTCAAAATATCTGCAGTAACACAGAAATAAATACCAAATGTCCACTTTCCCCATTGTAAGTCTATGGAACTTTAAGTTGCCATAGCAACCAGTTCACATGGGAAATGAAAATATGAAACATACTTTAGGTATAGGCTAACGTTATCAATATGTATGCAAAGTATCAGCTTCATCCTCCTCATGGCTTCACTATTCCCATTATAAGTCAATGGAAACTATAAGTTGCCATAGCAACCAAAGTTCTTATGGGGTTGGAAGAAAAAACAAAATTCATGTAGAGGCTTCTGTCATCAACATGTTTGCACAATATCCGCTTCATCCCCCATATGGCTTCTGAGCAGACGATTTTTTCATTTTTTCGTCGAAAATTTACCCTATATTTTGCCATAGCAACCAACCAAATTCAGCGATTTGGAGAAAATTCATATGAAATATCGAGGACTATTCAAGAAACATATCTGTAGAAAGAAAATCTATATAAATGCGGTGAGACAGCAAAAATTGCCAATTTCCATTTTCCCCATTATAAGTCAATGGAAACTCTTAGTTGCCATAGCAACCAAACTTCTGGAGTAATTGCCATGAAAAACTGTAATTCTATAGAGAATAGTACTAAGGTTCTTTCTGTAAAGTTTGAGCTTTATTGGCCACACAGTTTCTGCGGAGATAATTTTTTAATATTTTTCCATTTTTAACTATTCGGTTGCAATGGCAACCAGCCGAATTGCGCAATTTGCATAAATTTAACAAGGCTGGTTAAAGACTACTCAAGGTACATTTCTATGGAAGTTTAGTCAAAATATCTGCAGTGGCATAGCAATAAATGCAAATTTTTCTATTTTGCCATTTTAAGTCAATGGTAACTTTAAGTTCCCATAGCAACCAAACTGCCAGAGCAATTGCCAAGAAAAATAGTACTTTTGTAGAAGCAAGTACTAAGATCCTTTCTGTGAAATTTGAGCTTTATTGGTTGCATAATTTCTGAGGAGATGATTTTTGAATATATTTTCTATTTTCAACCTTTCGGTTGCCATGGCAACCAGCCAAATTGTGCAATTTACATAAATTTCATGTGGTTGATAGAGGACTACTCAAGGAACATTTCTGTAAAAGTTTTGGCAAAATATCTGCGGTGACATAGCAATAAATGCAAATTTTCAACTTTTCCCATACAAATCAATGGAAACTTTAAGTTGCCATAGCAACCAAAGTTCTGAAGCGATTTGGATAAAAAACAGTATTATTGGTTCCCCCTGCCTATAGATGCAATATATGAAATTTGGTAACAATGGGCCTTGTAGTTTCAGAGGAGATGTCGTTTGAAAATGTTGACGGACGACGGACGACGGATGGCTGGACAACAGATGACAGATGTCTGCCTATACTATAAACTCACCTGTGAGCCTTCGGCTCAGGTGAGCTAATTATGATAGGCCCGCATGCCCAATGTTACATACCAAGTTTCAAGGTCATTTGCCTTTTGGTTCTGGAGAAAAAGATTTCTGAAGGGTTTTTACCATATATGGGTGTGGCGGCCATCTTGGTCATGTGACCCAGATACCCCAAACAAACTTTTGTTCTCCCAACCTAGGTAGGCTCCATATGAAATATGGCTTCGATCGGCCCAGTGGTTTCAGAGGAGAAGATGCTTGAAAATGTTGACAACTGAAAATGGACGATTGAACTGAATAGAACGGTTTGCCTGGCTATACTATAAGCTCACCTATGAGCCTAAAGGCTCAGGTGAGCTAAAGATCAAGATAAGCATGGACGTAGCAAACCTGATGACCAATACTTGTAATCGGTAGGATCTACATTTAGTCCGGTCATTAAACTTGGAAATTATTTTACAAGGAAATAGGTGCGAACCATCGGTGTTTTTGTTACATAGAAAGTGGTTTCTAGGGACCAGACTTGGGGTTCGAGCATTCGAGCCATCCTTGTTCGAGCCAAGTGTGGCATGTTTAGTTAAAATGAATAGGGATTTTGCCGGGACTGGAAAGTCAGTTCGACCGAAACATGGTGTTCGAGCCTTCCGAGTTCGAGCCAGTGAAGTTCGACTGTATACAAAAAATAAACAGAAAATTGTACTTTCTTCTTTTAAATTATCGAGTTAAGCTTGAATTCTAAATGTTTTTTTTTCAAATTATGAATTTTTCCTTTGAGAGTATTGTCTGCTAGAAGACACGTTGGGCCAGAACCGTAGGTAAAACCCCGTACTGCACCAAATAAACTGGAAACATGAAACACCGCACCTCGGTTGGACTGCAGAAGGAACAAATAATTATAAGGTGTGAAACTAATTTTGGTTGATTGCTAAAAGCTAGACCTACAATTCCATGCCCGTATCTAGGCTGTGCCTAAATTTACCATTGCAGAAAAGATTAATTTGGGCCATTACAGTTTGAACTCTGAAGACTTCAGGTGGACCCACACAAAAATTAGGTGCATTTGGCCATGGGCTACTGGCCGTTTCCAGCTGTGCCATTGCTCAGTTAGGCTGAGGCAGGAACAGATAAATAACGTGGAACTAATTTTGGTTGATTGCTGAAAGCTAGGCCTAAAATGTCATGCCTGTTTCTAGCCTAAATACACATTATTTTTTCTAAAGTGTTGATAATATTTTCAAGGTACCTCTAAAATTCCTTTTTACGGGCATGGCCCAATGTTGCGAAGCAACATCAGCTGGCCCCGAAGGAGCCAGCAGACAGCCAGCCTATAGGTAACACGTAGGAAAAACAACATAAAAAATCTAACCCTATGGCTTTTACCTTGCATGTTCCTTTGTAAACATTGCAAATCTCGGAGAAACAATGTTCTCCAAGTTCCCGTCATATTTTCACAATAAAACAACAGCAATTTATTGTTTAATGCTTCTTTCATACTTCTTCAAATATGATAGATAAACAAATGTTGATGAGATCAAATAAAAAACGAAAAAATAAATATTTAAATAGAATTGTTCTACTCTATTTGCTTTCGAAAGGGACGCTCAAAGAAGATTTTGAACCCTTCAATGCCGGTCGGTTCTTACCGAAAATAAACAGAAATTTAAACAGAAAGACATACTTTATTCTTTTTATATTATCGAAATAAACTTGAATTCTAAATGTTTTGTTTTCAAATTATCAATTTTTCCACCGAGATTACATGTCATCTGCTGGGAGACGTTCGACCAGAACCATAAATAAATCCCCGTACTGCACCGCGTAAACTGGAAACACTGCACATCTGCTGCAGGAACAGATAATTATAAGGTGTGAAGATGGCTGAATACTAGACCTAAAATGCCATGCCCGTTTCTAGGCTGTGCCTAAATACATATAATTTTTAATCCTACTCCACTGACACTCTTACTGAAATAAGAAGAAGCCTGACTCAGTGAGTCAGTTGCTGAAGCTGAGCTGAAATAAAGGTCTCCAGCGGAAAGCGATTAACGTCTGTCAGAGATGCTGACGTATGAGCTTTTGCCACAATTTTGGACACTCACCTTAAACCATTAAATAATTGCTTTGACTTTTCTAAAAGGTGGCAAAACTCATTCACAATCCGTTTTTCACTTTCGTCCATCGGAGGAACGACCTCTTCCGACATTTTGTTTGCGATGAGGTAATCTCGTAACCAGTAGAAAACCAAATAGTTTCCTTAAAAATGATATGTCTATATGCACCACTTCATAAATCAATTATTTTGTAGTTTGGTAATATGTTTTATGAAAAATATTGCTGAATAAAATATAAAATACGTTAGTTTTGAGATTTCAATTTTTAAAGGACGTAACGAAAAGACATTCAAAATGAGTCATCTACAAATACACGTCCAAAGTTGATGATGAGGGCTCCAGCCTATACAGGCTCTACAATGAGAGCCGCCCTTCATAAGAACCTCCCAGCACCGGTGAGACGATTGACCGAAATCACCGAAATCTACTGAAATCACCGAAATCACCTTAGAATTGACAGAAATCACCTTTAATAGTGTCAATTAAAGAACTATATATGTATAACTGGTTATTAATAAGTCATATTTTTCTTTCCTGATAAAAATCTGCACTATAAGATAAGAAATATGCATAAAATAGCACCATAGTGACGATAAACCGAAATCACCATTAGCTGATGTTTCAATACACTCATAAAATCGATAACCGAAATCACCTATAGGTATAGACATGTATAATCTGGTTTATTGTACATGTATACACAGTAAAATCAACCAAAATAAAGCATCTTTAATGCCATCTTGATTTTAAATTTACAAGTCTGTTGGTAATTTTCAACCAAGTTTCCAACAAGCCTTCCTTTATATTAACCGACAGAGTTATGCTTGTATGTATCGACGATAAACCGAAATCACCACTGAACTCTTTCTTCTCAAATTTGGCTGGCTCAGATAAATTCGACAATTTGGTGATAAACCGAAATCATCGATGAAATATAAGATAAAATGAATAAAACACACACACGTAAATAAAAAAATATCTGATGTCTCTTTCCTGTATCAGAAGCAGTAGGACTATTTTTATTTCTTCATATATTCAATTACAAGTGTAATAACGCATGCCCAATATTATTTTTCCGAATTAATTTTCTTTGTAACCTATTCAATTTATAATCAGTCCTATATTTTCTTGTATGATGGTATACACTGACCGTCATTTTTTATAAGTTTGTTTAAAGTACTGTATAACAATTAGTTTTTACTAATAATGCCCAATCAGTTCACGTAATTATATAATCACGGCGGCATATACATTAAACATTATACAATTATTGACCTTTGTTGAGGTGAATATGCAGTTTTATTGACCTGCAAATAACATATTGACCGACGCGAAGCTGCTGTTAGTTTAGTCAATACATTTACAAATATAAAAGTGTTGTATTTCATTTCAACATTATTACACCGCTGAGTCCCCGTCTGAATCTGGATTATCTTGTAGGTTGTTTGGGGTTTAACGGCCCCTTGAAACAGTATTACAGTCTATATCGGACTGTCTCCCACAGAAAGGGAAAAAGAAAAGAAAAATGGAAGACGAGAGAAAAAAAGGTCCGAACAACCACTGCCCGCACCTACTGCAAGCACAGTAGACCCTTGCCCTACTATTTTCCAAATTAGTAGGGCGCCCAGACACTCAGGCACTGGAAGTTACCAAGCACTATTGTCCGTCCACGATCATTCCTCTGAAGCAGGAAGACCTTATGAGACTGATGTATCATACATGGGAGATCTATACTGAAAGATACCCATAAAATGTAGAAATAAGGCTTTTGCAGACAACGACTAAAGTGTACCAAAAAGAGTAAAAATCTGGAATGTAGTACTATATACTAAATCAATTTTGTATCAAACTGTATCAATTTAGTATTATAAGATACTGGAATGTATTTATAATTCTAAATTGAAATAGTTTCGTACTAATTCGATATGTATGTTATCGGACGGATAAACAAGGAATGACTTGCGATTTTACATCCTTTTCAATGATATTTTAGTCATATCAGGAGCGCATGATCTTTAAAGACTGTGTATAATGGATCCCCGTATATAAATAGAAGATAGAACAATAGAACACAGACTTTTCGATGCAGGCCCATTGGTGATTTCCGTTTATCATATCTTAATTAATACATCTATAGTAAAAAAATATAATTTATTTCTTTCTTTTTTTACAAATAAATTAACTACATATTATCAATAAAAAGTGATTTCAGATGAATTCAGTGGTGATTTCTGCAAATTCTACGGTGATTTCGGTGATTTCAGTAGATTTCGGTGATTTCGGTCAATCGTCTTACCCTCCCAGCACCAATATTTTAAAGTTGTTCACAGTGCGACCCCCCCACCCCACCCCCACGCGCGTGAGGAATCGGTAAAAGTATTAGGAGTTACTTTTGATTATTTATCAGATTCCGACTAATGGGAGTATGGCATTTTGGAGAAACTTAAGTGGTGTAGTGGTGCGCCATGTCAGACGGAATGTCCATTGCGGTCAGTTACTGGTCGATTTGGTTCGGCATTTAGATGGCGCTAATTTCGCTGCACGTGACTGCAGAAGCGCTCTCTTACTTACCTTGACGTCGTAGCGGGAAGGCGGGCTTTCTATCTCTGGAGTTCCAGATGAGAATTGTACCGGCTGAGACAAGTTTGCGGCTCTGTTCTATACAGTATAAAGTAATGGGTGAGTTTTACTTTAATGGTGGCAGCTGAACAGAACTTCCAACGCTTCTGAGAGGGAGAATTTACTAGGAAGTCTCAACCGAAAAATTTGCTACCTCGTGGCCCGGACCAGCATGCGTCTTAGGACTTGATAATTCTAATAACTATACGGTTTTTCCAAAGGTTTACTGTCATTTTTAGAATTATTCTGCACTGTCTGTGACATAATTTCTTCAATATTGTTTGGCATTAATCAAATTAAAAATTTTCGGCTGAACAAAATTGCGCACGTGCACACGTGGCGGCCATTTTGAAAAAAGACAGCAAAGCTTACTTTTTCATTTAATTGGCTATTCCTGCAACTGTTTAAAGCTATATACCCCAGTTTACAAGTTAAATTTCTTTCAAAGGAAGAAAAAATTGTACATGTATTTCATTAAAATTTCCCCATTTTAACAGACAGTTTTTGTTTGTATAAAATACATGTTTGCAGGGTTGTATCCGGTTTCATGGCATAAGTCAAAGACTTGCGCAAATATTGAAACGTGTTTTGAATGAAATACATATTCAGAGGGGTATAAACCGGTTTTGAAGCTCGTGTTAGTCAAAGACGTGTACACCAGCCATAAACGTGGTTTGAAAACAGTTTTGACGTCATTGTAAGTGAGCAGCCGTTTTGTTGCAGGTAAAAGGAAATAAATTATAAAATTTATTCTTGTGTATTTACTTTGCGACAAAATGTCATCAGACATGCAAAACCCAATTCGTGTGAATTTTGCGACGGTTGAAGACCTCTAGAGCATTCCACACGTTGGTCCAAAGGTTGCATGTACATTGATTGCATTGCGAGAAAGTCAAGGCAATCTGACCCTAGAAACATTGCAGACGTTTCTCCGAGCAAAGTTCGATGAGGAAACGTTGACAATGTTAGATTTTTCTCGCAATGTAGTCATGTAGATGACTTTAATGCTCGTAATAAATGTTTAACTGCTAAACTTCTTCAACAGGGCTATCGGTATCATAAGCTTAGAAAGGCTTTTTCTAAATTCTATCGCAGACACCATGAATTGGTTTCAAAATTTGATGTCGGATTAAAATTTCTTTTACACCAAGGCCTATCGGAACCAGAATTTTATGGTGACTTAGTATACAAATTCAAAAAGATTAAGGGTAGGACTGATTTTTCTGATCAATTCCGAAAAATAATAATACGTCACAAACGTATTGGCTATAATTTAAATGTTATGCGACAGTCTGCATGCTTAGTGATTAACCCAATCACGGTTGATAACTTTGCTGCACTCTTTAATTGCACACCGGGGGATCGGCCGTCAGACTCTATGATGGCCCCGACCTAAAGCTATATATTTTAGTTGGTTGGGACCGGAGCCTTTTTGTCTGTTGCTTGGTCCACCGGGGCTCAACTGGTGACCTTCTTTTGCTTCAGATTTCCAGTGGGGTTGTTTGGCAGGACAGGGAACTCCACCTGTCAGACGGCCCGTTGTATCTGTTGAGTCCTCGTCTTTGCTTCTTCATGGTGTTGAAATTTGATTTATGTGTTTACCGTGATGATTCATTGACGAGTTAGAGGGTTATCATGCGAACCGAACAACCAACTAAATGTTTTGTACCACTTCAGAAACTGAGGGTGAGGTTGGGCCTGTAAAATCGATTTAAGCCCCCCAGTTATTCATTACTGACCGTTCCAAGGCGGTAGTTCTGTTGTGGTTCTCTGTTGTCTGTTTTTGGTGTCAGAGTTTCTGTGATGTTTTACCTTATGTATGTTCTTATTATTTTTGGTTCGGTTTGGGTTGCTGAGTGGCCACCTTTTGGGAACAAGCTGCTCACTCGGTTGGCCATATGTTCTCTGTATCTTGATTATTTGTAATCTTAGTTGTTTCCAACTATGGTTTGAGGGCTGGATTTGGATTTTGATTGTTTCAGTTCCTGGTCTTTGCATACTTTTTACTTTTCCTATTGCACCAGCACAATATGGGTTGGAAGAATGGGAGGAACCTAGGGTGGAGGAAAGGGAGGAACCTAGGGTGGAGGAAAGGCAAAGACCTGTTTCACCAGCCCCTAGTGTTTATGAGGACTCCTTTGAAGTAAATCCTTCAAACATGGACAAAAAAGAGGTAATTGAACAAAGGCCACCCATGTTTGATAAGAGGCCTCACATGTTTGAACAAAGGGCACCCATGTTTGCAGAAAGGCCTCCCATGTATGAACAAAGGCCACCCATGTTTGAAAGGTGGGAAAATTTTAGAAAACAGTTTTCCCCAATGACCAGCTTGCATGACCAGAAACCGTCTCTTCCTGCTGAAAGGGGCGGTGACCCGTCATGTGGTAAGCCCATTCCTAGTTCCTCTGTCCAAAGGATTGAGGAATATAAAGTTCCGAAGCCAACAAAGTTTGCCAAAGAACTGTATCGTAAGAGTACGAAGAGGGAGAAAAAGGTAGGGAAACTGGAAAAAAGTAAACATCATAAAAAGAGTGCAAAGCACAAGAAAAGAGCTCACAGAGATTCTAGCTCTTCATCCTCTTCCTCATCTAGTGACAATGCAAAGAAAGAGGGAGGGATGGGGAAGCTGGAAAAAGTTAGGCATGGTAAGGCTGGAAAGCACAAGAAAAAAGTTCCGAGATATTCCAGCTCTTCTTCCGAAGACCGTGAGTACATTGAGAAAGGGGCAAAGCCCAAGAAAAAGACTAAGAAAAGAAAGTCTAGAGATGATTAAAATCTAAAAAAAAGTTCCTTCAAGAGCAGAGAATACATACAGAAGTAGGAGCATGGGCCAGACTACGTAGTTTCGGCTAATAAAGCCTCGTCTAAAGGCTAATGAGCCTTCCAGTTCCCCTAGCTCTTCTGATTCTTCTAGCTCTAGTACAGACTCAGATGATGAGTTTAACATCCGTGCAAAGCACCGTTCTCATCATAAAAAGTCGAAGAAAAAGAGTGGGGCTGAAATTCTGAGATTATTGCCTAAAAATCTCAGTTATGACGGGAAAACAAATTGGCTGGCATTCAAACAGAAGTTCACTCGATATGCCACTGCATGTGAATGGGCTTCTAGTGAATGTTTGAATTGTTTATGCTGGTGCTTGACTGATAAAGCAGCAGATTTCTATGCCATCTTGATGGAAAGAAACGAGCATTTGACGTATCGACGTCTAATGAGTCGATTGGAAAAACGTTTCGGTGTCAAGGAATTGGCGGAAACTGCTCAGGCAAGGTTTCGGCAGGCAACCCAGGAACCAGGGGAATCACTTGAAGACTGGGCTGATAGGATATTGACACTGGCAACTAAGGCATTTAAGATGTTGCCAGAGCAGTATTCTAGCAAGCAGGCTATCGTTAGATTATGTGAAGGTCTACTCGACAGAGAAGCTGGGTTGCGTGTTGGAATGGATAAGCCTGCTACAATGGAGCAAGCCATCAATAGTATAAGGTGGTATCAACACCTACATCAGTCCGTTTATGGAAAATCCAGTAAACGGAAACAGGATGAAGTTTTTGAGATGGTTGTTCAAGGGACAAACGTCCAGAATGAGAGTTCTGATGAGCAAAGTTCATAAAGAATCTCAGATCTTGAAGCAGCCATGATAAAGCTTCAGGAAAGTTTTGATGCAATGTCATCAAAGTTCTGACCATAGGAGCAGAACTCAGCTCCAAAATGGGGAAGAAAAATGGTGGTATATGGCAGTTTTGCCCTGACTCATGAACAGAAAATACTGTACTACGCTTAAAGTCTCCATAGTCCTGTTAGCGGTAAAAACGACTAAATTCAAATCAGTGTAAAAAGCTGTTCAACCTTCACGTTTGATAATAAAATGCGGGTTAGTGTGCATATATTGAGTTATATAACAAGCAAAAAGTAGAGAAAACAAGTTTTTGAAAAATAACAAATCGCTCGCAAAATCAAATTTCCTGTTCTGGTTTCCCGTCTAGCAATGCTATATAAACATAGGCGGGATACTGATTGGGACTCCACACCTGTACATTGTATTTTTACCATTTTATGAAATCGAAAGTAGGTCATTTTAGTTGCCAACTAAAATGACCCAAATAAGTTTTCAAACCCTTTTTATGCGAAGCTGAAGGATGTTTTATTTGTTTAAAGCTGGCTAATCACGGTCATTTACAATAATGAAACTATAGTAAAAAGCTTGCAGCGATTCCTCATGATAAAATTTTTCATGCTGATAGAGCAATGGGGCCTTTAAGGAGCTGCTGGAATAGTACGGCTTACTAGATAATGCAGGTACTGTTGCTGGGTAGGCCCTTTACGGTACGTACAGATCATTGTTGTCTAACTTGGCTATTACGGTTTTAAGACCCACAAGGGCAGTTGGTCAGGTGGATAGTGAAACATCGACCTGTGTAACCATGGATATGCTGGTGCAATGTCTAGAATACCGTGTCTAGAGAGCATTGTAATGCATATGGTCTAAGGGTAAAACCCTGTGATCTGCCGTGTAGGGTGTGTGAATTCTGCATAAAGGCCGATAAAAATGGGGGTTCCTTTTCCAGGGAGGTGGAAGGTTCAGTAACAAAGGCATCTCCAATGTTGCAGATCATTGTACCTATGATCACTGAACAAAGGATGATGTAACTGGGGAATGTTTAATTGGTATGGAAGAAAATGTTCAGTTCTTAAAATCCTGGGGAATGTAGTATAAGTACAATCGAATTGGAACAGGGGGACACTCCTGGGGCACGGGGTCATACCAGAAAAAGTTCAGGGAAAACCTGGGGCATTGAAAAACTTGTAGATATGTATCGGGTACTCCTGATGGGTGGATTAAAGATACCATTGGGAATGTTCAGATTAATTCTGGGGATTGTGATGAAAGGCAAACTGGATACAATCTAGAAATATTTTGGGACTATATGAAAAGGGGTATCTTAGAATATGATCAGGTAGAACCTGGGGTATGTCTTGGAGGGGTATTTCCCAGAGGCCTGAGGTGTTGCAGGGAGTAAGTAATAGGCAGTTAGAAACTCAGCTACAGCAACAAAGTTGTTCGTTAGCTGTTAGAGTCAGGATAACAGTGTTCTCCCCAGAAATTTCAGAAGTCATGTCACTTTTAGCACAAAAAATCAGATTTTGACTTGTTGATCAATTTTTTAAAAGAAATCCTTTATATAGCAATGTTTTGTCAAAATTAGCCTAAATTCACATTATGAATAATTTGTTGTAAACTTTAATGCATTTAAAAAACTTTACTGGCTAAAAAATGAAAATAGTAGCACTTTAATAAAATTTCATTGCAATTAAGGCATCTTGCAGGCGGCGTGCCTTAATGGTCTGGGGAGATCCCTGGGAGAAATAAGTCCATATAGCTATAGCCTTGTCGAATGGGATGGCGGACATCGAGATCCATTGAAAGTAATCAGCCTTGGAGTAACTGAAGAACCATCACGCTGGGTTTCTCATTGGAAGATTTAAAAGAAGGGCATGCTGAAGATGGAAATCTACATATGCTTGACCGGATGAAAAGCGCTAGTAAACCTGAAGAGGGAGTTCTGTTCCTGGCAGGCCCTGCGGCAAAGTCGTACTGGCTTAACAGGGAACAATTTCTCCTGATTGACGAGATCCTGTATAAAACTCGGAATGCCACCGACAAGAAGGACCTGGTCATGCCAACAAGTTTGAGAGACGAAACCATCCAGTTAAGCCATTGCATATACCATCTGCAGGACATAAGGGAGATGCTGAGTGGCCAGAACCAAAGAGAAATTGTGTTGATAGGTCACCCACGGAGAGAGTCCATATTGACCTGGGACCATTGCCAAAACGCCCAGAGGAAATGAGAACATACTATGATGGTAGATCAGTTCACTAAATGGGTAGAATGTATACCAACCCCATCGCAAACTGCTGGAGAAACAGCCAAAGCAGCTGTTGACCATTTTTTCTTGTGTAATGCCCTTGAGATCCATGAATCACAGATTACGACATATAGGCCGTACTGGAAGATTCCATCCTTGAGATCCATGAATCACAGATTACGACATATAGGCCGTACTGGAAGATTCCGTCCTTGAGATCCATGAATCACAGATTACGACATATAGGCCGTACTGGAAGATTCCATCCTTGAGATCCATGAATCACAGATTACGACATATAGGCCGTACTGGAAGATTCCGTCCTTGAGATCCATGAATCACGGATTACGACATATAGGCCGTACTGGAAGGACCAGGCAGAAAGGGATCTACTATGAAGGGTAGGGACAGATTACACCCCACGGTCAGCTACGATACCACTTATAGCTACCTCTGCATGTCAGATGTATCAAGAACCCAAGTCAACTGTGATACACCTGATAGCTTCTTCTGCATGTCAGATGTATCAAGAACCCGAGTCAACTGTGATACACCTGATAGCTTCCTCTGCATGTCAGATGTATCAAGAACCCGAGTCAACTGTGATACACCTGATAGCTCTTTCTGCATGTCAGATGTATCAAGAACTCAAGTCAACTGTGATACACCTGATAGCTCTTTCTGCACGTCAGATGTATCCAGAAGTCACACCCTACAGTCAGCTACGATACAACTGATAGCTTCTTTTGCACGTCGGATGTATCAGGAATCGTCAATCAACTACGATACAACTGATAGCTTCTTCTGCACGTCAGATGTATCAGGAACCGCCAGTCAGCTACGGTACAACCAATAGCGCCTTCTGCATGTCAGATGTTTCTTGAATATTCTACGACACGCTGCCAACATCAGCTAAACACTGGGAGCTTCACTGCATACCAGGTGTTCTACTGATACTGAGAACGTCCGAGAAGTCGTCGTCGGATCTTTCTTCATAAAATGGGGAGGAGTGTAGTAGTGCGCCATGTCAGACGGATTATCCATTGCGGTCAGTTACTGGTCGATTTGGTTCGGCATTTAGATGGCGCTAATTTCGCTGCACGTGACTGCAGAAGCGCTCTCTTACTTACCTTGACGTCGTAGCGGGAAGACGGGCTTTCTTTCCCTGGAGCTCCAGATGAGAATTCTACCGGCTGAGACAAGTTTGCGGCTCTGTTCCATACAGTATAATGTAATGGGTGAGTTTTACTTTAGTGGGAATCCCTGAAAAAGAGAAGGAAAGATAGTAGACTCATAATGCTTTACAAAGGTCTGAGGCTGCTGCCAGTAAACCCATAAATGACATTGTTCCAGTATCCAGTATCCAGTATCCGCATTCTGGTAGAAGGAGGTATGCCTGTGTCACCAGCTCTTCTTTTACTGTCTCTACATTATCGGGGCTTTGTCCGGTTGCTATTGTCGCTCTATAATTGAATTTCATTTCTTGTTTACTCCAAAATTTATCTAATCTGTTTTCAAATGATTTGATGGAATTTGCTGAGATAACACTGTCCGAAAAACTGTTCCAAATATCCACTGTCCTGAATGAGAATGAGAACTTTCTTATATTCAACCTTGGGCGTTTTTTGTACAATTTCATAGAATTTCCTCGAGTTACTGTACTATCTCTCACTTGGAATAATTGTGCTGAATCAAAGTCATACTTTCCCGTAAGAATTTTAAACACTTCAATCATGTCTCCTCTCATGCGCCTATAGGTTAATGTTGGTAGATTTAATTTCTTCAACCGGTTTTCATAATCCATGTTAGACAATCCTGGCACAAGTCTGGTGGCACGTTTTTGCACATTTTCAATGATATCCAGATGTTTTTTCTTATACGGGTTCCAAACAGCATTAGCATATTCCAACAACATTTTCTAAGTAATATAAAGCAGAAAGTTTTGGTACAGGGTGAAGAGTCCCAGTGGGCAGATGTAGCCAGCGGAATTCCTCAAGGAAGTGTACTCGGGCCGGTTTTGTTCTTAATCTATATTAACGACATACCCGACATTGTCAAGAAATTTGTAGTTATATTTGCGGATGATACCAAGGAATACTCTACAATTAGATCAGCTACAGATACAGCAGAGTTTCAGGAGGATTTATATTCTATGTCAGAGTGGTCAGAAACTTGGGAACTTCGTTTCAACGCAAAGAAATGTAAATCTATGCACATTGGGAAATCAAACCCTAGGACAGTTTACTTCATGAAAGAAGGAAATCAAAGGATACCTATTGAACAAGTGTCAGAGGAAAAAGATCTAGGCGTAACTTTCTGCGACACATTGAAGTTTGATAAGCATATTCTCAACTGTGTGAATCGGGCCAATAGGATTCTTGGCATTATTAAACGTACATTTTCATACATGGATATCGACATGTTTCTACCATTGTATAAATCTCTTATTCGTCCTCATTTGGAGTACGCCACAACCGCCTGGTGTCCATATTGGAAAAAAGATATATTTCTCATTGAGAATGTTCAGAGACGTGCCACTAAATTAATTCCATCATTAAGACAGTTACCATATGAAGAAAGATTGAAAAAGTTGGCTATAATTTAAATGTTATGCGACAGTCTGCATGCTTAGTGATTAACCCAATCACGGTTGATAACTTTGCTGCACTCTTTAATTGCACACCGGGGGATCGGTCGTCAGACTCTATGATGGCCCCGACCTAAAGCTATATATTTTAGTTGGTTGGGACCGGAGCCTTTTTGTCTGTTGCTTGGTCCACCGGGGCTCAACTGGTGACCTTCTTTTGCTTCAGATTTCCAGTGGGGTTGTTTGGCAGGACAGGGAACTCCACCTGTCAGACGGCCCGTTGTATCTGTTGAGTCCTCGTCTTTGCTTCTTCATGGTGTTGAAATTTGATTTATGTGTTTACCGTGATGATTCATTGACGAGTTAGAGGGTTATCATGCGAACCGAACAACCAATAAATGTTTTGTACCACTTCAGAAACTGAGGGTGAGGTTGGGCCTGTAAAATCGATTTAAGCCCCCCAGTAATTCATTACTGACCGTTCCAAGGCGGTAGTTCTGTTGTGGTTCTCTGTTGCCTGTTTTTGGTGTCAGAGTTTCTGTGATGTTTTACCTTATGTATGTTCTTATTATTTTTGGTTCGGTTTGGGTTGCTGAGTGGCCACCTTTTGGGAACAAGCTGCTCACTCGGTTGGCCATATGTTCTCTGTATCTTGATTCTTTGTAATCTTAGTTGTTTCCAACTATGGTTTGAGGGCTGGATTTGGATTTTGATTGTTTCAGTTCCTGGTCTTTGCATACTTTTTACTTTTACCTACGTTGAAATACCGAAGATGTCGAAATGATATGATTCAAGTATTCAAAATAATGAATCAGATTGACAACATACCAGTTAACCAGCTATTCATATTATCTGAGGAATCTAGAACACGTGGCCATTGCTTTAAGCTTACAAAGGGGAATAATAGAACTTTACACAGAGCTAGTATGTTTTCTCAGCGTGTTGTGAATCCATGGAATAGACTCCCGTCATCCTGTGTAGAAAGTGACTCTATCAACAGTTTCAAATCTGCATTGAATGCTGCCTGGAAGGATCATCCACTAAAATTTGACATGTAAATAGTTTTAAAAACGTTTTAGCGCACTCCAAAATTTTAAAGTTTTAAGCTATGTATACCAAGAAGATTTGATAGGATGCTGTGATCGGCCTATACAAGCGTTCCTGCTTAGAAGATGGCCTGGTACCCGTAAGTTACCGTAAGTTTAAATGGGGTCTTACAAGACTTGTATATAAAAGCCTGAATATTTTCTTATCAATATGTTCAAAAGATCTTCTTATCACACCAAGTATAGAGTTAGCCTTATTCACCTTCTCTGTTATGTGTTGTTCAAATGTTAATTTGTCATCTATTAATACCCCAATATCCTTCTCTTCTTTTGTTTGCTCCATGGGTTCCTGATCATACTTCAGTCTATATTCCTTGATGTCTACATCTGCATTTCCAAGTCTCATATATTTACATTTCTGTGGATGGAATCTCAGTAACCATCTATCTGACCATGAGCTCATGTCATATACACCCTCTTGTAATAATTCACAATCTTCTGGTGTTAAAATTGATCTGAATATCTTTGTATCATCGGCATACAAGTACAAGTCACTATTATTTCTAATACTCTCAGCTAGATCATTTATAAACATGGTGAATTCCCAATTAGTAATAAGCTGAAAGCAAGGATTAAAAGAAAAGAAAGACTGTGGTATAGATATAGAAGAACAGGAGATTCGAATGATAGAACTGAATATAATAGAGTTAGAAATCAGGTGCGACGTTTGACCAGAGAAGCCTCAAAACAACATGAGAACAAGATTGCGGAGTCAGTGAAAGAAAATCCGAAAGTATTTTGGAAATATGTGAAATCCAAAACGAAAACAAAAACTTCAGTATCAGACTTATTTGTAATATTAGTTGTTTCCAACCATGGTTTGAGGGCTGGATTTGGATTTTGATTGTTTCAGTTCCTGGTCTTTGCATACTTTTTACTTATATACATTCACAGTTGAACCAGATGGTGAGCTCCCTGAGTTAAATTTAAAGGATGTTCCTAAATAAGAGAAGCTGAATATTGAATGTGAAGTGGTACGTAAGAAGCTGGAGGCTTTGAATGTGAATAAATCACCAGGACCAGATGGAATATCGCCGAGAATACTAAAAGAATTGTCAAATGTGATAGCTGAACCATTAACAATGATCTTTAATAACTCAGTAAATACAGCAAAATTGCCGGATATGTGGAAAACTGCAAACATTACAGCCATTTTTAAGAAAGGAGAAAGAAAATGTGCAGGGAATTACAGGCCAGTTAGTCTGATATGTATAGTTTGTAAAGTTTTGGAATCAATCATAAGAGAACAGATAATCAAGCATATGAAGGAACAAAGATTATTCTGTGATAAGCAGTATGGATTTATCTCAGGAAGGTCTACAGTGCTGCAGCTTCTGGTATTATTAGATAAATGGACAGAAATATTGGACTCTCGAGGTTCAGTAGATGCTATATATTGTGACTTCATGAAGGCGTTTGATAAAGTTCCGCATAGACGGCTGGTACACAAACTGAAATTATACGGCATAGAAAACCCTTATGTGACATGGATAGAAGCTTTTCTTAATAATAGGAAACAACGTGTAATAGTTAATGGTGAAATGTCAGGCTGGAGGGCTGTCACAAGCGGCATCCCTCAAGGTTCCCCCAATAGCTCTTCTGGAGATATGTAAGTGACAAATCCAAAACTAAGGTTAATGTTGGGCAGTTGATGACAGTAAAAGGGGAACTCACAAGTACAGACCAAGAAAAAGCTGAAGCTCTAAATAAGTACTTCGCTACTGTCTTTACAATTGAGAACCAAACTAGGATGCCCCGATTCGCTGATAGGAATTTCCAGCACTCGCTCGAGGACATAACTATTAATGAAAGTGTAGTCAGGAAGACCATAGTATTAATTAAGCCCTCAAAATCACAAGGACCTGATAGAATACATCCAAAAATGGTTAAGGAATGTGATGCCCTTGTCAAACCCCTTACATATATTTTTAAGAAATCTTTGGCGGAGGGGAAATTACCTATACAGTGGAAAAATGCCAATGTAACCGGGGTATTTAAGGCCGGCAGTAAGTCTAAACCGGAAAACTATAGACCAATTAGTGTTACGTCAATTTGCTGTAGGGTTTTAGAACGAAGTATAAGGACCGAACTAATTGAACATTTAACAGCAAATAACCTACTATCAGAATTTCAGCATGGTTTCAGGAAAGGCTATTCCTGCGTCACACAGCTCCTAGAATGTATTGATGACTGGACTGAAGCCATTGATAATGGAGAGCAGGTTGATGTGATTTATCTTGACTTCAAAGCTGCCTTTGACAAGGTCCCTCACAGGCGATTGCTTGTCAAGTTGTATGCATATGGAGTACGGGGTAGGTTATTTGAATGGATTAAGGACTTTTTGCCAAATAGGAGGCAGAGGGTGGTCGTCAGTGGGGCTGAGTCTGATTGGACTGATGTTCTAAGTGGGGTACCGCTGGGTAGTGTGTTGGGTCCAATCCTTTTCTTAATCTTCATAAACGACTTGCCAGATATAAGGAATTGTATTTTGCGTTTATTCGCTGATGACACCAAAATGTATTCAAGAGTAAGGAGTCCTGATGACAAAATTCGAATGCAGGATAACATTTTCTCAGCATGTGACTGGTCAGACATTTGGGAAATGCAATTCAATGTTAATAAGTGTAAATACTTACAGTTGGGTCATTCTGACCCAGGGGAATCCCAAGTTGAATATTACATGAAGGAAAAGAAAGGGCGAATTAAATCAATACAGCAAGTTGTCACAGAGAAGGATTTGGGTATCCATTTTGATTCTGATTTTAAGTTTAGGACCCATATTAGCGAGAAAGTCAACAAAGCGAACAGAAATTTAGGCCTGATCTGTAAAACATGGACAAAGAAATGTTTTTAACCCTGTATAAGGCCATTGTGAGGCCTCACTTGGAATACGCTACAGTCATATGGTCCCCATACTATCTAAGGGACATAGCTGAAATAGAGAATGTACAGCGTAGGGCAACTAGAATGGTTGGAAACTTAAACCACCTTCCGTATCAGGAAAGGCTCAGGGAATTAGGGCTTCCCACCCTGGAATACAGACGGGAACGTGCTGATATGATTGAGTTATACAAGATCATGCACTGTGTCGACAAAGTGAAAAAAGAAAAAGTTTTCCGGGTGACCAAACCGCCAGAGACCATAGACAAGCGAACACAGCACAATATAAAATCAAGGAACCGCAACAGAAGTACCGCCTTGGAACGGGCAGCAAAAGATTACTGGGGGCTTAAGCATGTTTTACTGGGCCCAAACCTCGCCCTCTGCTTCTGCAGTGGTTTGAAACATTAAGTTAGCTGCTGGTCCGCATGAAGGTTTCCCAACTCATCAATAAATCATCACCGGAAACAAAAAAAACACGGATAAGGCCCATGATGAAAAAGAGATGAGGACTCAACGGAAAAAACGTATTGCGACACCAGGAGACCCCTGGGCAGTCAGACAACACCACTGAAATACCGGAGCTAAAGAAAACTATCAGTTGAACCCCGAATAACCAAGCAACAGACAAGGCAAACTCCGGCCCCAACCAACTCAATTAAGTAGCTTTATGTCGGGCCCATCATTGAGTCTGATGCCTGACCAACCGGCGTGCAATTAAAGAGGGAAGCAAAGTGTTTAACCATAATTGGGTTAACCACTTGACATGCAGACTGTATTATTACATTTATATTATAACCCTGTAACGAACGATAATTTTCCTGAACTGATCAGAAAAATCAGACTTACCTGCATTTTTTTGAATTTATAGACTAAGTTACCATAAAATTCTGGTCCCGATAGGCCCTGTTGCAAAAGACTGTTTAATCCGACATTGAATTTAGAAACCAATTCATAGTGTCGGCGAAACTGCTTTTCGAAGTTCATGATATCTATAGCCTTGTTGGAGAAGCAGCTTAGCAGTTAAAATGCAGCCTGGCTTTTGTCCTTAAGTAAAATGCGAAAAAAAAAATAGTTTAGGCATCAACAAGGGGTGCAACGTATTACGGTTTTTACGGTCAATAGGTCGAAAATATATCGCCACAGGTCAAAGATGGCGTCATAACGTATAAAATTTGTGAATTTTGTTGGACAAAAATATAAAGTAAGTATGTTTGCTGGCTCTGAAATATTATATTACCTAGCGCAGGATGTGGAGAAATTATGCAGTATCTCTGGAAAATAAGCCGTATCTTCTGATCTTCCCTCAAACTTTAGTGATGTCCGGTCAGCTGCGAAGCTCGAATCGACGAGAAAATCGGAACCGATTTTGACCTGTATAAAATCACGCTTAGCAGCGAAAATCAGGTTATTTAGGATTTAATTTTAGTGTCTATATCACTAAAACGATAAGCCCCACGTTATTGTCCACATTTTACTCTAAGAGCACCCGTCCATCTCGAGGAATCAAGGTTTAAGCCATTCAATGTTGCTTCTGATCAATTGTAGGACGCTTATGTTGTTTACTGGTCAAGAAGTAATTGCAATCAGCACTTCTAGCTAGCCTCATTTTCGTTTCAGAATCAAGATTCCTCGGTTTAATGTCTCGTTTAT
This sequence comes from Ctena decussata, assembly GCA_963989385.1. NCBI lineage: Eukaryota > Metazoa > Mollusca > Bivalvia > Lucinida > Lucinidae > Ctena > Ctena decussata. Next base: position 116,784 of record CAXDIV010000183.1, on the reverse strand, counting down.
ATAGGCATATATCAAAACCTGTAATATAAGTTGCAACATTCAGAGTAGGTATGTTTATGTGTTCGGTAGTAGTTTGTTCCCTTGGCGCTAAAGGCTGTAACTAAAATTGTGGTCGAAAAGCTTCTTCTTTTGCATAATTTGGTGCCTAATAACACAATACATTTAGAAATTTGACCTGTGGCGATATCTTTTTCGACCTGTTGACCGTAAAAACCGTAATACGTTGCACCCCTTGCGAAAATATATCGCCACAGATCAAAGATGGAGTAATAAGGTATAAAATTTGTGAATTTTGTTGGACAAAGATTCAAAGTAAGTATGTTTGCTGGCCCTGGTATATTATATTACCTAGCGCAGGATATGGAGAAATTATGCAGTGTCTCTGGAAAATTGGCCGTATCTTCTGATCATCCCTCAAACTTTTGTGATGTCCGGTCAGCTGCGAAGCTCGAATCGACCGTCATTTATAGTTATTCAGCTTCGAAAATGTAAAGAGATAAGTTTAATATAATTTGCTCTTTGGTCTTTTACTTTATTGCCCTGTACAATTGCCCTGTATGGGTGGATTGTAAACGGTACAGTATTCAAATCGCCCTTGGCATGATTCTAAAACCATTTTTAGCCTTTTCTTACATGTTTTATAAAAATCTTTAAAATAAACGGAAGGCGTTATCAATCTATAGTTTGTTAGTTTTGATAATAGGATGGTAGCTAGGTTTTGCGCGACACAAACTCGTGTTAAATTAAGCTGTTCGGAATAAGATATCTGTGACGGCCATGACGTTTTCATTGTACAGGGTTATAAAGTAAAAGACCGAAGAGCAAATTATATTAAATTTACCTCTTTACATTTTCGAAGCTGAACAACTATAAATGACGCAGCAGATTCCGGATAAAATCTCAAAACATAATGATTTCCGACTACTGGTTCTAAGCGAACTTTGTACTCTCGGTTCAATGCTATGAAAACCGAAAGAGATGGTACAGTGAGTTCGGATACTGTGAACCTGTAGTATACGTTGCAACATTCAGAGCAGGGATGTTTATGTGTTCGGTAGTAGTTCATTCCCTTGGCTCAAAAAGGCTGAAACCAAAATTATGGTCGAAAAGTTTTTTTGCTTAATTTTGTGCCTAAGAACACAATACATTTAGAAAAGAAGTATTATAGCTGGATTATGTCTACATCTTGAATTATTCCAGCATTTTCACAGTTACTGTAGCTTTTGTGCATTTTGTCAGTAATAGCATTTCTGCACTAATTTTTTTGCACAAAAAGGTGTAAATGCTCTTACATCCTTTTTACGCCAACGTTTCAAAAACTTCAAAATATCAAACCCTGCTGCTTTATATTGCAAAATATGAGAATTAGAACCTATTCTGCCTCTGCCAGAATTGAATCTAAAAGTTTAAGATTGAATATGGCACATTTCTTTGTTGAATGTAAAGCCATTTAAGTCTAAAATTGGTATAAATTACCGCACCCTCTTTATTCTGCCTTAAAATCTGAAGTGAATTTTTGAAGGTCAGTAACTGAACTGCAACAAGAAATAAGTCATACTGATGACTTTGCTTAGCATAAACATGCTTCAAGGTAGAATACTGATATCTGAAGGCATGAGAAGCCCGAAAATGTTAATAGTCGGAAATAGGTTAGTCTTGTTCTGAGATAAAAAGTAAACATCAGATTTCAAATTTCATCAGGAGACATTTATTAATAAATAACCCCCACAATCATTACTCTCCGATGAGTGCTCTCCAAGGAGAAAACTCTCCAGGATGTAAAATCTCCAGTGAGTTCTCTCCAGTATGAAAACTCCAGTGAGTTCTCTCCAGTATGAAAACTGTTCAGTGAGTTCTCTCCAGGATGAAAACTCTCCAGTGAGTTCTCTCCAGTATGAAAATTCTCCAGTGAGTTCTCTCCAGTATGAGAACTCTCCAGTGACTCGGAGTTCTCTCCAGTATGAAAACTCTCCAGTGAGTTCTCTCCAGGATGATTACTCTCCAGTATGTTCTCTCCAGGAAGAAAAATCTGGACTATGCACTTACAACTTTTTCGCTCCAACTTTTTTGTTAAGCCTTTTTCATAGTACAGGAGTAAATTAAAGGCACTGGAAATCTTATATGTTATGTGTTACAGCTTCTGATTGGTACTAATTCTCATATTTTGCAATATAAAGCAGCAGGATTTAATATTTTGAAGTTTTCGAAACGTTGGCGTAAAAAGGATGTAAGAGCATTTACACCTTTCTGTGCAAAATTTAGTGCAGAAATGCTATTACAGACAAAAAGTACACAAAAGCTACAGTAACTGTGAAAATGCTGAAATAATTCAAGATGTAGACATAATCCAGCTAGATCTGTAATACTTCTTTTCTAAATGTATTGTGTTATTAGGCACCAAATTATGCAAAAAAAAGAAGCTTTTCGACCACAATTTTAGTTACAGCCTTTTAGCGCCAAGGGTACAAACTACTACCGAACACATAAACATACCTACTCTGAATGTTGCAACGTAAATTACAGGTTTTTATATATGCCTATATAAACGAGACATTAAACCGAGGAATAGTCGCATGTATTATGGGACATTCAATAATCTTGATTCTGAAACGAAAGTGAGGCTAGCTAGAAGTGCTGATTGCAATTACTTCTTGACCAGTAAACAACATAAGTGTCCTACAATTGACCAGAAGCAACATTAAATGGCTTAAACCTTGATTCCACGAGATGGAGGGGTGCTCTTAGAGTAAAATGTGGACAATAACGTGGGGCTTATCGTTTTAGTGATATAGACACTAAAATTAAATCCTAAATAACCTGATTTTCGCTGCTAAGCGTGATTTAATACAGGTCAAAATCGGTTCCGATTTTCTCGTCGATTCGAGCTTCGCAGCTGACCGGACATCACTAAAGTTTGAGGGAAGATCAGAAGATACGGCTTATTTTCCAGAGATACTGCATAATTTCTCCACATCCTGCGCTAGGTAATATAATATTTCAGAGCCAGCAAACATACTTACTTTGTATTTTTGTCCAACAAAATTCACAAATTTTATACGTTATGACGCCATCTTTGACCTGTGGCGATATATTTTCGACCTATTGACCGTAAAAACCGTAATACGTTGCACCCCTTGATCAAGTGTCCGCGCAGAACATACAAGCTACAAAAACGAGGACCCCTGAGTCGAAAACGAAAGTGGAGAAAAAGACAAGAAGCAAAGATAGACATGCTAACATCAACTTAAACTAAATAAGACAAGATAAAAAGCAGAACTAGTTCCGCAGAATGGATCAAAGACAAGAGGGACATGACGCCTTGAATCGCTCACCTGAGTTTAGTGGCCATGTAGGTCATGTGACCTAGACCGCTTGAATAAATTTTCGTTCTCTCAGCCCCTGGAGGCTGTGTATAAAATTTGGTTACAATTAGCCCAGTGGCTTTTGAGGAGATGTCTGAAATTGTCAAAATATGAGAGACATGGGTCAGAGGTCAAAGAATGATCTTGACTGCTTGTACCCGCAAATCTTCCATGTACTAATTAAGACGACTGTATATACCAATTTTTAGGCCAAAATCTTCATAACTTGCCATGAAATCTTACGTTCTACCATTTTCCCATACATGACCTTGCCTTAAAAAGGTAAAGTTAGCCCAAGGTCATCATTTGAACAATCTTGATAGCACTCAAGTACCTGATGCTATACACCAAGTTTCAAGGCCATCGATCATTTGGTTCTGGAGAAGAAGACTTGTAAAGGTTTTTGCCATATATGGGCATGACGGCCATGTTGGTCATGTGACCCAGACCGTTTGAACAAATTTTTGTTCTCTCAGTCCCTAGAGGCTCTATATGAAATTTGGTTTCAAATGGCCCAGTGGCTTTTGAGGAGATGTGAGAAATTGTCAGAATATGAGAGAGCTGGGTCAAAGGTCAAAGACAGACCTTGACCATTTGTACGCAAAGTTTTCATGTACTCATTAAAATGACTGTATATACCAATTTTCAGGTCAAAATCTTCAACAGTTTCCAAGAAATCTTATGTTCTAGATTTTTCCAAATATAAGCTACAGAAAGCATATTTGACCTTACCGTTAAAAAGGTCAAGGTCAACCCAAGGTTTTAATTTGAACAATCTTGGTAGTATTCCTGTACCCCATTCTACATACCAAGTTTCAAGGCCATCGGCCTATTGGTTCTGGAGAAGAAGATTTTTTGACGTTTTTACCATATATGGGCATGGCGGCCATGTTGGTAATGTGACTAGGACCGTTTGAACAATATTTCGTTCCTCTGCCTCCTAGAAGCCCTACATGAAATTTGGTTTCAATTGGCCCAGTGGCTTTAGAGGAGATGTGTGAAATTGTCAAAATATGAGAGACCAGTGTTGCACTTTCTGACTCTAAAGTTTGAGTCAAGCAGTTAAAATCAGTTGAAATAAAAGATAAGGTATTATCGTCTGCATAACTGTATAAGGTTCCATTTTTTATAAAATAAAATATATCATTTATGAAACCATTAAAAAGCAGAGGTCCTAAACTTCAGCCTTGAGTAACCCATTTTCTTAATTCAGACCAACTGCTGACGAAATCATTTAGTTTGGTTTGTTGCTTTCGGTCAGACAAGTGACTGTTTAAAAGATTAACAGAATTGTCATCAAGGTCATATGCCGACAGTGTAGAGAGTAGAATGTTATGAGGTAAGCAGTCGAAAGCCTTAGAGAGGTCCATGAAAACAGCTGCCACATAATCATTTCTATCTAAAGCAGTTCTCCAGTCCTCTAGCAATCTTAGCGAAGTTGTCTGACAGCCATAAAATTTCCTGAATGCACACAAGTACTGATTAAAAATATTTTCAAAGTATTGACTTAGTTGCTAAAAGAGAGTTTTTTTTTTAAAAAATAATAATAATAATATTTTTGATATAGTCGGTAGAATACTTAAAAAAAGGTAAAGGTAAAGGTTTCCCATAGCCTAATAGCCGTAGGGGCAGTGGGGGTTAGAGACCCACTGTATCTTGGGCACAGCTGATGAAAGGCGGAGCCCATCCCTCTCCTTTCGCTGCCTTATCCTTCCCTGATTCGAAAAAGGTACCCATTTCCTGCTGGGTTGACAGAGAGAGTTTTCCAGTCATCGTATGGCGACTGTGAGCCGCGAACTCACGACCTTACGGTGACTTTCTGCACAATAGCCGAGCCACTCTAACCACTCGACTACGGTAGAATACTTACTGGTCTATAATTTGTTTTCACCTTAGGGTCATTTTTCTTATAAAGGGGGACACTTGAGCCAATTTTAGTTTATCAGGAAAGGTTTGTGTCTGAACAGTCAAGTCTATTAAGCTGGCCAGAGGATACTGCAGGATTGGTGAAGTCTTTCATAAGATCTAACTTTAGTTAAGTACTGTCCACTGGTCTGGCATTTGTGCTCAAAAGCTAGCCCCAACAAACAAATTCGGTGCATTTATATCCCCCGCCGTAGTGGCCCTGATTTGTTTATGGTTTATTTTAAGTTTCAATTATTGTAAATATAATCAAGGGCAATAACTCTGGAATAAAAGAGGCATAAGTTGAATGTGTTCTTCTTCAACACTTGCCTCAGCTTCACTGCACTATGATGATACATTTTTAATTCAGTTTCAAGAAATTTTGTTCACCGGTACCTTAGTTATGGCTAATTTAATGATTTTAAATCAATTCAAGGGCATTAAATCATGCACTTCTGAAGCGACTATGACAAAACCTAATTTGCACTGCTGTGTCATGACAATACATAATTATTTCAAGTTTCATGAAATTCCATTTATTGGTTGCTTAGTTATGACTCAATTTGTTGATTTTGAACCAAATCAAGGGCAATAACTCATTGCTTACTGAAGCAATTCTGACAAAACGTAAAAGGAACCAATGTGTTACGGTGATACATAGAATAGAAGTTTCATAGAATAATTAATTGATTACTTAGTTATGGCTGAATTTGTCAATCTTAAATTCATTCAAGGGTAATAACTAATGCACTACTAATGCCATTCTGACGAAACTTTCTATGCATGACCTTATTATGGTGATACATATTCAGTTTTAGTTTTATGAAGTTTTGGTAATTGGCTACTTAGGGGACCTCCATACGAACCGAACTACCAGCTAATTGTGTGCACCGCGGCGGAGGGTGAGGGTGAAGGTTTGGGCCCAGTAAACCCGGTTTAAACCCCCCAGTAAATATTACTGACCGTCCCAAGGCAGTACTTTCGTTGCGGTTGCATTTGTTTTATGTTCGGTGCTGTTTAATTTATTGTGTTCTCATTTTAACCCTTCTATAATAAAAATAGAAAATAGGTAAAAATAGTTGTTAAATGATTTTCGTATAATTTGCTTAGTCTGTTGTAACCCTTCTGTTGGTCTAAATTATTTAGTTCAATAAAGATAGCTGAGTTGCCATCTATTTGGGAACGAGCTGCTGACTCGGCTTATCACTTGTAATTCATTGTTTGTTGAGATGTCTTTGTCAATCTTTCCCTTTGATGTTGGGGATAGGGTTTGGGATCTGATTTAGTCAGTGCCTGAAGTGTAGTTACTCATTAAATTTAGTTATGGCTCATTTTGTTAATTTTGACTCAATTAAAGGGCAATAACTCATGCACTATTGAAGTCAGTCTAACAAAACTTCACGTGCATCAGCACGTTATTGTAATATATATTTATTTTAAGTTTCATGAAATTCCGTCAAGTGGTTACTTAGTTATGGCTCCGGACGGACGGATTTTATCAATGTTAAGTCAATAAAAGGGCAATAACTCATGCATTACTAAAGCCAGTCTAGCTAAAATTCAAGTGCAACAGCCCGTTATAGTGATATATATTAATTTTAAGTTTCATGAAATTCTGCCCAGTTGTTACTTAGTTATGGCTCCGGACGGACGGATTTTATCAATTTTAAGTCAATTAAAGGGCAATAACTCATGCATTACTAAAGCCAGTCTAACAAAACCGCGCATGCGTCAGCGCGATATAATGATATATATTAATTATAAGTTTCATGACATTCAGCCCAGTGATATATATTAATTTTAAGTTTCATGAAATTCTGCCCAGTGGTTACTTAGTTATGGCTCCGGACGGACGGATTTTATCAATTTTAAGTCAAATAAAGGGCAATAACTCTAGCACTACTAAAGCCAGTCTGCCAAAACTTCACGTGCGCCTGCGCGTTATAGTGATATATATTTATTTTAAGTTTCATGAAATTCCGCACTGTGGTTACTTAGTTATGGCTCCGGACGGACAGATTTTATCAATTTTAAGTAAATTATAGGGCAATAACTCATGACTTACTGAAGCCAGTCTGACAAAACTTCAAGTGCGTCAGCGCGTTATAGTGATATATATTTATTTCAAGTTTCATGAAATTACGTCCAGTGGTTACTCAGTTATGGCTCCGGATGGACGGACGGAAGGATGGACGGATGGAAGGACGGAAGGACGGACAGACGGATGGACGGACATTGAGAAAACTATATCCCTCCGTGTTCGGCGGGGGATAACAAACTGCAGTATGGAGCACTTGGACTGGTGTGCAGTGACTATACTAGCTCTTATGAGGATTTAACTAATAGGGCTAACATATCAACCTTGCAGTTGGGAAGAATTAGAAATACAGTTGTGGAAGTGTTTAAAATTATAACCGGCCGTTACTGAGCTATATACATGACTTGGTTAATTTTAAAAACTCTAATTATTCTTACAAATATCAAAACCGGGTGGTTCCGTCTAGATTTGTTGTTGTTGCTGTTGATGAGGGCTCCAGCCTAAACAGGCTCTACAGCTTGCTAACAAGCTGAATGTTTATTTGGGCAACCACGTAACATTATTTGTACAAAGCGTATTCACAATTTAGATCTTTGTCCCGAGTAGCCATAGCGTCCACCAAACACACACAGTAATCCGAATTAAAAGTTTAGATATTAAGAATTAGAATTATAATCCGGTGCTGGCCATAGCACATAAGCACGAATTCAGCACCATGTAGATAAATCCCCACATTCCATGGAATTAAAAATATGACCCAGTTAAATCTGACTCAATTTAAATTTCCAATTTCCTAAGTGAACACCTTTTTTCACATAACTTTAGACTCCATATAGATGGGACACGAAAGGACAGAACACACGACAGCCAGGTGACCTACGACCCTGGTTATCCTGCCCAGCATATCACATCTATCACCCATGTCATTCGAATACCAGTGCCAACAAAGACCAACCCACTCAGGTATGTGTGTGTGTGTGTGTGTGTGTGTGGGGGGGGGGGGGTCTATTCACCCAAGACGCGAATGGATCGACCGAAAAGGTACATTAAACAATCATGAGTATTAGTATTTCAATTCTCATAACGACGTTTCCCCCGCACCTCAGCGGAACGGATCAATAGCCGCAGTAACTGGGCGCCGATCGTCCGTCCATGAAAAAAAAACAATTATGAGGCATAATCAAGAACATTTATACATCGCTTGTTAGTCAACAAGGGAGAGGCCTGGACGAGAATACCTGCTGTTCCACCACCTAACGTCTTTATTAAACGCTCGTTCTGGCCCTGCACAAGAGCAGTCTCACCGAGATAGCCCATTGGAGGGGCACAACTAGGCCCACTTACTCAATCTCCAATGTGAAACCAACCAAATCCCAGAACCAGACCGCCCCACAACCGACGTCCGTTCCATGCAGGAGTACCATGCACATGCACTATTTCAATTTCTATTTATAAGATATTACCGTTTAGTCAGGTTGACACTGAGCAAATCCACTGAATACACAAACTTATAACAGTTCTTTACATGATAATAACTCGATGCTCCAGATGGAAGGGGAAGTAGGGATGTTTCAATAATGATAACCCTTCATTTCCCACCTAAGCGACATGGTGTGGCCCCTCACGAAGACCGTCTAGCCAGAGCAGTCCCAATGAGGGGCCACAATATGTCTCTAACAACCAAGCACCACCACACTGAGAACATCCTCATGGTAATAAGTCGTTTCGCCCCCAAACCATTCCCCGCTAGTTGTTTCGCCCCTGGTCATTTCGCCTCTAAAAATAGAGCCTGGTCGGTTCACCCCTACACCCTGGAATATATTAAACGTATGTTTTTTCTTACATTGTTTCTGTGTTTTTTTTCTTGTAGTATCTTAAATTTATTTTAATTTTACGAGACGAAAAAGGAGAATATGTTTGTATCAACTGGCCCAGTGACCTAGATATATTTATATAGGTCACTTACTGACCAAAAGAAAATTAACGATGTCGGGTAATTTAGACACTTTACTCAAATTAACCAACTTGTAAATTTGTTATGATACTAAGGACTAATCCCACTATATGTCACATGGCACAGTCAGATTAAATGATGTCGGGGTTGTTTAATCTTTTATGAGTATCGGGTTAATCTGATATGACTCCAGGTGTTTATCGCCTGGTTTATTGCTCTAAATTGACCAGTTAACCGTGTGCTGTCAGAAAGGTTAGTAGAAAGGTGTGAAAAACGACGTGTTTGGTTCAATGATGCTCATTGACAGATATGGCTATATTAGTTGGTCTGAGTCTACCCTCGTAACAACGTTCCTTAAGTGGCTCAGCGGTATGTAACGACTGAGCCACTTCGTTTAGGGGGGGGGGGGGGGGGGGGGGGGGTAACGACGTTCTCCAAGTTTGGAAACGTCGTTACGAGAATTGAAACAGAACATAACAGAACTCTGACAGCGTAATACAAACGTCTGGCTCAAATCATGTTTACACTCTTTAATTTTGACAAGTAGTAACATCTATCTTTTTCTTTTTGGGCACGTAAACGAATTATAGTTTTTATGCATAAAGGGCTGAAACTCAGAGAGAGAGAGAGAGAGAGAGAGAGAAAGAGAGAGAAAGAGAAAGAGAGAGAGAGAGAAATAAAATAAATAAAAATACATAGAAGAAGAAGAAGAAGAAAAAAAGAAACAAGGGTAAAAAAACAGAGCTAGCGCCTTGGTACATTATTTTTTGAAGGTGAAAGCACACGCACACACACACACACACACACACACATACACAATTTTATTGTAACAAGTCCTAGGCACACCTCCTCGCGATGCCAGTCGGAAACCGGAAACTAAGGCTAAAATATCCTTAGACTGTCGTGAGACAGGGCGATCACAAAGTTATGCTGCCAAAATGTATGCAATTTCTACCTTTACTCAAAACTTAGACTGGAGCTAAATTATTAATAAATTCAGATATGATCCTATGTGAAATTAACCATTTATGCCGTATGTACTTTGTATATATGATCTGAGGAAGGAATGGATTGGTATGATTTATGATACATGATACATCTGTCCTCACTGATGCTGCAAACCAAAAAGCACAAATAGTAGTATATTTCATAATGCTGGAGGCCTAAAAACACATTACGGGCTACCCTTGACGATAAAGTGTGGGTGGGCGGGGTATGGGGGCAAAACGTCCTGGGGGCGAAACATCCAATACGGGCGAAACGACCAGCTAGGGGCGAAACGTCCTGGGGCGAAATGTCTAGGGAGGTTTGGGGCGAAACGTCCCGGAACCATCCACATGACCCAATCCCATGAGGACACCCCATGACTATACAGGCTAAAGCCTATTTCCTAATAGCTAACCCAAGAATCCGGCTACGCTTCTGATGTAAAGCGAAACATACATTTCTGGATAATTTCAAATTTCCTCAACATATCCTCGTCTATATCGAGCGACCCTGCATCACACAAAACTGAACAATCTATAATAATTTTGGTTATACTTTCTGGATCCGAGATAAGGAACCTAACACCAAGCACAGGATTTATACTGCTTAAGATAATTTTGAGCTCCCTTACAAAGCCCTGTCGAATGTCCTGTTATCTTGGGCACACTGCAACGAAGTGGACACGATCCTCGAAACCGGTCCCACAGAGGACGCAGCGAGCATTGACCTTATATTGATTAAAATGCGCTCTATTTTTCTGCAGCATGTAGGTGTCTGTTAATTTGTAGGCAAATCTTTGGGTATGCTTTCTTATGGTATGGGTATCATTTGGGACCGTTTTCCATGTATGATGTACCACCCCCACTCTTAATCACAGTTGTCCAACTCTGGTACTACGTAAACGAAAATTCAACGAGTCATGTTACAGCGATTATCAGACAAATACTTTAGCAGACGCTTTCCACTCTTGTTTGTTATATGGGTATGTATTTAAAGGAGGTTCTTTCTATAATTTCTGTTCACCTATGATTTACAAGACAGAAAAAGGCTGTGGAATATTTTCAATCATCTTTTGTTCCTTTGACCTTCTGTATGAAAATTCTCTGCTATGTTTCAGCAATTAAACGACTCCATGTTTTATGTACGGAAATTGTCTGTTTGTGTCACAGCAATTCAACAAAAATGAGAGTATTACACGTATTCCAGACTGTTAACAGTCTATTTGTAAGTGTTTCTTTTCTTCCCTTAGACTACAAATGGATGCACATACAACAATGACTAATTCGAGGTCAAGATTGACAGGCTTTCTCTTGATGGCTGTCCAAGTAACACCATGTTGCTTTTATAACCATCTGTAAATCGAACAAATTTTGCATGGAACAAGGATAGATATACAGACCAAAACTCCTGAACTTCACGAGTGAATTGCCAGGCGAAGCAAGCTGCAACTGATTGTCTTCTACAAAATCGTGCATGACCTTATTGCCATCCCATCCTCCAGCTATTTAACACCAGGCAGTACCAGGACAAGAGCAGCTCATTCCCTGAAGTTTCAGCAGTACTCTACATCCACAGACTGCTTCAAGTACAGCTTTTTTCCAAGAACCATACCAGCATGGAACAGACTTCCAGCCACAGTGGCTGAGGCTCCCTCCTTGGCATTCTTCAAGAGGGAGCTGTCTAACCTACCCTTCTAATTGGGGGCTTTCCAACCCAGCTATGAAGTAAATCCAAATGATGAGTGTTGAGCTGTGTCGGCTGGACTTAGTGTCCTGGTACCGCCACGGAAGCCGGATTGGTCAAGTGCTCGGATGGACGAAAAATAGCTGGGTAAAACTTTTCTTCCTTCTATCTTGTTATCTTTACTATGCAGCTCTTACAGCCTAGACCGTTTCTTTTTTTTCTATGCTTTGCTATTTCTCTATTTTACTCTTTCTTGCGCACCATTAAAGTATTGTCAAGTTTGACAGTTAAATGTCCAGATGTAGATGTAGATGCATCGCATGGACATTTCCTACTTGACTGAAATGAACAGCAATGCAGCTATATGGTCGATATTGACCTTTCTCTTTGCAACCAAATGAAAAAAAATGTTCACCATTTTTCAGTTCTGTCATGTCTTCTAAGAACATCAGTTAAATATGAAAGGAGTGTTTGTAATTCAGCTACATCACTTTGTATTTTTTTCCATTCAGTGGTAACTGGATTACTCTGTATGAAATATAAATACCGGTGTCATTGCTTGAGCTTTCATATCGGCAAGTAAAGTTTTCATGGATAGTTTATGTTTTTTTTTAAATTGTGCACAGAGCTTCACTTAATATATTTGTCACGGGAATATGAAGTTTTTCTGATATGATATTATGGAAAATGGCTGATGCATCAAACTGTATTTCTTTTCCACGGATATGCTTATTGTTTTCAGGATTTTTTCCCATTTATAACAGGTAAAAGAATTGCGAGTGTTTTATTTGGATGGTCTTTGACCTAATGTTGGAGTACTGCATCTTGGGAACCTGACTCAAATCGACAGTAGTTGCATCTCTCAGTGTGACAAAATCAGATTGTTTCATCATTCCATTTTATAAATACAAAAATACATTATCCTGAAGAAGCAAGCAACCTATGCATTATTAAGTAGTCACCGAGTGAATCAAAAGGTTTGCACTCATTTTTATTATATTTATGAAAAGAATGTCTTCAAGTTATTTAAAAATAAAAATTCAAAAATAAGCCGAAAGGCAAAAGTATTGCAACACTTGCATCAGCAGATTTGACTTTTTTTTAATCACTGTAGCAATTTCGTTCAAGTGAAACAAACAGATGAATCTGAATCTGAATCTGCCAAGTACTCCAAACACCTCTAATGAGTATTACATGGAGTGCGTACGCATGCGCAAATGACGGTTTTCAAAAACACCGAAAAGTATTTCAAAATACTGATGGCGGATGGCGGACAAATGATATCTGCATGTTTCATTATGATTATTGTTTTTATAATTATTATTATTATTCCCTCATTTCAATTACAATAAGATTAAGTTAATAAGATGTAAACTCTGGGAGGACTCATGCTTATGTTCGCCAGAGAAAAAAAAAAAAAAAAAGAACCTTCGCGAACTGATAGTTCCTGTCACACTTTAGCTACACCGACCTTCAGGCGCTTAGCAGTTGACTGACGTTGAAGAAATGTTGTGAAGAATAGCACTTTAGGCCTTTATTTTACAGTAATTGTTCCTGTTTCAGGTTTATTTTGTCAGTTAGACTATGACAGTATGAGATTCACTCTTAAAATCTACCACATTACCTCTTCATTACATAGGAATAACTTTTTGCTACTTGTAAATTGATGTGATAGAACCAGTATCCGACAGTAATATGGCATTGTAATAATCCAAGGTATGGCACTTAAATCTCTTGTAAGAGTGTTAGAAGCTCATTGCACCTACGTTGTAATTATAATCATTGCATTTCATAGTGCATTTAATTGCTGACAAACAGTTGGACTGACTACTATAACCACTCTTGTTCACAAGGCAATTAGGTTGAATAACACTAATTAATGGATTGGAAGTGTCTCTGGGTACGGTACCGTATCCCTAGACCCTGTGTCTCCAGGTACGGAACCGTACCCTGAGACTCTGGGTCTTTCTTTCTTTCTATCTGTACTGTCCTCGGTCAACTTTGACCATGATGACAGGTTTCTGGTGTGGCGCATAAGTTGTCACAAAAAAAAAAATAAATAAATAATAAATAAATAAATGAATTTGTGACAAAACCACCAGTAGATTAAAACTATTTACAAGAAGTCCTCAGGGGCAGGCATTCCATGCCTAACCCCTGCTCTACCCTAGGATATTAAATTTTGGCCTTAAACCCATCAACTGTCTCCGAAGAGACAGCTTCGGTTGTAAGGCCATTCCAAGTTGCAATTGTCCTGGGGAAAAAAGAATTCTTAAAACCGTTCGTGTAAGCCTTTGGACGGTGGTACTGGAATGGGTGGGACCTAGTTCTCCTGCTCCCTTCACCGACCTTAGATAGGTACTTATTGTCCCCCGCCTTTTAGAAGAAAAGCGGAGGGACATAGTTTTCGGCATTCCGTCCGTCCATCCGTCCTTCCGTCTTTCCGTCCCCCTAAAGTAGTAGGTACCTTGTGTGCGCAACTCCTCCTACAGTTTTATGCCGATTCTTTCGAAACTTTACAGATGTTTTTGTCATGGTCTGAAGATACGCATGTGGTTTGGATATAATCCTCACATTATTTTTTGTTACTTTTTCCACAAGTTGAACTTAGTCGTTATTTAGGCATTTTTACTATCACAGTGGCTAGATAGTGGGTACCTTGTGTGCGCAATTCCTCCTACAGTTTTATGCCGATGCCTTTGAAACTTCACAGGTGTTTTGGTCATGGTCTGAAGATATGCATGTGGTTTGGATATAATCCTCACATTATTTTTTGTCACTTTTTCCACAAGTTGAACTTAGTCGTTATTTAGGCATTTTTACTATCATAGTGACTAGATAGTGGGTACCTTGTGTGCGCAACTCCTTCTACAGTTTTATGCCGATTCTTTTGAAACTTCACAGGTATTTTGGTCATGGTCTGAAGATATGCATGTGGTTTGGATATAATCCTTACATTATTTTTTATCACTTTTTTCGCAAATTGAACTTAGCCATTTTTCATACATTTTTACTATCAAAGTGAATAGATAGTGGGTACCTTGTGTGTTCAACGCCTCCTACAGTTTTATGCCCATTCCTTTGAAACTTCACAGGTGTTTTGATCATGGTCTGAAGATATGCATGTGGTTTGGATATAATCCTCACATTATTTTTTTTATTACTTTGGATATAATCCTCACATTATTTTTTTTATTACTTTTTTCACATTTTTAACTTAGCCACTTTTCCAGCTCAAATATTAAGTGTATATACAGTGGAGACCTAGTTTCCAAGGCGGGGGACATAAATTCGTCGGATTTGCTTGTTCTTATCTACAATGGCAAGATTATTATGAATTTTGTAGAATAGAGACAGAGAAGCCTGCTGTCGTCTCTCCCACATGGCTTTGATTGCGCCAGCGCCTACAGGTCCAACGGGCAGCAGTCCTCTGTACTTTTTCTATTCTGTTAATATCAACTTGGTGATGGGGCATCCAAACTGGCGCTGCATATTCTAATTTGGGCCGGACCAGAGTTTTATATGCAGCAGCCTTGATTTCCTTCGATGCAAAAGTCAAGTTTCTACGAAGGAAACCCAAAGTCTTAGTAGCCTTACTGGTAATTTCATTGATGTGCTGACCCCACTCGAGGTCATCCCTAATTTCAACTCCTAAATATTTGGCTGACAATACATTCTCTAGGACTTGGTTATGCAATGTATAACCATGGAATATTTGCTTTGGAGGGGGATGCCTAGTAACCCTCATAGAGTGACATTTAGCAACATTAAATTTCATGAGCCATGCCTCTTCCCAAAGTGCCAATTTATCTAAATCATCTTGGAGTATCTGTTGGTCTTCGGACCGTCTAATATTTCTATAGAGTTCACAGTCATCAGCAAAAAGGCGGACTGTGGAGCTTATGTTGTCTGGCAGGTCATTAATAAAGATTAAGAACAGGATGGGCCCTAAAACAGAACCCTGGGGGACACCAGACAACACGGGGAGAGGGTCTGAACAAACACCATCCAGAACAACTTTTTGTGTCCTTCCAGATAGCCAGGCAGAGATCCACCGGAGGATATCATTTCGGATACCATAATACTCCAGTTTATAAATCAATCGTCTATGGGGGCTTGGTTATGCAATGTATAACCATGGAATATTTGCTTTGGAGGGGGATGCCTAGTCACCCTCATAGAGTGACATTTAGCAACATTAAATTTCATGAGCCATGCCTCTTCCCAAAGTGCCAATTTATCTAAATCATCTTGGAGTATCTGTTGGTCTTCGGACCGTCTAATATTTCTATAGAGTTCACAGTCATCAGCAAAAAGGCGGACTGTGGAGCTTATGTTGTCTGGCAGGTCATTAATAAAGATTAAGAACAGGATGGGCCCTAAAACAGAACCCTGGGGGACACCAGACAACACGGGGAGAGGGTCTGAACAAACACCATCCAGAACAACTTTTTGTGTCCTTCCAGATAGCCAGGCAGAGATCCATCGGAGGATATCATTTCGGATACCATAATACTCCAGTTTATAAATCAATCGTCTATGGGGGACCTTATCAAAAGCCTTGGCAAAGTCCATAATAATGAGGTCTGTTTGTTTGTGACCTTTATTATTGGCTCTGTCTAGGTTTGCCTGCAAATCATGAATGAACTGGACCAGTTGAGTCTCGCATGACCTACCACTTCTGAAGCCATGCTGAGACTCAACTAAAATCTTATGGTCCGATAGATGTTGCATGTTTTTGCTCACGAGAATGTGCTCAAGAGACTTACAACAAATACAAGTCAAGGAGACCGGCCTGTAATTGGCAGGGTCATATTTTTCTCCCTTTTTAGCTCGCCTGAACGAAAGTTCAGGAAGAGCTATTGTTGTCACCACGGCGTCCGCGTCAGCGTCGGCGTCCGGATTGGATGTTTTGGTTAAAGTTTTCTAAAGACCTATATCTCCCTAACCCATTGATGGATTCTTTTGATACTTGCACTGTAGTTAGATATTGGTCCAAAGTTTAACATGGTACCACCCCCACCCCACTCCTTGACCTTGATGTCAAGGTCATGGACTTAGAAAATTGGGAGTTTTTGGGACTGGATGTTTTGGTTAAAGTTTTCTAAAGCCCAGTATCTCCTTAACCCATGGATGGTTTCCTTTGATACTTGCACTGTAGTTAGATATTGGTCTGAAGTTTTCCAAGGTACTACCCCCACCCCCCTCAGTGACCTTGATGTCAAGGTCATGGAACCTTGATGTCAAGGTCATGGACTTAGAAAATTGTCTTTTTATTGATTGGATGTTTTGGTTAAAGTTTTTTAATGACACATATCTCCTGAACCCATAGATGAATTCTTTTTATATTTGCACTGTAGTTAGATATTAGTCCAAAGTTTTACAGAGTACTACCCCAGCCCTGCTCGGTGACCTTGATGTCAAGGTCAGGGACTCAGGAAATTTGGTCTTTATTAAAGTTTTCTAGTTGCGTACTGATTCATAATGCTTGGCAGAGATTTAGTTTACACTTGAACTGATGTTAGACACTTTTTTGAGTTTTTACAAAACACTATATACTTACTTGACTGGATGACCTTAATGTCAAGGTCATGGACTTTGAGTTTTGTCTTAAAAGATTTTGATTAGTTTTATATTAATGAAGACATAATTTCACAGTGCCACAATGGACTCAGTTGATACTAATACTTGGACTGATGTTAGATAACGGTTAAAGGCTTTGATACATCCTAGCCCTGCCCTCCTCCCCCCTACCCCTTAGTTCTTTGACCTCAAGCTCATGGACTTTGAAATTTCATGTGGATTTTTATTTTTTATTTTAAGACATTTCTGAGATAGCTTTTGTTTATAAATGTGTTGTCATTATGGACATGCTTGCCTGAAGTTTTATACATAGCAGTCCACACCACCATAGCGACTGTGTGATGGGCAAGCACCTATTCAGGCGAGCTATGCTGTCAGGCGACCAAGGTTGGCAAAATGCCGGCAAATATGAGTATTTTCCATGCCGGCGGTATTTACCGGTAAATACCGGCAAATACTGGAAAATACCGGCAAATACTGGTTGATTGAATTGACCAGCCTGAAATTTATACAATAACACACACTCAAATTCCATACTGGTATTTCAATTATACTGGTCAACTGACTTAATATTTATACTGAAGTTAAACAATTGTATCAACTTATTTATTTAATAGTTTATCAAGTCAGTGAAATTTTGAACTTTGTTTTGGGGGAAAAATAGCCTATTTCATAGCTGGACATTTCTCTCTGTGGGCACAGAGTCCTGGGGCTTTGGCACTAACTACTGTTTTGCAGTCAATACATCTGGTACTGGTCTTGTTGTCTTGGTCAACAACAGCATAGGAGCTTTTGGCTTCACGGTGAATAGTAGTTTGGTAATGATGTGTGATGGTTCAGCTATTATACTAAGGACTGATTATGACAAATTATTATCTGACTGCTATAAATATGATAAATGTATTCAAGAGTTGCAGCCATACTATAGGTCAAGCCACACCTATAACACCTCTATGTACTTCACCTTGACTCAATGTCTAACTTTTGTATAAAACAGATAACCATTCTGACAACTTATTGTTTCCATCCTTGCCCCAAGCAATACTCTGCTTAAATAAACACTGTCTTGAAACTTGTTGTTTTAATTATTTGGACATTGTCTTGCAAATTGGGTGTCACAGGTGACTAGCCAAGTGCACAGGTGAATTCAGTACCTGTAATTTCTTACCTGTATTTTTATGCTGTTAAAAAATAATAATAAAGTGGAATCAAGATACTATTCATACTTGTGAATTTGTCAAAATGTTTGTCTTAAATCCATGTTTTGGCTGTTTCAACCTGCTTAATTTGTGAAACATTTTATTCTGTATGATGATAAACATATATTGAATATTAAAATTAACTAAAACATAAAGTCATTTAGTTTGAATATATATTAAGTTAACTTGGTTTTGGTTTTAGCAAGATTTAAAGGTGAAAAAGTTCAATCGACCAGTATTTGCCAGTATTTTCCACTTTGGGAGTATTTTCCAGACCGGTAAATACCGGTAAATTCCACCGGTAAATACCGGGGGTGGAATTTACCGCCCAACCTTGCAGGCGACAGCTCTTGTTGTAAATGGGAGCCACATTAGCTTGCAGCCAGTCATCTGGTACTCTAGACTGGGCCAAGGACTGGTTGAAAATGCAGGCAAGGACCGGGGCAATTTCAGCACTGCATTCTTTTAACACACGTGCACTTAATGGGTCTCCAGGTATGGCAGTAAGTTTTCAATACTATGTATTAAGTAGTTTTACCTATTTAATATAGTTAATCCATCAATAAAATTACTCCTTGTAAAACATTCATTAAGTCGCCGTCTTGCTAGGGAAAATTATAACCTTCAAGTCAGTCATTTGCGTTATTTTGACTGATGTACATTAACTGCGAAAAACACGGCCGATGTGTACTATTTGATCGCCCGCTAATTGCTCGCAGAAAATGACTTCTGAAGAGTGCAAACAACTATCATCTCGTTATAATCTGCACAAATAGACAATTACATTGATTAAAAAGTATCCATCTTTTAATAATTCTGCGATAAGCAATGTAGACCAAAAACAGACGCCGACAAAACGCACGCGGCGTTCTTGAATATGCCTTCCGTCAAAAGGTTTAAACATATTGTCATGTGCACCAAGTAAAGTTCTCCAAGTATTGTTGACATTGAGTATTCATTATTATATGTATTTATTTGTGTGCTTACGAAGGTATTATCGCTTCAACAGATATGGCATTGACGGAACCAGGACAACTCGGACCAAAGACAACTCGCCCCACAAAAATCTCGGACCAGGACAGCTCGCTCCAATTTTTAGCTCACCTGAGCACGAAGTGCTCAAGGTGAGGTATTGTGATCGGTCTTTGTCCGTCGTCCGTCGTCCGTTGTCCGGCGTCAACTTTTGCTTTAAACCACTTCTTCTCCAAAACTGCTAGCCGGATTTCAAAATAATTTCACAGAAATGTTCCTTGGGGGACTCTCTACCAAAATTGCTCAAATGGTTCCGCTCCGCTGAACAGTATGGCCGCCAGAGCTAAAAATAGAAAAACCTTTAAACGACTTCTCCTCCAAAACTGCTGGGCCGATTTTGAAATAATTTGACAGAAATGTTCCTTAGGAGACCCTCTACCAAAATTGCTCAAACGGTTCCGCTCCGTTGAACAATATGGCCGCCAGAGCTAAAAATAGAAAAACCTTTAAACAACTTCTCCTCCAAAACTGCGGGGCAGATTTTGAAATAATTTCACAGAAATGTTCCTTAGGTGACCTTCTACCAAAATTGCTCAAACAGTACCGCTCCGCTGAACAATATGGCCACCAGAGCTAAAAATAGAAAAACCTTTAAACGACTTCTCCTCCAAAACTGCTTGGCCGATTTTGAAATAATTTGACAGAAATGTTCCTTAGGAGACTCTCTACCAAAATTGCTCAAACGGTTCCGCTCCGCTGAACAATATGGCCGCCAGAGCTAAAAATAGAAAAACCTTTAAACGACTTCTCCTCCAAAACTGCTGGGCCGATTTTGAAATAATTTGACAGAAATGTTCCTTAGGAGACCCTCTACCAAAATTGCTCAAACGGTTCTGCCCCACTGAACAATATGGCCACCAGAGCTAAAAATAGAAAAAAGCTTTAAACATCATCGTTTCTAAAGCCAATGGCTGGATTTCAAAAAAATTTCACAGAAATGTTTTACTCATGGCTCTGAACAAAAATTGCTCAAACGGTTCTGCTCCGCTGAACAAAATGGCCGCCAGAGCTAAAAATAGAAATAACTCTTAGAATGACACAAAGGTCACAGTTATGATCCAATCATCATGAAACTTTGTCAGAATGTTTATCTTAATGAAATCTGGACCATCTTTGAAACTGGGTCATGTGGGGTCAAAAACTAGGTCACTGGGTCAAATCTTAGAAAAACCTTGTGCACACTCTAGAGGGCACAGTTATGATCCAATCTTCATGAAACTTTGTCAGAATGTTTATTTATATAAAATCTAGGCCAAATTTGAATCTGAGTCTTGTGGGGTCAAAAACTAGGTCACTAGGTCAAATATTAGAAAAACCTCATGTACACTCTAGAGGGCACAGTTATGATATTATCTACATGAAACATTGTCAGAATGTTTACTTTCATGAAATTTATACCAGATTTGAAACTGGGCCATGTCAGGTCAAAAACTAGGTCACTAGGTCAGTTCTTAGAAAAACAGTGTGAACGCTTTTGAGGACACAGTTTTGTTCTAATCTTCATGAGACTTTGTCAGAATGTTTGTCTCCAACGAATCTGGACCAAGGGTGCAACTTGGTCATGTTGGGTCAAAAAAGTAGGTCACTAGGTTAAACCTTAGAAAAACATTGTCTAGAAGGCACAGTTTTGATAACTTTGCCAGAATGTTCATATCCAAGAAATCTAGACCAGGTTTGGAACTGGGTCGTGTAGGGTCAAAATCTAGGTCATTAGGTTAAATCTTATAAAAACCTTAGGTACACAATAAAGGGTTCATTTTCCATTTAATCTTTGTGAAACTCTGTCAGTCATATGGATGTCTCTGAGGTAGACTTAAAGTTCACAGGATACTCAGGTGAGCGATCCAGGGCCATCATGGCCCTCTTGTTTAAAACTTACCATGAGTCAAAGCGTCCCATATCATAAGCTTGCCAAAAGTCAGCTTGCATCAAATAATATAAACTCAGCCCAGATGTATCTTGAGTATTTTTTAATGCACTGAAAATGTACCATCTGACTTCATGTATATGCACTGACAAAATAAGTCCATGACACACAACTTGAAGGGATGTACGGTAATTACGAGCGTCTTTGTAAATTTGGTTTTATCTGCCCCCGCCTTCCCCTCACCCCTTCAAAAGAAGTAATCACTAACGTTACAGAAAGCCATATAACTGATTGAATTGCACCTCAGCGGAACGTATCCATAGACGCAGTACCGGGGCGCCGTTTGTCCGTCCATTGAATGAAAAAACTGTTACTCATTGTTGAAATTTATTATTAATTTGGACAAAAAATTTGTGAAAAACAACAATTATTGGTGTGAGCGCAAAACCGTCATGTTATTTTTTATGCAAAATTAACACACTGTTTTGACCACATTATTCATTAATAATTTTCCGTAGCCAGATGGCGACTTAATGAAATTTTTACAAGGAGTAATTTTATTAATGGATTAACTATATACAGAGGCTTATAACTACCCACGGGGCTAACAGCTTCCTAGTATAAACCATATAACATGAAGTGTGCAGGTCGAATCTGAAATACTCTACAGACATTGGCTTTTGACTTGAGAGCTTATCAGTAATCTTATCTCACCCTCTGTAGAGAAGCTGTTATGATAATGACTTTGTCTCAGCCACACATCATTAAAATGTTTATACTAATAATAAATACACATGCTAGCTGCCAGTCAAACTTTAGCACTATGTAATTATCATAAAAATTTGTACAGACATGTTACGGGAGACTGTCAATACACAGATCAGGCTCATGCAGATTTCTTATTCATATTTTATCATTTTATAGTCATATTTATTAGAAATCGACTGTCCTTCTACAAAAAAGTTATGCCAAACAGGCAAACAGATAATACAATTCATTACAATATCTCTAAAATATGAACTGGTACTAATTATACCCCCGACATACGAAGTATGTCGAGGGGTATATAGTTTTCGTCTTTCCATCTGTTCGTCCGTCTGTGTGTCCGTTCGTCCGTTCATGTGTCCGTCCGTTAACATTTGCGTTAAAGTTTTGCTTTAAGTTTTTATTCTTTGCTTATATTTCCAATATCCTTTGATGAAACCTTTTGGTATGTGAATAGGTATACTTCTAGGTTCATGCAGAATAGTTGACATTATCTGGATGCTGCTGCTGACCTAAGGTCAAGGTCACAGACTTAAACATTTGCATTAAAGTTTTGTGTTAAGTTTATATTCTTCTTTTATATTTCCAATATCCTTTGATGGAACCTTTTGCTATTTGACTAGGGTTACTTTAAGGTTCATACAGAGTAGTTGACATCATCTGGATGCTGCTGCTTGCCAAAGGTCAAGGTCACAGATTTGTATATATGTGTTAAATTTGCGTTAAAGTTTTGCGTTAAGTTTATATTCTTTGCTTATATTTCCAACATCCTTCGGTGAAACCTTTTGATATATGACTAGGTTTACTTCTATGTTCGTGCACAATGATTGACATCATTTTGATGCTGCCGCTGACCTAAGGTCAAGGTCACAGACTTTAACATTTGGGTTAAAGTTTTGCGTTAAGTTTACATTCTTTGTTTATATTTCAAACATTCTTTGATGAAACCTTCTGATTTATGACTAGGTTTACTTCTATGTGTTCATGCAGATTAGTTGACATCATCTGGATGCTGCTGCTATCCAAGGTCATGGAAACAGACTTATAGGTTTACATTAAAATTTTGTGCTTAGTTGGTTTTCTTTATTGATATTTGTAATATACTTTGATGGAAGCATTTGATAGGTGATAAAGTTTACTTCTAGGTTCATACCATGTATAAGATTGGTTTCATTAGGGTGTGGTTTCATTAGGCAGTGGCGCTTGTCGGGGGTATACGTGAGCCCCTGCTCACTTGCTCTAGTATTTAGTAGAGTCATATCTAAATCTGATGTTCTAAGCGATGGTTGAAATTGCAATGACCTGCAAACACATTAATGTCAATCACTTCTGGGGTCAGCCAGCCAATGATCATAGCTGATTATGGCATTCTCATCTTCAATGTCGTTTTCAGGCTCATAGCCCCGTGAGTAATTCATAAGCCTCTGCTATATATTAAATGGGTAAAACTACTTAATACATAGTATTTAAAACTTACTGCCGTACCCGGAGCCAATCCTCTTAGGACTGTCTCCAGGTACGGTTCCGTACCTGGAGACCCAAAGTCTCGGGGTACGGTTCCATACCTGGAGATCCAGGGTCTAGGGATACGGTACCGTACCCAGAGACACTTCCTAATGGATTCTAATTGGGTGAGAGCCATCTTCTATATTTTAAAATTACCTTTCTTAGAATTACGGACAACTAGGGACTCAGATCAAAGTCAACTCACCTCAAGCCACCTCTTGTTGTTGTAACAGCCCTCTGGCCGAATTAACTCAGTTACAAATTAAAATTTTTGTTTGCACATCAATGGGGGTGACTCTGAAAGAGAGATCCTGGATTTCACAGAGAAAATTTAGAATTCAAGGATGCTGGTCGAAGTTCCGGGCCCTTTCCTGGACACTTACTATATTTCCTTTGTTTTCGCACCCGCCTGATGTGAGTGACGGGCATTTTGCCGAAGTATTTGGTCTCTTTTAACTTGCAAAAGGCAAATGCTAGTTCGTTTTAATTTTGCTATATGCTGTCATAGGAGATAATAATTATATGATTATAAGGCCAATCAGATTAAATAGAATCCCGGAAACCGGCGACTTTTTAGAAATTAGGTTTGGTCACTCTCAGATTCTTTCCCGCCGTTTTTCAGCATGTTTCCCGTCTCACCTTGCGTACCATGTGCAGAATGGGTACCAGTGTATCTATAAATAATGCTGAGGTAAATCAGCGAGGTCAACACATCAGCACAGACAGTGGAACACATGGTATAGGAATTACACCCGTCGCTTTTGTTTACACATATGATGACAGCCTTGGATAACATGGTCGTTACGCTTAGAACTATCTTTTGGGTCATTGCTTACCGTGAATTTTGTTTGGGTATTGGTAAGCTTACAGGAAAAAGTCATTTGTGTTTTTCAATTATTTTATTGGGTATTTACACAAATACGCTGCTTATCTGGAGCACTGGACCATTCTGCAGGGCACAGTGAAAAGAAAAAGAGGAAGAGGTGGTCAAAGTCGTCTGTGGTGCCCCAGTGACCTTGTAAGGTTATGGGATAAAATAGAATAGAAATTCAAAGACTGGTGGGCGTATAGTGTAGCTCTACAGGGTGTTAAGAAAGTTCGTAGACATTATTAAAACTTACAATGAAAGCTTAATAATGCTATGATTTTCGCAAAACCTTGTAAGTGTGACATAGGAAGCACTACCAAAAATATGCAACATGTAAATTCTTTTTTGAATTTCACAATGACAAAAAAATCTGAATTGCCATGGACACACCCTCTACAGGGCTGACAATTGTAAAGGCAAATTTTGATTTGCATAGGAGTTCGGCATCTTAAGTGTTCGTTTAAAAGACATATATAAGATTTTAAAATATTGATATTGCAGGGAATATTTTCGTGATTTTTTGTTTAGTTTCTGATATTTTTCGACGGTTTACTACGGAATTTCTGACTAAATTGAAAGGGTGTCCCCATTCTCAATTGAAACTTTAAATTTTAGGGGGTAGGGATAGAATTTCTATCAGTATTTGTAAACACAGGGGCATTTTGCAGATTTCTTTTAATCCCTCGTTATTAGATTTGTTTTCACATCGAGCATAAACATCTGATCTGATGTTTCTTTTCATATTGTGTCGCAAAATCAGTCTTAACAAATTACTCTTAATATTTAACTTCAAATTCATTTTTCATTGAATTTTGCAGTAAAACCTTCTTGTTTCGAAACATCTTAGGTAAGAATATGAAATAGTTTAGGAAACGCTTGAAATATCTTATACTGGGATAAAATCTCCTGTAATTAACAAATTTTCTTGTCATTTAGATGCATTATTGTCATAGAAATGCTATTTTACCAACGCATTTGCATAATTTTACTTTTTGGTAGTAAAATTTCAAATATATAATAATTTTCAGATACATCACTAATATTTTGAAATTTTATTCCTGTCTCTGATATCTCTATGTCCCACTCCATGATATAAATGATTTTTGTCAACTTTTGATTTCAAGTTTCGTTTCAGATGCTAATTCATTACCCCCACCCCCTTTGCAAAATATTAATGCCTCATCTGCTTTTTCATGTCAATGAATCATCTGTCAAAACGTGCATGTTGTCTACGATTCCTTACAAACTGTAACTAATAAAATACTGTTTGGCCTAGTCTCTATCACTTCAGTTAGTTTAAAAATGATGATTCACTGAGGGATGAGAATAAGTAGCAGTTTAATATGCCTCATCTTTATGCGTAAAATCCATAATAAATAGCAGGCCACTTTGACACCTTGGGTAAGAACTGCTAATTTTGTAACGGTAATGTACGGTTGTAAAAGTTGTTACATTGTGGATCCTTTATTATTGAATAGTTCTTGAAACCTGTAAAGTTTTAAGATTAAATGAAAGTAGCTTCTGAAGTTATAAGCAATATTGTCATGTCTTCGAACTTTCTTAACACCCTGTAGATGAGGTGGCTCATCATGAATCACCTAATCTGGATCTGCACTACTTGCAAAGTCAACTGTTTTAATTTTTGGCACTTTAAGTGTTAGTAATGTATGTCTGTTTTCTAGATATGTCGCAGCAACAACCCAGCAGAGTCCTGCCCCAGAGTAAAGAGGCACTGTTGAAATCCTACACAATGAGGTTGAAGGATGACATCAAAGCTATGCTGGACAACTTCACAGAGGTCATCAAACTGGCTAGGGTCTGTTTATAGCTAAGAGTTTCCTAGAATTGTTTAATGAAATCTGATTGATTACAGATAGCTTGTTTCAATAGTTGTACACAGTTATAAAATTCAAGGCCCGATTGTTCAAAGCATCGTTAGCTTAACTTAAGTTTACCTTAGGGAACAAGCAATACTTTGGAATAATTTTAGGCAGTAAGACCTTAAATTTGATTCTTTGAACTAACCCTGAATAAATGTCCATGATGTCAGATAGATAGTATTACCAAATATTAGCTGCAGCTGTGGATGTAGCATAAGAACTATAAAATTACACTTTGAAAGTTACAATAAGGTTTTAGAACAAATTATGTATTGGTGTTTCTAAAATTAGTTACCTTCACCGAAGGACTGCGAGCTTGTGCCTAGGGGTAAGTTGTTAGTCAAGCATTCGTTAGATCTTCTTATTCACATAACGTCAAGTGTGCTAATAATTTTTGCTGAACAAATGGGAGGACAATAAAAACTCTTCACATTTTATTGACAAAAAAAAAAGAAGACATTTTTTAGCATAGGGTGCATGTGATACATGTAACATCTTGATTGATTAACAAAAACATCATTAGTTTTGAACAGCTGGGCCCGGAACTTCAGCTGAGCTCCAGACAAGGCAAAAATAGTTTGGGTTGAATATCACATTACTTGCTTTACCATGAAAACATACAGCAAAAGGTTTCTTTTGCCCAGATGAAGGAAAAAGAAAAGATGCAGTTTGCCAAACGCATAAATATGACCTTAGGCAAATTGCGCAAGACCAACCTGCAGTCTGGGCATGATCAGTAGGGATATTGTTTAGTCCATGTCTGTCCGTCTGTCTGTTCATCCGTCCGTCCTTCCATCCATCTGGAGCCATAACTATGTAACCATTGAACGGAATTTCATGAAACTTATAATAAATGTATATCACTATAATGCGCTGATGCACCTCAAGTTTCATCAGGCTGGCTTCAGTAATGCATGAGTTATTGCCCTTGAATTGATTTAAAATCAATAAAATTAGCTATAAAAATGTAACCAATCACCGGAATTTCATGAAACTTATGATAACTATGTATCAGTACCATAATGCACATGTGCACATAAAGTTTTCATCAGAATGGCATCAGTAGTGCATGAGTTATTGCCCTTGAATCTATTTGAAATTGACAAATTCAGCTGTAACTAAGAAAACAATGAATGGAAATCTATGAAACTTATACTGGATATGGTTCACCATATCAAGGTGGTGCATGTAAAGTTTTGTCTGAATCACTATTGTAATGCATGAGTTATTGCCCTTGAATTGCTTTAAAATCAACAAATAGTCATATGAATGGAATTTCATGAAACTCAAAACAATAGTGTAATGTCATAATATGGCAGAGCACATGAAGTTTTGACTTAATGGCATCAGTAGTGCATGAGTTATTGCCCTTTAATTGAGTTGAAATAACACAAATTAGCCATAACTAAGGTATTAATGAATGAAGTTTCTTGAATCTGAATATAAATATGTTTTATCAGAATGGGGTGATGCTGAGGCAAGTTTTTTAGAACAATCTAACTTATGGATGAGTTATTACTCTTAATTTGAAATCTATACGTTTACCTATAACTATTTAACCAGTGAACGAAATTGTATGAAACGTAAAATGAACCATACACAACTTGGAGGTACTTCGGCGGGAGATATAAATTCATCGAATTTGCTTGTCTTACATTGAAGCAATGTAGTGAGAGAGCTCAGAAAACATGGATTTATCAATACACATACATTATGACCCCTAAGTAGAACTGTCTGGGTGATGATACTGTTTATTGACAGGCCTCAGTATATGTCTTTATGAGAAATGAACAGAAATGATCTGAAAGTATTATCTGAAGTGGACAAGAAGACAATGATCAGAAACCTACCTATTCAACTTCCACAGCCTGCCCTTTTTGCGAAATGGGAAAACCCACCATATATTCTCTTACATAGTTTTATTTGATAAATAACAAGTGCTATTTTAATAATTTAGCCACATCATGGGATTTGCAACAATGTGGCATTGGTGACAAGCAAAGGCTCTGATCAGACTGCACCTTCTATGGAAGTGGCACAAGCCATAGAGCTAGTGGTAAGGTTTCTGATTACCATGTATAATCATGAGAAGGATTATTTGAATATCACATGACAAAATTGCCACATTGTTGGAAGTCACATGACACAGCTCAGTTGTATATTTATAGGTGGAGGAAGAGTCCCAAATCTCCCGCCCACTGCAATGTGAGCAGGACCAGTATGAGATGCAAGTCAGAGCAGCTAATGTTGTAAGTATTTGTTTTGAAATAAATCTGTTCCAGCATTGTTTTTTACGGTATCGTATTTATTTTGCTATAAGAGATGGGAGTTTCCCCTCTTAAATGACACTGGTCTCATTAACTCTTCCAGTTTTTTCCTCGCCTGAATGAAAGTTCAGGAAGAGCTGTTGTTGTCACCCTGGCGTCGGCGTCTGGATTGGATGTTTTGGTTAAAGTTTTTTAAAAACCTATGTCTTTTTCTAATTGCATATGGATTCATAATGCGTTGCAGAGATTTAGTTTACACTTGAACTGATGTTAGACACTTTTTTGAGTTTTTACAAAACACTATATACTTACCCCACTGGATGACCTTGAAGTCAAGGTCATCAACTTAGAATTTTATCTTAAAGATTTTGGTTAAAGTTTTATATTTATGAAGACATAATTTCACCCTGCCATGATGGACTCAGTTGAAACTAATACTTGGACTGATGTTAGATAAAGGTTCAAGGTTTTGATACCTCCTAGACCCCCCCACCCCACCACCACCACCTGTTAGTTCTTTGACCTCAAGCTCATGGACTTTGAAATGTCATGTGGATTTTTTTATTTTAATTTTCTTTTAAGACTTATTTCTGAGATAGCTTTTGTTTATAAATGTGTTGTCATTATGGACATGCTTGCCTGAAGTTTTATGCATAGCAGTCCACACCACCAAAGCGACTGTGTGATGGGCAAGCACCTATTCATTCAAGCTATGCTGTCAGGCGACAGCTCTTGTTTCCCCTGCCAAAACAATCCAAAAAATGTAGATCCATCATTTTGATATGGATTTAGGTTTTGGGTTGCTATTATGGGAAAAATAATGATCTTATAGCCAGCTAAATACAGTATGTACAAAGAAATGCAGACAGTGTGCTTCAGGCAGCTGCAAACAACAGGCTTCAAATCAGCAGTCTCACTGGGGTCTTCATTTCACCTGTGCAGACTCCTCATGGCCCATACAAGGTGAGTGTGCAAATTACAGATGATCTGGCCAGATGACCAGACTGTGCAGATGCACAGGCTGGTCTGAATAGTTGCTGTTGCATACAGATTAAACATCCATTTTGTCTATCTGTCGTGATTCATGTGCATGCAGCAGGTGAAATCAATGACCAGCATGCAAATCAGCTGGGAATTTTAAATGAATATTGTGACTGTCCAATATGCAAGGATTACAAACAGGCACCCTATTAGAGAACTACATGCTTCTGGTAATTCTTTGCGGGCAGATAAGTATCCACTCATTAGGGCTGAACTGCCTTAAAAAATAAAAAATTGTTCAAGAATTTTACATAAAATCCCACCTTATCAGCTTGCTCAAGCTGTTATTCTCTCTCTCTTCAGGTGAGGGCTGGAGAGTCTTTAATGAAGCTAGTCTCAGATCTCAAACAATTTCTGATTCTGAATGACTTTCCATCTGTGAATGAGTCAATCTCCCAGAAGACTCAGCTGTACAAGCACATGCAGAATGATCTGGATTCCAAGCTTCTGAGCCTCCGAGATGAACTAGCTACACATTTATATGAACTGGAAGATGAATATTATTCTTCGGCTTATAAATGAGCCCTGACACACGAAAAAGTGCTGTATCACGTGGAAAGAGGGGAGACTCAGATCAGACTGCACATCTGTGCAGTCTGATCAGAGTCTTTCCTCTGTATGTCTCATTATTATGTTCAAAGAATGTTGAGAATCTGTATAGTGGACAGATACTGATCAGACAGCAGAAATATGAAGGCTGATCTGAATCCTAGTTTTCTGTTGGTGATATGAGAACCTTTATTCATGTAACAGCGTGAACACACAGTGGAGGTTCTTTAATTACGTTATACTTGAGTACAAAAAAACAACAGTACAGATGCTGATAGGACTGCAGATGGATGGATGGATGGATGGATGGATGGATGACTTGCAATTTTACGTCCTTTCCAACAGTGCTTTAGTCATATCAGGACGATGGGTGGGTGGTAATGAAAGGCTGTGTGCAATGGAACTCTATTTACAGTCACAAAGATTTCCACCTCAAGCAGGTCTGGAACTCTGGACCACTAGATCAGAAGGCCAGGGCTTAACTCACTGAGCTACTAGACTGAAGAGATGTGCAGGCTGATCTGAATGTTAGTTGTTTACTTGTGCTGTATAAAACCTTTACTTGTGGCACAGTTCTTATGGACAGTGGAGGTTGTTATTTCATTATGCTTAAGCTTGGTGCAAAATGATCTTGGTGTTTGATATATGGCTAATAACAGATGTTAGACAAGTATTATTGAAAAGGGGTTGAAGTTATAATTTTCAACAAGTGGCTAATAGAGTACTGTATTTATTCCGGTATAAGTTACTAAACCTGTTAACATGTGCAAGGTCAGATCAATTGTCTAGGTGGAATAAACATGCTAACACCAGACTGCCAAAGTTTTCTTTGAATGCATCTCTTTAGTTTCTTGATAATTAAGATGGTTACACTACACTGAATAGTTTTCCCCTTTGTTTCAAAGGGAGGCAACTTCTGTGACTTTCTGTTTTGCTTCCTTGCACAAGGTTGCCTTTTCAAAACGGGTTCTACTCTGAAAGGAAAGAATCTGCTCCTTCTGCCTTATAAATGCTGATCCCTAGTGAGAAGGGAGACAAAAAATAAAATGGCAGAGTTGCTTCCCCTGAAAGTGCACCCATTTACCTTAAAGTATCAGTTTTACAACAGGAAGGACTGCCTAAATAGGATTATAGTTTGTCTACTGGAAAATTGTTTTGTCACTGATTCACATGAAGAATTGTGTGGTCAGTGTATTCAGGGTACATTCAGTTTATGACTCAAGTCTTCTAAAGTATGTCTGCATTGTTAAAATGCATAATTTAGAGTCATAGCTGGTGAAGGGTATAGGGTGAAGTCGGGTAAATTCGGACAACAGGTAAATATGGACAGTGACATTGTTTCCTGTATACGTCAGTTGTTTTGATTTAAAACAGAAATAAATGGGCAAACAGTGGAAGTCCTGATGAGACGGCTCATCATGAGCCGTCTCATCTGGATTTTCACTGTTTGCAATAGTATGTCCAAATTTACCCGCTGTCCTAAGTTGGCCGACTCGACCCTTATACCCTCAGACAAAAAAGAAAAATGATAATACCCTCAGCATGTCAAGCATGTCAGAGAATATATAGTTTTCATCTTTCTGTTTGTCCAATTATCCCCATGTCTAATGGAAGAACAGGCATTTATTGTGTATGGTTTTGATGAGGCTCTTGCCATTAATTCAAGCTGTGTTGAAGTTAAAATAGTCAACCAAAATGTAATACTTGTAAAGTATTTTTGAATGGGGAATGTTGAATGGAATTACCAAATGATATCTGTTTGTATGAACATTGGCTCATCTGTCAGCTCCTGCACCCGTTATTATCCATGTTAAAGTTTAGCAATGAATATGGGCCGTTCTCTGTGAAAACCAGGCTTAATGACATTACGTAATAATGACGCTGTAATGATTTTTCGGACCTCTTTTTATTTTCATGAAAATACTTTAGTCGTTGAAATATAACAGAATAAATGTGATTTCTGACAAAATTAAGTCATACATATGATAAATGTTGCCATGACAACGCTTATTCCATGGTAACTCTGAAGCCTTGAAAACATATGGTATACCAGTACAAGAACTTATAACTTGTGAAAGAATTTTGAATCATGCAAATTATCATGTGTGTGCTATCCTATACACAGTAAACACTAGCAAACACTCATTTTGTCCGAGTTATTTTCCCTGCACGTGTCAAAGGCTCGTACAAACAAACGTTATGACGTTGACATCAAAACATACTTGCATGACGTTTACAACGTCATATAAAGAAACTGCACTACCTGTATGATTCTAAAGACCATATCTTCATGATAAATAGTGGTAGCCGTCTTAAATTTTCAGGAAATGTTTAGAAAAGCTAGTGCTTTCCAGTGATGTAGTTATCTAAATTTTAGTTTCTATGTCATTAAGCCCGGTTTTCACAGAGACAGGCTCATATTCATTATGCTTCAGTATGCAGTGGCACCAGCCAGATTTACACATTGAGCCTCTGCTCACTTGTTTTGTAATATTACAAAAGAAGCAGATGTGCTGGGTCCCAGGTTATAAAACTTGAGTATCATCTCAAACTCAAAATAAAGTACACTGATTGGCTGCTTCTGAGCATGTGCTCGGAAGCAGCTAATCAGAGTGCTTTATTTTGAGTTTGAGAATGTACTCAAGTTCTATAATCTCCAGGCCTGTTTTGTCAGAGGTAATGTTATTTATAATATGATTAGTTGGTCCCAGAATATGCAAGGATGCTGGATAGTGGGGAATCATTCTGGAATAGCTTTTCTTATATTTCCATAAAACTATGTTGTGATGTTTTGTCGAGTATTCTGTTGAGATCTACCTAGAATTGCCTTTATTTTTTCGCAGCTGAGGAAAATTGTCTCAGCATTTTAAAAAACACCTTTTTCTGAAACTCTGAATTTGGTCTCTGAAAGGAACACCACAACTAGACTGCTTTATTCATATTTATTCTGTTCAACATGACTTTCATCAGTGCAACAAACAATATTGTAATGTATGAAATGTAAACCAAATAAATGTAAATACAGGTATAGTCTGTTTGCTCCCAAGTGCAAACGGGGTTTTGCTTATTTTCTCGAAAACGATGAAAGTTCCATCAAATGTTCTGATGTCCTAATGATTCCTATAACTATACATAACAGAATACGGAAAGTCCAAATTTTTGGATGCTTTTGTAAAATATTTTCCATTGAAATTAATGCAAAAACTGAGCAGTTTCACTAAAGGGCGTCGTATGCTTGTTAGAACAGCCAAAATATTGTTGATAGGCAATAGCGTAAACTCGTTGTTTACTACAGGTGTGTGCATGAAATGAATGAAATAGTAAAATAAGTTCACCTGTCCGCACGCATAACGCATGGTATCACTAGTCAGGTGATACTATGTTGTAAATAAACATTGAACTATTGTTTTATTTTGCGAGTAAAAAATGTATGTTTTAAAATTTAAGTAGAATAGTTAAATAGTAAAATAAGTTCACCTGTCCGCACGCATAACGCATGGTATCACTAGTCAGGTGATACTATGTTGTAAATAAACATTGAACTATTGTTTTATTTTGCAAGTAAAAAATGTATGTTTTAAAATTTGATAATTCATGGGTGAAACAAAAAGTAGAAAAAAATGGATTCAGAATAAAATTTCAATTAATTATGCAAATTTTGTTCTAGGGATAGCATACATTGGTCACATGCTCTAACACGTAAAACTAAACGGGAATTCCAACAGCCAACTTTTACTCCCTTGTAATTAAGAGGTGAAAGTGACATATTTTAGGTCCTGTTTTTGTATAGAAACTTTTTTATGCAAAACCTCACATTTCTGCAAAATTATGATTTTGTTATGTATAGGAGGAAAATTAAGAATGAGCAATTCGAAAATCTTCTACTTCTCACCAATTTTGAGAAAATATTGGGGATGCCGTTTGCATTTGGGAGCAAACGGACTATATTTATCACAGAAACAAGTTACTCAAGACATCATAGTGCGTTATATAACTATTGATGCTTACAGTTCAGTTTTAATACATGCACTTGAATTTAAGACAGCACTATAAACAGTCAACACAAAAGTATCACAGGCTCAAGGGCATTCTGTATAGTAACTGAACAGTACAAACAACAATATGTACATGTACAATGAGATTATAAAAGTGACCTCAACTAATAATTCTGGTGCAAAGTCAGAGAACTCATTGATTGGCATTAATGAAAAGGGACCTTAAGCTGTGCCCATAGAGCAAATCTGTGCAAACTTATCAGTCTTTTACCATTTTTATAACAACCTCAATGTTAGAAGTCCAAGATCAGCTGTATGGGTCTGAGGCCTTTCATCTTAGGCTGACACAGCTTTAATTAATAATATGAGCTGCGACAAGAGAAAACCAACAAAGTGGTTGTGCACCCAGCGCAGACTCAGATTAGCCTGGGCATCTGTCCAGTCTGATCAGACTCTTCCCTAACTCTTAAAGGGTAGCTAAGTGTCTAAGCTACCGCCATGCATACAGCGAAGACTCTGATCAGACTGGGCGGATGAGTCTGCTCTGGGCGCACAACCATTATGTTGGTTTTCTTGTATCCCGGCTCATATAATGATATGCCCAAGATATACCTTGTATGTATTCCATTCAGCAATTTATTGTGTTGCAGAATATACAGGATGACTTGCATTGCATGAAAAGGTACCTTATAGCAAGCACAAACAGCAAAGACTCATATGGGCCTGCACATCTATGTAATCTAATCAGAGGCTTCACTGTTTGCATAAATAATCTAGAAATCCTGGGGAACCTATAAAGTGAAAAATGAGCATTTTACATGGATGCTGAGGCTGATTTGAATTTGTAGTGAAGGCACATAATTTTACATGGATGCCCAGGCTGATTTGAGTTTGTAGCGAAGACACCTGCTTTAAGGTGAATAGAGTAAATTCTTTCTTTTAAGAGGAGACCTCATTTTGGAAGGGCAATCTTGTCCACGGAAGCAAACAGGAAGTCAAAAATGTTGCTCCCGGCAAGAGAATGAAGGAACAAGGGCTTCGCAAGCGGCGCATAATACGCCCGTTTAAATGTCATAAAGGGGTTACAGAATGAACAAGACTGTTTACAAAAGGATAGACAGACAGACAAACAGAGGCAACCACTCTATAATAAATGAATTCAACATTATATGGAAAATATATCAAGTCAAGGGAGATAAACTAAATATACTAGACATACCATTCTTGGTTGTATTACATTCCCGTGGCATCACTACAATATTTTAAACAGTTGAAATGTTACAGAGTAAACAGGATATTTATGCAAGGGCAGGTAATTCAGTAAGTAAGACAGAGTTGTGGTTCTTGCTCAGGATACATTGCCTTATTATTATACACATTCCTACAAAGTTTCATTCTAATATTTCAAAAGTTTAAAGAGATTTGGAGTGAATGAGAAACGCCTAAAAATACTAATCAAAGGGAGGTTACTCCAAAATTAAGAAAGGGGGAGCAACCATTCTTATATGTGACACACTGTCTTGTGATCATGCACATTGTTATAAAGTTTCATCATGATATTCCAAACGGTTACCAAGTTAAGGTATGCAAATGGTTAGTATACACAAAAATAGTCAACAAAAACTAATGAATGGGATGTAACTCTAAAATGAAGAAAGGGAGAGCAGCCATTGTTGTACGCGACACATCGTTGGGTCTTCATACATATTGCTATGAAGTTTCATTAAGTTATCCCAAACGGTTATCTAGTTATGGCGCGCACAAGACTTGCAGAGAAAAAATTAATCAAAGGGGCATAACTTGGAAACTAAGGAAGGGGGAACAACCACTTCTGTACGCGACACGTTCCCCCAACCTAATACATATTCCTACCAAATATCATGAATATATCCCAAACAGTTAATGAGTTATGGCACGCACAAGAATGTTTACGGACGGACGGACAGCGCCATGACATAATACGTCCGTTTTTTCAAAACGGGCGTATAAAAACACAGAGGTGTACCCATTTACATTGAGACACCAAACAATATATTAGTTTTGCAACCAGAAGCACTGCATTGTGGCGTGTGGTAATAGTGTAGACTTGTATGAGCCAGGATATCATATTCTTTTCACTAAATAGACTCTAGGAGTTCCACAGAGTGCCAATGAAAATAAAACTGATTTTACTGCACATGACATTATGCATGATAATCTGATTCCCCACCACACATGTTATGAGGAACCTTTTCTTGTAAAGTGGTTCAACCATGTTGGTTAGGAAGTCCAAGCCTGCCCAGGAATAGTGTGGTTAGGTTAACTGACCGTCCCGGCATGACCTTAGCTGTTTACCGAGGACGTTAAGCAACATATCAAATCAAAATAAAATCAACCATGTTGATGACTGTTAAGGTATGTAGGCACTCCTCCATGTTTTCTGCTATTTTTACAAAGGGGAAAAACTTTTGAGCCTTACTGTTTGAGTCACTGGATGATAATGACCTTCCAAAAGGAGTCTACTCTTTAAGGAAAGAATATTCTCTCGGAGGAGAAAATTCTTTTGTTTAAGGGTTAATCCCCATTAAGAAGTGAGATGAAAATGAAAATGTCAAGAGCTGCTTCCCCTGAAAGTGTATACATTCACCTATATAATGAGCCGCGACACGACAAAACCAACAATGTGGTTGTGCACCCAGCGCAGACTCAGATAAGCCTAGGCATCCAGCCAGTCTGATCAGACCCTTCGCTAAGCACTTAAAGGGTAGCTAAGGATCTAAGCTACCTCCATGCAGACAGTGAAGACATTGATCAGACTGGGCGGATGCCCAGGCTGATCTGAGTCTGTGCTGGGCGCACAACCACATTGTTGGTTTTGTCGTATCGCGGCTCATATATGTTTTTCAAAGCGAAACCATAAAGGCACACTACTGATGAACAGCTCCAAAGGGAGACAACTGGGATCTAGGGGTTGTCACAATGCAGGAGAAATAAAACCTGAAAGCTGAAAGCAGAATCAGACTTTGTCTGCAAACATACAGAACAAAAATTTCTGACTTTCTAGCACTCATTTTCCCCGTACTTCTATGCTTCTACTGGAATCTGTGGTTCAGGGCTTGGTGTTTTTGGAGGTAGAGATCTTTTGACACCCATTAATCTTTCTAGGGCTTTCTCACAGGGGCCCATTATATCCTGAAAAATATTCATATACCACATTAACTTGGTTAGAAGAAGGGTTTCCCCCTTCCAAAACAATCCCAAAAATCTAGATCCAAGATAGATCTATATATTAAGGATTGTTTTGGAAAAGAAAAAATCCTCATATAGCTGAATTACATGACAGATTTTTATCATATGACGTCCCATCTGAGAGTGTAATAAAGCCATGCATTAACTAGAAAATGTGTTTATGAAACACTATGCCCCCAACCATATGCTTGCCTCTAAGGGGGTTCATCCCATAATTTATAAGTCAGAAAGGTGTATTAACCGGTTCATCTACATCTTAGTCTGTAACTGTATGCCAAATACATGGAACAAAGCTTGAGCAGTTCTTTAGATGTTTTGTTCACAAGCTCGCTTATTTTTCATGTACATGCCACACATAAAATTTCAACTCCCTATCTCTAACGGTTCTTGACCGTATATACAGGTTCTTTTATACCACCGGCTTCAATGCACTAAGTCAAAAAAGGGGCTTAACTCAGTCAAAAATTAACAAATGGTTTTCAACAGTTGAATGGGTCATCTACACCTTGGACAATGTCTTCCTGCAAAAAATCATGATCCTAGCATCAGGGGCTTTCAAGATATTTTGTTAACAAGGTTCCATAGGCTTAAATGCACCAAGCTGAAAAAGGGGCATAACTCGGTCAAACATTCACGATATTTTTTCAAAAGTTAATCAGGTCATCTACACCTTTGGCAATGTCTTCCTGCAAAATATTGTGATCCTAGCATCAGGGGTTCTTGAGATATTTTGCTAACAAGGTTCCATAGGCTTACAATGCACTAAGTTGAAAAAGGGGCAAAACTCGGTCAAAAATTCACGATATTTTTTCAAAAGTTAATCAGTTCATCTACTTCATAGGCAATGTCCTTCTGCAAAATATCATGATCCTAGCATCAGGAGTTCTCGAGATATTTTGCTAACAAGGTTCCATAGGCTTACAATGCATTAAGTTGAAAAAGGGGCATAACCCGTTCAAAAATTCACGATATTTTTTCAAAAGTTAATCAGTTCATCTACTTCATAGGCAATGCCTTCCTGCAAAAAATCATGATCCTAGCATCAGGGGTTCTTGAAATATTTTGCTAACAAGGTTCCATAGGCTTACAATGCACTAAGTCAAAAAGGGGCATAACTCTAGAAATACATGACCAGTGGAAAAAAGAAAAAATATGTGTCTGCTTATTTTTCATGTAGATGCCACATATAAAATTTCAAGATCCTAGCATTAGGGGTTCTTGAGTTTCCAAGCTGCTTAAAAGTGTTACGGACGGACAGACGGACGGACGGACGGACAGGCCCAAACCAATATGCCCCCTCAACTTCTCCGAAGTTGGGGGCATAAAAATGATAATCCACTGGTGGATTAAATATGCAGATTACATCGTAACATAATGCGTCAACGTCCATAAAACGTCGTTTCTAATGGCGAAATCGTGACGTTTGAGAGCAAAATTGGCTAATAAAATGTGATTTTAGTGTCATATGATAAATAGAATCATACATTCGTGTTCCTGTATTATTGAATTTATTAAACTTGTTGGGAAAAACGATAAGATGCTCGGATTAGCCTTACATCTTATCCTTTTTCCCAACTCGTTTATTAAATTCAATAATACATGAACACTCATGTAAGATCCTCTGTATATACAAGGGTTGATCCTGAAATTAATATACTAGCTTTATAATTCCAGCAATGCTTAGGATAATAGAAAATAAATATCACCAGGTAAAATGTTTTTGCCTGACTTGCAGCAGAAAAATGACCACTCTATATAACAAACTTACAGAACAACAGGCTAAGAAACAACTTAAGTCTCGTTGACCCAGGGGCCATTATGACGTCATGATGTTACTCTATGTCATTTCTGAAAACAGAAACATCTTACAAAGGACACACTGTCTACTTTCTCCAATAGTCCCTGTTTATCTGTATACATTTCTCATGCCGGTTCACCCACTTGTTGAATGTATCCTTGTACCAGTCACAATCAAACCTGTATCACAGATATCAGGTTTTGAGCAGTTTCAAATCACGCACCATGCAACTGTTTCTTAACCGCCGGACTCCACACCCCTCCCCCTTTCCACCAAAAGTCCATAGGGCAAGATCTAGGCTGTATGGAGGATGTGACAGTCTATTGAATCCAGGGACATCAATTTCCAGTTGTGTCTCAGCTGCAGTGTTGCAGAGTGCATTATCTTGGTGGAGTATACAATTGTGTGTCTTCATTTCTGGCCTTTTTCTATGCAGTGCACGGACAAGGTGCGACACAGACAATAATATCCAGGCTTGGCTGTGACTAGTACAAGGATACATTCACCAAGTAGGTGAACTGGCATGAGAAATGTATAAAGAGAAACAGGGACTATGTGGAGAAAGTAGACAGTGTGTCATTTATAAGACGTTTCTATTTTCAGAAATGACCTGTAACATCATGACGTCCCCCGGGTCAATGAGGGTTAAGTTCTTACTTAGCCTGTTGTTCTGTAAGTTTGTTACAGACAGAGGTCATTTTTCTGCTGCAAGTCAGGCAAAGATTAACATTTT
Source organism: Ctena decussata (assembly GCA_963989385.1). NCBI lineage: Eukaryota > Metazoa > Mollusca > Bivalvia > Lucinida > Lucinidae > Ctena > Ctena decussata. The sequence continues at coordinate 76,544 of CAXDIV010000183.1, read as the reverse complement.
ACCTGGTGATATTTATTTTGTATTCTCCAAGCACTGATGAAATTATAAAGCTAGTGTACAAATTTCTGGATTGACCCTCGTATTCGAGATAATTCTGGAAGGGAATATCCCCGTCTCATAGCCCAATAAACACGGTAGGCATTTGAGACATAATTAGATCATCTGCCTTGTCCTACTGTGGAAATGGAAATAGTTGCTGCATGACGAATCCAATATACAGTGAAACTTTGAAGACTCAAACATTTGTAACTCACTCACATCGGTCACTAGAGCTATTCTCTCAGATCCCTAGACCAATTCATGAATAATTCAACCCACAATAACTAGAACTACCCATAAATGGAACAAAATTTCATTATCAGAAGGGTGTTCAAGTTCTCAAAGTTTGACTGTAGGTAATTGAACTACATTATTCTGCAAAGGAAAGCAAATCAAATACCGCTTGTGATGTAATCCATTGTTTCCCATTTATGGGACGATTGTGCCTTGTAAATAGAGGATCTAACAGGAGCGGTCATTTCATACGAAATTTATGAAACGAGCCTACAGCGAGTTTCATAAATTTCGTATGAAATGATCATGAGTGTGAGATTCTGTTTATCATATGACCCTTTTATATGGGATTTTTTCCCCTTCAAAATTAACATTATTTAATAAGAAAACGCATTGTTGACACGGATGTTGTCAATGACGTTACGTATACACGCCAAAATGTTATTACACGTGTGGTCATACGATTTTTATGACATGATGATATCCATTGAATAACTGTGATGTCATATGATAAAAAAAGGTTATATGAGCTGCGATACAACAAAACCAATAAAGTGGCATGTGCTCCCAGCAAAGCCTTAGATCAGTCTGGGCATCCACCCAGTCTGATCAGTCTTCGCTGTTCGCATGGTGCTAGCTTAGACGCTTAGCTACCTTTTAAGCACACAGCGAAGAGTCTGATCAGACTGGGTGGATGCCCAGGCTGATCTGAGTCTTCACTGGGGCACATGTCACTTGGTTGGTCTTGTCGTGTCACAGCTCATATATAGAGTGTATGTGCAAACACACATCAAGGTTGTGTATTAAATGTATTTATCAAATGACATTGCTGTTATTCAGTGGATAACGCCGTGTCATAAAAATCGTAAGACCACACGTGTAATAACACTTTGGCGCATATACGTAACGTCACTGACAACGTCAGTGTCAACGATGTGTTTTCTTGTTGAAATTATGCTCATTTTGAAGGCGAAAAAATCCCATTTTAAAGGGTCATATGATAAACAGATTCTTACACGAGTGGTCATTTCATATGAAATTTATGAAACTCGCCAAAGGCTAGTTTCATAAATTTCATATGAAATGACCACTCGTGTAAGATCCTCTTTATACAAACACATCTATGAACTGCCAAGCCTCAGACCAGTATAGACAGAACCGTCATTTTGAGCCTGTAGATTCCTCAAGGTTGTCCAGACATAGTATTTTATGGAACATGGTTTAAAATATTACGTTTAAAAATAAAAGCATCGTAAACGACTGCGTAATACCCCGCCACTGCAAACCTTTCATAGCTTTTTTTTTTCATGATTTCATACTTGTATATAGCTACAGGACTGGGGCAGATAATTAACCTCCTTCTGATAAAATTTTAACCATCACTAGAAGCTATTATTGCTTTCATCATTTGTTACATGTTTCATAAAAATTCCTTTCAGTTCTAATTTTCTGATTTTATACATGTATATATGTCCCGTGGCAGGGGCAAATAACCCCGCTGGACTAAATTCTGGCTGTAAAATAAAGCTAATGTTACTTATGTCATATCTGTGAAATTTCATAAAGACATACCAAAAATCTGATTTTATATGGATTTTTTCATGATTTTATACATGTATATAGCCCTGTGCCAGGGCAAGATAACCCCTGGGGACAAAATTTTGATCATGACAGAAAGCTAATATTGCTTCGATAAGCTGTAGCAAGTTTCAGGAAAATCACTTTCAACCCTGATTTTATACAGAATTTTTCATGATTTTATACATGTATATAGCCCCGGGGGCAGGGGCAGATAACCCCTGGGGACAAAATTTTGATCATGACAGAAAGCTTATATTGCTTCGATAAGCTGTAGCAAGTTTCAGGAAAACCACTTTCAACCCTCATTTTATACAGAATTTTTCATGATTTTATACATGTATATAGCCCCGGGGCAGGGGCATATAACCCGGGTGGACGAAATTCTGCTAACAACAGAAAAAATATATCATTTCAATCATTTCTGTAAAATTTCATTATGATATTTCAAAGTGTAAAGGAATAACAGACCAAAAACCACTTTTGCAACACTGACAAGAGCAATAACTCTGTCACAAGATATCGAAATTTGCCCATTAACAATCCCAATCGAGATATTCCCAAGGCCAATTCATATGCCCAGTTTGAAGAAAATCTGTTAATAAATACTCAAGTTATCGAACGGAAACGAAGTGCTCACGGACGGACGGACAGATGGACAGACAGGCGTACGTACGACGGACGGACAGACACACGGACAGCCAGCGGGAAAACATAATACCCCGCCACTAACGTGTGGCGGGGTATAAAAAAAAGGATATTTCCGGAAAGAACTTCCAAGACAGTACTCTTATCATATCAAGTCTGTAGTGTTAGAAATGGTTTACTCTAAAATAAAAATAAAAAAAGCAGACAACAAAATTAACATATGCAAAGTTTAAAAAAAACATGTTACGTCTAAGCTATATCAAATAGAGAATTCAAAGAATAGAGGGCACAAGAATAGGTCTAGATATGGCAGCTTATCAAGAGCCACTTCATCTGGATCTATGCTGCATGCATTTCATTTTTAGCACTTGAAATGTTGATAACATAAACAAGAATTCCGCGATATGCTATGTCGCACCTGCATTGTGTTTCCACAGTAGTGAAGACTATATAGTTAAAAGAACTTTATGAAAAAAGGACAAAAATGCTAGGGTCAACACAATTTGGATATAAAATTTTACTAAGTCAGAAGAGCATGAAATATAGGCAAAGGGTAGGAATAACTGCAACATCCCTCGTGAACATTCTAAGAAGAAACTTTATGCCAGGTGTGATCGCTACAGGTATCATACTTTCAGATGAAAGGACTAAAGCGCCAGGGACGATATATATTTTGGGGTTTAAAATTTTGCAAAGTCAGCAGAGCATGAAATATATGTAAAGGGTAAATTAATTGCACCAGCCCTCAAGAACATTCTAAGAAGAAACTGGATGCCATGTTTGATGATTCTAGGTATCATAAATCGTGAGAAATGGACTTAAACACTAGGGTGGACATAATTTTGAATATAAAATTTTACTAAGTCAGCAGAGCATGAAATATAGGTCAAGGTATAAATAAGAGCAATAGCCCTCGAAAACATTCTTAGAAGAAGCTTTATGCCAGGTTTGATGATTGTAGGTATCATAATTTGCGAGATATCTACTTAAACGCTAGGGTTGACATAATTGTTGAGGGACTGTTTTACGAAGTCAGCAGAGCATAAAATAAAGGTGAAGGTATAAATAAGAGCAACAGCCCTCAAGAACACTCTAAGAAGAAGCTTTATGCCAGGTTTGATGATTTTAGGTATCATAGTTTGCGAGAAATGGACTTAAATGCTAGGGTTGACGCTAGGGTCGACGTAATTGTTGGTGGCCTGTTTTACAAAGTCAGCAGAACATAAAATACAGGGTAAGGGTAAAAATAAGAGCAACAGCCCTCAAGAACATCCTAAGAAAAAGCTTTATGTCAGGTTTGATGATTGTAGGTATCATACTTTGCGAGAAATGGACTTAAATGCTAGAGAGCCTAGGGTCGACGTAATTTTTGACGTACGGATGAACGGAATGACTGACGTACGGACGGATGGAAAAGTGAACTCCTATATCGCACCTTGCTAAAGCAGGTGCGACAAAAATGATAAACAATTCTTTCTGTACTCTGATTAATATTCACTATATGAAGATAAACTCATTACCATATTTTTAGCTCACCTGAGCACGAAGTGCTCAGGGTGAGCTTTTGGGATACCCTGATGTCCGTCGTACGTCCGTCCGTCCGTCTGGACGTCCGTCAACTTTTGCTTGTGTACACTCTAGCGGGCACAGTTTCGATCCAATCTTTATGAAACTTTGTCAGAATGTTAGTCTTTATAAAATCTAGGCCAAGTTTGAAACTGGGTCATGTCGGGTCAAAAACTAGGTCACTAGGTCAAATCTTAGAAAAACCTTGTGTACGCTCTAGAGGGCACAGTTTTCATCCAAAGTTCATGAAACTTTGTCGGAATGTTTATCCTCATAGTATCTAGGACAAGTTTGAAACTGGGTCACGTCGGGTCTAAAACTAGGTCACTAGGTCAAATCATAGAAAAACCTTGTGTACGCTCTAGAGGACACAGTTTTGATTCCATCTTTATGAAGCTTTGTCAGAATGTTTATCTCCATAAAATCTAGGCCAAGTTCGAAACTGGGTCATGTCGGGTCAAAAACTAGGTCACTAGGTCAAATCTTAGAAAAACCTTGTGTACGCTCTAGAGGGCACAGTTTTCATCCAAAGTTCATGAAACTTTGTCAGAATGTTTATCCTCATTGTATCTAGGACAAGTTCGAAACTGGGTCACGTCTGGTCTAAAACTAGGTCACTAGGTCAAATCATAGAAAAACCTTGTGTACGCTCTAGAGGACACAGTTTTGATCCAATCTTTATGAAACTTTGTCAGAATGTTTATCTCCATAAACTCTAGGCCAAGTATGAAACTGGGTCATGTCTGGTCAAAAACTAGGTCACTAGGTCAAATCTTAGAAAAACCTTGTGTACGCTCTAGAAGGCACAGTTTTGATCCAAAGTTCATGAAACTTAATCAGAAAGTTTATCCTTATAATATCTAGGATAAGTTTGAAACTGGGTCACGTCGGGTCAAAAGCTCGGTCACTTGGTCAAATCATAGAAAAAACCTTGTGTATGCTCTAGAGGACACAGTTTTCATCCAATCTTTATGAAACATTGTCAGAATGTTTATCTCTATAAACTCTAGGCCAAGTTCGAAACTGGGTCTTGTTGGGTCAAAAACTAGGTCACTAGGTCAAATCTTAGAAAAGCCTTGTGTACGCTCTACAAGGCACAGTTTTGATCCAAAGTTCATGAAACTTTGTCAGAAAGTTTATCCTCATAATATGTAGGACAAGTTTGAAACTGGGTCATGTCGGGTCAAAAACTAGGTCACTAGGTCAAATCATAGAAAAACCTTGTGTACGCTCTAGAGGACACAGTTTTGATCTAATCTTTATGAAACTTTGTCAGAATGTTTACTTCCATAAACTCTCGGCCAAGTTTGAAAGTACATGTAGGTCATGTCGGATCAAAAACAAGGTCACTTGGTCAAATCATAGAAAAACCTTGTGTACGCTCTAGAGGACACAGTTTTGATCCAAAGTTCATGAAACTTTGTCAGAATGTTTATCCTCATAATATGTAGAATAAGTTTGAAACTGGGTCATGTCGGGTCAAAAACTTGGTCACTAGGTCAAATCTTAGAAAAACCTTGTGTATGCTCTAGAAGGCACAGTTTTCATCCAAACTTCATGAAACTTTGTCAGAATGTTTATCCTTATAATATCTAGAACAAGTTTGAAACTGGGTCATGTCGGGTCAAAACTAGGTCACTAGGTCAAATCATAGAAAAACCTTGTGTACGCTCTAGAGGACACAGTTTTGATCCAATCCTTATGAAAAATTGTCAGAATGTTTATCTCCACAAACACTAGGCCAAGTTCGAAACTGGGTCATGTCGAGTCATAAACTAGGTCAAATCTTAGAAAAACCTTGTGTGCGCTCTAGAAGGCACAGTTTTGATTCAAAGTTCATGAAACTTCGTCAGAATGTTTATCCTCATAATATGTAGGACAAGTTTGAAACTGGGTCATGTCGGGTGGAAAACTAGGTCACTAGGTCAAATCATAGAAAAACCTTGTGTACGCTCTAGAGGACACAGTTTTGATCTAATCTTTATGAAACTTTGTCAGAATGTTTATCTTCATAAACTCTCGGCCAAGTTTGAAAGTAGGTCATGTCGGGTAAAAAACTAGGTCACTAGGTCAAATCTTAGAAAAACGTTGTGTAAGCACTAGAAGGCATAGTTTTGATCCAATCTTCATGAAACTATGTCAAAATGTTTATTGTCCATATATCTAAGCCCCCTATGAAACTGAGTCACGTCGGCTCAAGGTCAAATCTTAGAAAAACTTTGTGTACACCCTAGAGGGCACAGTTTTGATCCAATCTTCATGAAACTCTGTCAGAATGTTTATCTTAATGAAATCTAGGTAAAGTTTGAAACTGGGTCGTGTCGGGTCAAAAACTTGGTCACTAGGTCAAATATAAGAACGACCTTGTATACGCTCCAGAGGGCACAGTTTTGATCCAATCTCAATGAAACTGTGTCAGAATGTTTATTCTTACAATATCCAGGCCAAGTTTGAAACTGGGTCATGTCGGGTCAAAAACTAGGTCAAATGTTAGTATGGTAAAAACTCTTATAAATCTTCACCAGAGCCAGTGAACTGATTAATGCTCAGGTGAGCGATTCAGGGCCACCATGGCCCTCTTGTTCTTATAAAAGACTGTCACCTCCACAATAATGGAAACTTTCTTCTTCGAATTTGAACTTGTCTGTTTGCAATTAACTAACAGTGCAGACCCTGATCAAACTGCTTATTACAATGTATAAATTCCATGCATGCCCTCCATTTCTACAAAGAGACATCACTTTTGTGACTTCCTGTTTGCTTTCCAGGATGATACAATCCTTTTAACCCTTAATGCGCCAAAAAGCAGACGACAAAATTTACGTCTGCAGAATTTCAATAAATATTTTGTCCAAGCGATATCATATTGAGAATGTGCCGAGCCGCGTAGCGCAATCAGTAGGGCACCTGACTCATAAGTCAGATGTCCTGGGTTCGATACCTGGTCTGGCCACATACTTTTGTTTCTCCTTCCACTGATTCAAGAAGGGCAGTTGTCAGTTACTGGCGAAAGTATGTGCACTTAGTACTGGTTAACAGCTTAGGAGGTCTAAGCCTGCCCAGGAATAGTGTGGTTAGGTTAACTGACCGTCCCGACATGACCTAAGCTGTTTACCGTGGACGGTAAGCAACAAATCAAATCCAATCAAAACTCATATTGAGAATTTAAACACTAGAGGGCAAACATTGTAGATTCTGATGAGGTGGCTCATTATGAGCCACCTCATCTGGATCTACACTGTTTGCCAATTCAACAATTTTAATTTTTGGCGCTTTAAGGGTTAAAATGGGGTCAACTCTTAAAAGAACGAATCTGCTCCTAAGAGAGCAAATCTTTTCCTGAAACAGCTGACCCGGATTTAGAAGGAAGGCAAAGGTGAAAATGACAGTTGCTTTTCTTGAAAGTGTGTCTTATCACCTAATAATTCCAACTTTATTTCCTACTGCTAATTTAGTGCAATCTGATTAGTCAAGAGCGTACAGAAATCGGCGTTTATACTTCGATAAATCCCTTGAGCCGGAAATCCGTAACTACTTGGACTATTTTCTTTGCGGCAGTTTCTAAAATACTCGGTATAGCTAACATTTTTAAGATAAAATGACCGAGTTGGAATTATATGAAATGAATTTTATTTTTGTGGATTTTATGAATGTGTAAACGCCGGCAAATCACTCACAAACTTAACATAAAGCCCTTTGGGTTTTATTCAGTTTGTGAGTGATTAGCCGGCGTTTACACATCGATAAAATCCACAAAAAATAAAATTCATTCCTATAATAAGCAGTCTGATGATCTGGGTCTTCTGTTCAAATATTTAGGGCAATGATTAGTAAGTCTAGGGATTAATGTGCTTTATCAAACATCTGTATGGAAAAGCTTTTCAAATTCTGATTACAGTTCAGGGTTCAGTGTGAAAACCAAGCATTGGAATTCTAGTGAATAAAAGGAAAGACAGGACAAAATGTATGAGCCGTGAGAAAACCAACAAAGTGGTGCGCCAAGCGCAGACTCAGATCCGCCTGGGCATCTGCCCAGTCTGATCAGAGTTTGCACTGTCGGCATGAAGGTAGCTTAGATCCTTAGCTACCCTGTAAGCGCTCAGCGAATTGTCTAATCAGACGGCTCAGATGCCCAGGCTGACCTGAGTTTGCACTGGTCGCACAACCACATTGTTGGTTTTGTCATGTCGCGGCTCGTATGTCTATTTTACTTTGAGGCTGAAAGATGAAAAAATTGAAGACGTTAACCTCAATGACAAAGTTTGTTAAAAGGAGCTGTATGAAAAAGAGTTAATGAAAAATGGAAAAACAGAATTCAAATTGTAATGCTTCAGTACCTACCATATTTTTCGTATTTTTTTTTTTTTCAAATGATGCCTTGCATGGAAAACTATGACAAAAAGGCAGCTCCTTAGATGGCTGGATGGATGACTTGGGATTTTATGTCCTTTTCAACAGTATTTCAGTCATATAAGGACGTGGGTGACAATAAATGGCTGTGTACAATGGAATCTCGGTAACAGAAAGATTTGAGTCTCCAGCGGGAATTGAGCCCATGACCACTAGATCAGCATGGCAGCACTGAAACAACTGAGCTGCTGAGGTCCCAGCTACTCAGAACGGGCTAATCATGAATGTTGATATCTTAATAATTTGTAAGCAAACTGTAAGAGACCATGCTGGTATAGCCATGCAGCTTGATCTATGCATTCATCTTGTACTTATATTCCATGCAATGTATCATTTAATGAAGCATCTATATAAGAAGGGATATTGAAACGCTACAAGAGTTGTAATCTAAAACAGAAGATTAAAGGTCTTTGCCAGGGAGAAAACATTTTACCCCATTTTCCTTAAATCTTTTAAAAATTTCTGACAACAAACCAGGTCCTACATTAAGATGGTTCAGTTCAGCTCGCCCGTCATCTAGTTGTAAGAAAATAGTAACATATGGTACACAATATAAAATGCAAAGAAATTTTATACATTTGAAAAAAAATAATCATCAGATTCTCTTCTACCATATTTGGACCACTTTTTTTTTAAAGCTAGCACTAGAGCTCTTGGTATGGTACTGTTTTCCTGATAATTTTTGTTTTAAATAATTTAGCCATGACACGATAAAACCAACAAAGTGGTTGTGCGCCCAGTGGAGACTCAGATTAGCCTGGTGTCCTCCCAGTCTGATCAGGCTCTTTGCTAAGTGCTTAAAGGGTAGCTAAGGGACTAAGCTAGCTCCATGCAGACAGCAAAGGCTGATCAGACTGGGCAGATGCACAGGCTGATCTGAGTCCAGATGCACAGGCTGATCTGAGTCTGCTGGGTGCACAACCACTTTGTTGGTTTTCTCATGTCGCGGCTTAAATGTCTTCATTTTCATGATGCATACCGTATTTATTCATTTATAAGACGAGGGATTTTTACTCCCAAAACAGTCCCAAAAATCTAGATCATCTTACAAGGGATCTACATTCCTGTCTAAACAATCTAAAAAATCTAGATCCATCTGACAAGATGGATCTAGATTTCTGAGATTGTTTTAGAAGAGAGAACCCCATCTTAAAGCTGAATTACTCAAGAATGACTAACAACCTTAGAAAGGGGAAACCACCCATCTTTTAGCCAAAATTAATAGGGTGGGCTCTAAGAGCAGCAATGCCAAGTTTGAGAATTATCACCAAAGTCAAACTTCATTTAGAGCTCTCTAGAAAGACACAGATATTATTTTAACAGCACTATTTGGTCAAGCACATTTCAGTGCAGTAACTGATAGATGGTGATGCTTATCTTTTTTCAGTATGTATAGTTAAGGAGAACATCACAACTGTAATGTCACTGCAACAAACTAAGAGAACACAATAATCTGACACAGAGCTCAAGATATAGAGGCATGTGAATGATGGTGATATTATTTTGCTTCTTATTTCTATATAACGCTCCCCACCCCCTCCTTTAAAGAGATCAAATATATGTAGCTACACAAGCTGTGTGTAATTTTGTTATGTTTTTTTTTTTCCTTCCAGAAAATTCAAAAATCTAAATCCATCCTTATGATGGATCTAGATTTTTGGGATTGTTTTGACAAATGCCCTGTTATAACCAAACAAAATTTAATACATACATTGTGGCCACCTCAGAACTGCTTGAGTCCTGCAGTTCTGAGGGACCACTATATATGTTTTATGGTAAATGAATAAAAATCTACAAGTTATCATAACAACCTCCACAACTCGAGCACTGAAGACAATGACAGAATCACAGCCTTAAAACAGGATGCCGTTAAATTATTAGCATCATCAGCATAACCACCAAACTGTGATTAAGTCCTGTCCTTGACAGTTATATCCACTGAAGTGCTTACAAGCAGGCACTGTCAGGACTTTTTTTCTGTTTTTGTCAAATAAACACAGAAATGTGGATTTTACCCTGCTGGAAATTGATGTTTGCACTGGGGTCTTGCTTGCAAAACTGTCCTTCAAATAAATACTTCTAAGAATTGTGGATAATCACCAGAATATTTATCATGGCTTTTAGAGTTTGATAATGGGTAATATACAGTAGCAATGTATTTACACAATAAAATTTGCATGACTTGTGATTCTGTTTCCAGAAAAAATATATAATAATAAACACCATCACAATTACCAATTACATGTCTCACCTTATTCATATTAAATTTCTTTTTCACTTCTTCTAGCTGATAGGTAATTTTGCAACTGAACAAATCTAAGCATATCTCAGCTGAGGATAAAAGAAAAAGTTAAGAGAACAAAGGCTTTGCAAGCGGCGCATAATATGCCCATTTTAAAGTCTTAAAGGAGTTACAGAATGAACAAGATTGTTTACAAAAGGATATACAAGCAGATAATTAGGGGCAACCACTCTATGATTAGTGACGGCAACATTATTTAAATATTTAAAATATCATAGCTTCCAAGGTGGGGTGGCTCAGAGGCTGAGTAATGCCAAAGTCAAACAAGGGAGACAATTCATAAACTAACTATACTAGGTATACCATTCTTGGTTCTAATACATTCCCTTGACAATATACACATCACCATTAAGTTGTGTTAAAATATCTTAAATGGTTAAGGAGTAAACAGAAAATTTATGGAAGGGCAGAGAATTCATTCAGTAAGCTAGAGTTGTGGTTCTTGCTCAGGATACATTGCCCAATTATCATACACATTCCTACAAAGCTTCATCCTAATATTTCAAAAGGTTAAGGAGATACATGTATGGAGTGAATGAGAAATGCCTAAAAATACTAATCAAAGGGAGGTTACTCCAAAATTAAGAAAGGGGGAGCAACCATTCTTATATGTGACACATCGTCTTGTGATTATGCACATTGCTTTAAAGTTTCATCATGATATTCCAAACGGTTACCAAGTTAAGATATGCACAAGATAAGTATACACAAAAATAGCCTAAAAGAACTAAAGAAAGGGATGTAACTCTAAAACAAAGACAGGGAGAGCAACCATTGTTGTATGCGACACATTGTTGGGACTTCATACATATTGCTATGAAGTTTCATGAAGATATCCCAAAGGGTTATCTAGTTATAGCATGCGCAAGACTTGCAGGGAAAAAAAATAATCAAAGGGGCATAACTTGGAAACTAAGGAAGGAGGAACAACCATTCTTGTACGTGACACGTTCCCACTACCTAATACAAATGCCTACAAAATTTCATGAAGATATCCCAAATGGTTACTGAGTTATAGTGTGCACAAGAATGTTTACGGACAGACGGAGATGGACAGTGTCATGACATAATAAAACAAGGGCTTCGCAAGCGGCGCATAATACGCCCGTTTAAATGTCATAAAGCAGTAACAGAATGAACTAGATTGCTTACACAAAGTGGAATAAGGGAGATAACCTAATTATACTAGATATAACTTTTTTGGTTCTAGTATATTCCCTTGAAATCATTTTTTTATAATATACATACCATTTAAGGAGTTAAGAGTAAACAGGAAATTTATGCAAGGGCAGATAATTCAGTAAGTAAGCCAGAGTTGTGATTCTTGTTCAGGATACATTGCCCCATTATTATACACATTCCTACAAAGCTTCATTCTAATATTTCAAAAGGTTCAGGAGGTATGGAGTGAATGAGAAACACCTGAAAATACTAATCAAATGGAGGTTACTCCAAAATTAAGAAAGAGGGAGCAACCATTCTTATATATGACACATTGTCTTGTGATCATGTACATAGCTATAAAGTTTCATCATGATATTCCAAACGGTTATCAAGTTATGGCAAGCACAAGATAAGTATATACAAAAATAGGCTCAAAGTACTAATGAAATGGACGTAACTCTAAAACGAAGAAAGGGAGAGCAGCCATTCTTGTACGCGATACATCGTTAGGACTTCATACAAATTGCTATGAAGTTTTGTAAAGATATCCCAAACGGTTATCTAGTTATGGCGCGCACAAGACTTGCAGGGAAAAAATTTATCAAAGGGGCATAACTTCGAAAGTAAGAAAGGGGGAGCAACCATTCTTGTACGTGACACGTTCCCCCAACCTAATACATATGCCTATAAAATTTCATGAAGATATCCCAAATGGTTACTGAGTCATGGCGCGCACAAGAATGTTTACGGACAGACGGACGGACGGACAGACGGACGGACGGACAGCGCCATGACATAATACGTCCGTGTTTTCAAAATGGGCGTATAAAAACAAGGAAATATATGACGTTAGTAAAAGACTGGTGAGTGATAATATTAAGTCTGTTTGCCTCCAGCTTGATTTGAACCAGGGCCACTAGATGAGCAGGCCAGCCCTAAATTGAGCTACTTGAGGTCCTAGGGGGTTTGAAACTGCTTTAAACCAGACAAGACTCATTATAATGCATTCAGAAAATGGTGTGAAATTTTTTAGAACAATTTTCAGAACATGCCAATTTTGCACTTAAAACATTTAACCATTTCAACTTGACAGAAACTATTTACTAAATTTCTGCAAATGTGCCATCTGAAGCTGTACTTTGTTTTCTGTTTTGTTTGTAAGTCTTTCGGTGAAACACGCCTATTCTTATTAAAGGACCTTTTCAAATTCTAACAGGCAAGTGCACTATAGTAGTTGGCCTGCACATTTTGCCTGTTCTTTGGACATTGTTGAAACCCTTGTCTCTGTAATGGACTTGTCCAAATTTGAAGACAGAAGAGTAATTTCAACTGGTTAGAGGTAAAAGGTTTGAAATCAGAAAACATAATTAAACATACCATATTCTGCCAGTTCCATAATCAAAGTAACAATACTCTCCACAACTTCTGCATTGTCTTTATGTAGTTCATATGTGTTTATTATGATTGGTACACCTGCTATATGAGTCTGCCCTGGTCCCTCATTAGTTAATACTCTGTAAGCACTTTCCTCTACAAATAATATAATGGGAATTTCATTAAGATGAATGGGTATACTTTCAAGGTGAGTGGGAGTTGCCATTTTTGCCTCCCTAATAGGGGTCTACTCTTAAAGGAATGAATTTGCTCTTAGAACTTACAATATGCCTGTACATTATCAAAGTCTCCAAATATGCACAGGCCCTAAGGTTATAAAACTTGAGTACATTCTCAAACTCAAAATAAAGCACACTGATTGGCTGCTTCCGAGCACATGCTCAGAAGCAGCCAATCAGTGTGCTTTATTTTGAGTTTGAGATTATACTCAAGTTTTATAACTTGGGATCCTGGTTAAAAGTAATTGAATACAAAACCAGAGGACCATTGGTCCTGTAGCTCACCTGAGTCCATTCATCCTCAGCACTCAAGGGTAGGTAACTCTAAAGTAAATTGCACAATGTGGCCTAATTTCAACGTTGACTGAGTTGTTAGTCTATGGAAACTTTAAAATGCCATAGCAATAAAACCACGTGGGCAACAATAATAGAAAACAATATTTATGTAGTGGCTAATGTCATGAACATGTATGCAAAGAATCCGCTTCATCCCCCTATATAGTTTTTGAGGAAAAGATTTTTGAATATTTTTTCAATTTTTTTTTCCTTTATGTTGCCATCATGGCAACTAATCAAATTCGGTGATTTGGACAAAATTAATATGAATATGAATCATCGAGGACTACTCAAGAAACATTTCTGTAGGAAAAAAATCCAAACAACTACAGTGAGATAGCAAAAAATGCTGATTTCCATTTTTCCCATTATAAGCCAATGGCAACTTTAAGTTGCCATAGCAACCAAACTGCTGGGACAATTGCCAAGAAAAACAGTATTTTTATAGAAGGTAGTACCAAGATCCTTTCTGTGAAGTTTGAGCTTTATTGGTTCTATAGTTTCTGAGGAGATGATTTTTGAACATCTTTTCTATTTTTAACCTTTCGGTTGCCATGGCAACCAGCCTAATTGTGCAATTTACATAAATTTCATGTGGTTGATAGAGAACTACTAAAGGAACATTTCTATGAAAGTTTTGTCAAAATATCTGCAGTGACATAGCAATAAATGCAAATTTTCCATGTTCCCATTATAAGTCAATGGCAACTTTAAGTTGCCATTACAACCAAATTGCTGGAGCAATTGCCAAGAAAAACAGTATTTTTATAGAGGGTAGTACCAAGATCCTTTCTGTGAAGTTTGAGCTTTATTGGTTGCATAGTTTCTGAGGAGATGATTTTTGAATATTTTTTCTATTTTTAACCATTCGGTTGCCATGGCAACCAGCCAAATTGTGCAATTGACATAAATTTCATGTGGCTGATAGAGAGCTACTCAAGGAACATTTCTATAAAAGATTTATCAAATTATCTGCAAAGAAATTGCAATAAATGCAAATTTTCAATTTTTCCCATACAAGTCAATGGAAACTTTAAGTTGCCATAGCAACCAAAGTTCTGAAGCGATTTGGATAAAAAACAGTATTATTGGTTCCCCCTGCCTATAAATGCTGTATATGAAATTTGGTAACAATGGGCCTTGTAGTTTCAGAGAAGATGTCGTTTGAAAATATTGACAGACGGACGACGGACGACAGACGACGGACGACGGATGCCTGCCTATACTATAAGCTCACCTGTGAGCCTTCGGCTCAGGTGAGCTAAAAATTTAATCACTTTAATGTTTAATCATTACAATGCATGTGCTTTAAGGTGAATGAGTATACTTTCAGGGGACACAAATTTTTTATTTTTACCTCCCAGCCAAATTGGGGCCAACTCTTAAAGAAAAAAATGCACCTGTGGGGAGTAGGCCCCCTTTTGGTTTGGTTTTGTCATCAAGGGAATCAATCAAGAAGTGACAACAGTTGTTTCCCTTTTGTATGTAAAAATGTGGAAAAAATGGATGTGTGTCCATACACCTTAAATCAAAGAAAAAAAAACTTTTTTCAGTAATCACTGTAAAATTTTGTACACCTCATCCGTCAGAAATGTTTTGTATTTTCAGCTCACCTGTACAAAAGAAAAGATGAGAGATTATTGTCACCACCGCATCCATGCCCAAATTGGATGTTTTGATTAAAGTTCTTTAAGTGATGGGCAAGGCACTAACAGGGGAGCTATCCTGTACACAGACAGGCCTTCTTATTTCAGATATTTTAGATATTTTGCCCATAAAACATCTGGCGGAATTAAAGTAGTTTAGACCTTGATCAGAATGCTCCAATCTGGGTCTACACAGGCTGCCAGGCTGCCAATTTGGCTGGGAGGCATTCTTGTCACAACTTAAAACTTAAATTTTTTAGAACATTTCCCCAACTTACCATCAATTTCTACAAGACTTGCTAGTGCCAGGCATGCATTCTTGACAACCTTGGAACTCTTGGAATGTGTATCTATAGCATTAACTAACAAACCCACAGCATCTAAGTCACATACCAACTCTAGATTCTCCTCTGAAAAGAAAAGTTTGATTTAGAAGAGAATGGGTATACATTGAGGGGAAGCAATTCTGTCATGTTTTTTTGCCTCCCTAGGCAATGGGAGTCAACTCTTAAAGGAAAAAATTTGCTCCACTAAGAGCAAATTCTTTCCTCTAAGAGTAGACTCCATTTTGGAAAGGCTTTGTCATCCAGGAATGCACATAGAAGTCAAAAGAGTTGTTCCCCTTAGACAAAAACGGTGAAATTGTACCCACACACCTTAAAAGATGAACCAGATCATCAGAAAACTCTGATCAGTATATTTAAGAAATGTGTCAGCTCTAGCAGTGAACCTTGGAGTGACAATTCACTGTTTGGCAGTCAGATGTAAAGTAGGTCACATCACAAGTGGGGATAAGTTTTGGCGGTGAATTGTTCAGTTGCTCTAGCACTGACCTGCTAAGTCAAAGTTCCCTGTTGGAGGTCAGATATAAAGGAGATCATATGAGCCACGACATGACAAAACCAACTATGTGGTTGTGCGCAAAGCACAGACTCCGATCAGCCTCGGCATCTGCCCAGTTTGATCAGACTCTTCGTTAAGTGCTTAAATGGTAGCTAAGGGTCTAAACTACCTCCAAGCGGACAGCAAGGACTCTGATCAGACTGGGGGGATGCCCAGGCTGATCTAAGTCTGCACTGGGCACACAACCACATTGTTGGTTTTGTTGTGTCGCAGCTCAGTTATCATGAGTGTGGAAAGCAAGTGATATATCTACTTGAGCTGTTCGACATATAGTGAATTACCAATTCACTTATATAGCCAAACATTTTCAATTCTAGCATTTAAAAATGCTGAAAAAGTATGCCTTTTCCTTCAAACCCTGAAATACTTTTTGTCTGCATGCGCATGACCCCACGAATAGTCGTAACTGTGACACCGATAAATGCATGTTTTTCTGACAACTCTGTTATCTAAAAGAGATATTACCTCTAGCATCGTCTAACATCTAGGAATACCATAAAAATCCTCATTAATTGGCAGTGACGTCAACAATTACACAAAAGTGCTCTGAAACAGTTAGGGTAAAGTCAGGTAAATTTGGACAGCAGGTAAGTTCGGACAGTGACATTATTTCCTTTATACGTCAGTTGTTTGGAATTAAAACAAAATTAACTGGGAAAACAGTGAAAATCCTGATGAGACGGCTCATTAGGAGCCATCTCATCTGGATTTTCAGTGTTTGCAATGGTTTGTCCCAATTTACCTGCTGTCCTAAGTTACCCAACTTTACCCTGTATGTATGTTTCAGAATAAAGGATATAACCAATCCTGTCTGCAAACAGATGCTACTCACCATCTAGTGACAAAGCTAACAGCCCAGCACACGCTGCCTCGGCAACCTCTGATGAATTCATGTGTAGTTTCAGAACATTACAAACTTCCCTCACTCCAGCCTCCTCTGTGGCTATCTTTACATTGTTACCTAAGAAATTAAATATTGTAATTTTACAAATGTTTGCAGTGTAATAATGCTATCAATTTTCCCAATCAACATAATTGGGTGAACTTTAATACCGAA
This sequence comes from Ctena decussata, assembly GCA_963989385.1. Taxonomy (NCBI): domain Eukaryota; kingdom Metazoa; phylum Mollusca; class Bivalvia; order Lucinida; family Lucinidae; genus Ctena; species Ctena decussata. Next base: position 59,048 of record CAXDIV010000183.1, on the reverse strand, counting down.
GATGATGACTTTACAAAGGAATGATAGGAAAACAAGAGGAATTCACAAACTGAAATACTCGTCAATGTGTCTAAAATTGCAAAACCGTGAACTTTTGTCCCAGAGAGCATAAATACAATGATAGTATGCTTTAAATTACAGTGTGCTGTAAATATGTTGAGACAAAATATGAACAGCAATCAAAACAACAAAACATTTCTGTGTATGTTATGCAAAAGTTCACATTTGGTATTACAATGCCCCTAAATTTGTGGATTACCTTGAACATGCGGGATGGGTATCCAGTTTTGTGCACCAGCAATTCAGAGTAAACACAATTTTAAGCTCTATCTTTTATTCATCTTTTCAAGTACTTTAATATTAGATTATACAAAAATTTAAATTATTGAGAATAACAGATGATATGAAAACGTCAGTGAATCATGTATCTTCACATAGCTGACTAAACAGGAATAAGAGCACCACAAGAGTGCAAGATATATCAAGAGATATCATGAGTAAAAGAAGCCTGACCCCGAGGTTATAAAACTTTTTTGTGCTCAACTCAGCTGAGCATGCAATTTTACCTGCCAGTAAACAGCAAATTATTGATAAGTTCAGTTGTTCGTGCTTAGTTTAGCTGAGTTTGAAATTTTCTCTGCTTATCAATATGAAAAAGCCAACATTAGTTGGTATTTTCATATTTATCAGCAGAGAAAATTTCATGCTCAGCTGAGTTGAGCACGAAAAAAGTTCTATAACCTCAGAGCCAGGTCTGCACTGTTTGCTCAGTCCCATCTGTCCCAGTACTTAGCATTTTTCACCGTACTTACCATAGACTGAGAGTCCCCACAAGGCATTTAGACATGTACTGCAGAGTTGAGCATTATTAGTGTGGTTCTTCAGAGCTAATAAGAGATCATGAACTCCTCCAAGGTGACCAATCACAGCACTCGCTGGGCCTAGCAAACACAAGTAGTCAAAAACAAAATGAGCCACAACACGACCAAACAAACAAAGTGACATGTGCGCCCAGCAAAGACTCAGGTCAGCCTGGGCATCCCCCCAGTCCGACCAGGCTTTTTGTTGCCTGGGTGGAGCTAGCTTAGAACCCTAGCTACCCTTTAAGCGCATTGCAAAGAATCTGATCAGACTTGGCAGATGCTAAGGCTGATCCGAGTCTTCGCTGGGCGCACATGCCACTTTTTTAGTTTTGTCGTGTTGTGGCTCAAATGTTGCAAAAAAAAACCCCAAAATACAGGTTGTGGCTCCTCATTAGAATGCTGCATAAACACTAGTTTAAGTTTTGGAATTTACCATTAAAACCCATATTATCCCATAATTTATGGAGGTTTAAACCCATCAGTACAATGTAAGGCTAAGTTATGATTATCATGATACTATCACTATCAGAGAAACCCCTATCACAAATGTATTACTATCACTGGTCTAAAATCATGATGCATCGCGATATTATCATCATCCCAAAAACTTACAAAACTGTAATAAAACTTGATGATTTAGTTACAGTCAACCCTCTTTATAAAGGCACTTAATACAGCAGCAAAATTCTTTATAACATCATTTTGATTTGCAAGGAATGGCTTAACTGTTCTAAATATGTATTCTTTATAACAGAAAATTCAGTTTCACATCAAAATATTTGGGAACAAATGTCTTAGTTTAATGAGGGTCCATTATAATACCAAACAATATACATGACTGCCCTCTAAAATATAAATTTTACGAATCCTTTTAACAAATATTTTTGTGTAAACAGAAGTCTTCCATGCTGTCATGTTTTATAACTTTGATGAAAATGTTGCAGGAAGACATAACACATGATGAAATCTAAAATGCAAAAACAATCAAAACTATCAATAGTTGAAGACACTATCAACAAGTCACGGAAAGTTGAAAACACTATCACAATAGCACCATTGCAGTCAATATCACAACACATCAAAATATCGACATGTCATTACACCCTAGTAGAATGCTCTCAGAAATTACTGAATTATTCCCATTGATCAGTTAAACTCTGTCCTTATCCTTACCATTAGCAGACAGAGCCATAATTAATGTAGCACCAGCCAGTTGGACTTCAGGACTGTCCTTGTGAGTCTGCAAAATATATGAAAATAGAAATGTTCAAATTTTCACATAATCACAGAAACTGGCAATGGTATCTCAGTACACTACATATAGGGTAATAGTGAAAAGAAAAAATCAGAAATGGCTCACCACAGGAGAAAATTCATATTCTACATTACCTGTAGCTGTTTTTTTTTTTTTTTTTTTTTTTCAGAAAAACAAATAGCAAACAGCAATGGTCAGACTCCAAAAAATGCAGCCTAGCCTGGGCTTTGCATACATGTATATCAAATAACATCTTGTGGGCTTTCCACTGAAAAAGCTCATATAAGCTGTGAAAAGGCTAAACCGTATTATGTTTCTGAATTTAATACAGCTAAGTGCTTTTTTTAATTAAAAAAAACCACAGCAGCGTCAAACAAAACCAACAATCTAATGCATTTACAAACATAATTGAATTTCAGATTGGAAAAGACAAAAAAAATTGCGACAGTATATCCTCTGATATACTGTCAGAAACACAAAGTTATTATGAAATGCCACTTCTCATTGGCTGATGCATGGACATATGTTGCAAAAAATGCTTGCTTTAAGTGCAAAGTAGTATACTTTTAAAAAAAAAAAGAAGGTGAAAATGTAAACAAGAGGGCCATGAGGCCCTGAATCGCTCACCTGAGTAACAATCTGACCCAACGCCCCCCACATTAGCTCTCTGCCTAATGGTTTCAGAGGAGATTTTTGAAGGTTCTTAATTTGGCTATACAGGCTCTATGATGCCCTAGGGTGTGGCCAGTTTGGACCCCAGGGGCTTGATTGGCAGGATTTATATGGGGGACCACTAACTGTTGCTACATACTAAAAATATAAGCTCTAGGACTCACGCTTTTCAGAGAAGAAGATTTTTAAAGATTTTCCCATTGTAAGTCTATGGGAGCTAATGACACCCGAGGCGTGGCCAGTTTGGACCCCAGGGGCATGGTTGGCAGGATTTATGTAGAGGACTGCTAAACATTGCTACATATTAAATGTCTTTGCTCTCCGCCTTATGGTTTCAAAGAAGAAGCTTTTTGAAGGTTATTTAGCTATATAGCTCTATTTAAACAAAAGACTCCCCTGGGGTGTGGCCAGTTTGGACCCCAGGGGTTTGATTGGTAGGATTTATGTGGGGGACCACTAACCATTGCTACATACTAAATATATAAGCTCTGGGCCTCATGGTATCAAAAAAGAAGATTTTTAAAGATTTTTCCATTGTAAGTCTATAGGAGATAATGACCCCCGGGGCGTGGCCAGTTTGGACCCCAGGAGCATGGTTGGCAGAATTTATGTAGAGGACTACTAAATATTGCTACATACTAAATGTCTTTGCTCTCGGCCTCATGGTTTCAGAGTAGAAGATTTTTGAAGGTTCTTAAGCTATATAGCTCTATATAAACAAAAGACCCCCGGATGTGTGGCCAGTTTGGACCCCAGGGGGTGGATTGGTAGGAATTATGTGGGGGACGACTAACCATTGCTACATACTAAATATATAAGCTCTGGGCCTCATGGTATCAAAAAAGAAGATTTTTAAAGATTTTTCCATTGTAAGTCTATGGGAGATAATGACCCCCGAGGCGTGGCCAGTTTGGACCCCAGGAGCATGGTTGGCAGGATTTATGTAGAGAACTACTAAATATTGCTACATACTAAATGTCTTTGCTCTCGGCCTCATGGTTTCAGAGAAGAAGATTTTTGAAGGTTATTTAGCTATATAGCTCTATATAAACAAAAGACCCCCCTGGGGTGTGGTCAATTTTGACCCCAGGGGCTTGATTGGCAGGATTTATGTGGGGGACCACTAACCATTGCTACATACTACATATATAAGCTCTGGGCCTCATGGTTTCAGAGAAGAAGATTTTTTAAGTTTTTCCCATTGTAAGTCTATGGGAGCTAATGACCCCTGGGGCGTGGCCAGTTTGGACCCCAGGTGCATGGTTGGCAGGATTTATGAAGAGGACTACTAAACATTGCTACATACTAAATATCTTTGCTCTCAGCCTAATGGTTTCAGAGAAGAAGATTTTTGAAGGTTCTTAAGCTATATAGCTCTATATAAACAAAAGACCCCCTGGGGTTTGGCCAATTTTGACCCCAGGGATTTGATTGGCAGGGTTTATGTGGGGGACCGCTAATCATTGCTACATACTAAATATATAAGCTCTGGGCCTCATGGTTTCAGAGAAGAAGATTTTTTAAGTTTTTCCAGTTATAAGTCTATGGGAGCTATATTTTGCCATGGAAACCAGAGGTCCAACCCAATCTACCCTTAAACCTTATGCAGGCAATCCGCCACCCCAACAATGCTACACATAAAAGTTGACCAAGATTGGCCGAGTGGTTATGGAGATATTCTTGTTTGAAAATGTGAACTGACGACGACGGACGACAGAGCCTCCCTATACTATAAGCTCACCTTGTGAGCCAACGGCTAAGGTGAGCTATAAAGTGCATTGGAATAGAATAGGGATAACTGCAACTGAAACATGTCATTTGGGGAGGAAATCCTCGGTTTAATTGTAGCAAAATTCATTTTACAGCTCAGCTGACATGGAGCCATAAAGCAAAATTTATGACCATAAAACCAAAGATTTACCTCCACAAATGACAATTTACTGTAAGTTTATTCCCTAATTCAAATCAGAATGTAAACTTACTAACCTCCATGGCATATGGTATGACTGCAATTACTTCAGGTGTAAACAGGGCATCATCATCATCAGCTGAAGAATAATACAACTGCTTTTACTATATTTATTTGAGCCCCGACACGACAAAACCAACAAAGTGGTTGTGCGCACAGCGCAGACTCAGTTCAGCCTGGGCATCTGCCCAGTCTGATCAGAGTCTTTGTTGGCTGCATTGAGGTAGCTAAGACCTTAGCTACCCTTTAAATGCTTAGCGAAGAGTTTGATCAGACTGGGCGGATGACCAGGCTGATCTATGTCTCGCTGGGCGTACATTCCGTTTTGTAAATCTGCTGTGAGATGGGAACCAGATCCCCCCCCCCCCACCCACCCCCCACCGAAACTCTGCCATTCTCTATTCTGTCTGCTTTCTGAAGAAAGGAATTTACTCTTAGGGAAGCATATTCATAATATTACGTATAGACCTATTGTTAGTGGGGGGTTTTCTTTAACTGGCAAGCTAATACCAAAGTCTGAATGCTGCCTCCTTTGACAAAAAAAAATTGCAGAAAAAGATGGAAGTGCATCCATGCACCTTAAGCTATGTTACAGAATGCTGTGAAGAAATGTGCATATTCTCAGCTCCTTATAAAGACACATATTAAGGTGGATGGGTACTTTTGTTTATCTTCCTTTTTTCAAGGGGGAAGAACTTTTGTGACTTCCTGTTTTCTTTCCTCTTCCATTTTCAAATTTGGACAATGTCATTTGTTCTATTAGACATATTGTTATTCTCTTCCTTTTGACCGTATTTAGTAGTCTTTTGCTTCCATATGTAAGCTGACTATTTTAACTAAACTTGGCAAAAACTTTAACCATACTCTCCCATATGGCCAAAAATCAGCAAATGGCAATTGAAAAGCTGTAATTTTGTTGAAAATTTATTTTTTGGTATGAAACTTTTTTGTACACATTTTCAATATGACTGTAATATAGAACAGAATAAAATAGAATGTTTAGAACCTTTGAGGTATACAAGCAATCACATAAAACATATCTAACGATACACATACAAAGTTTTAAATCCATTCTTTTGAAATTCTAGGAGTTGATTACACAAAGTGTGCACTATATATATATACCCTGCATTTGACCATAAAAAAAAACACAAAAAAAACAACAAAAAAAACTCAGAAAATGCCTAAGTTCAAAACGTAGTAATTTTCCCAAAAATGCAGTATGTCCGTTATATACATTTTTTCAGTTTTTTATTCTGTCGACATAGCAAGACTTATTGGTAAAGGAACACATATTAAAGGATTAGAACAGAGAAGTTTCAATATAGGTTTCAGAGGCAATACTCTAAGAAGGAAGCAGTGGCTGGATAACTGGAACAGACAGTGCTCAAGAGAGCTAATCCCTCTGTTATAGGAATGGATTTTATTTTTGTGGATCTTATTGATGTGTAAACACCAGCGAAGCACTCACAAACTTAACATAAAGCCCGAAGGCGAATCACTCACAAACTTAACATAAAGCCCGAAGCGTTTACACATCATAAAATCCACAAAAATAAAATTCATTTCTTATAATTCCAACTCGGTCATTTTTATCTCAAATATGTCAGCTATACCGATCACTTTAGAAACTGCCCCAAAGAAAATAGTCCAAGTAGTTCCCGATATCCGGTTCAGGGGATTTATAGAAGTATAGACGCTGTTTTTTGTACGCTCTTGACCAATCAAACTGCGCTAAATTAGCAGTAGAAAATTGAGTTAGAATTATTCAGATGTAACAACCCATGTATGAGCTAGTGGATGTGTTATCAAATGAGATTCACATAGCTTCTGGAAACTGGTCAGTTTATCTGCACAAGTGACTAAAGTGGCAAACAAAAAAGAGCTTAGAACAAGTGCCAAAATCTCAGTAGCCTGTGCAGTCATGTTGTTATGTATATGGGTACACTTTCATGTTTATCTGCCATTTTTTGACGTGATATTGTTTAACCGACTGCACTATGCTGCCCAGCATCTGCCATATTTTACAAATAACTTTCATGGCTTCAAGTTTTGCTTCACTGGATGAAATACCCCTTCCAAAATGGGTCAACTCTTAAAGGAAAGAATTTGCTCCTAGAGGAGCATATTCTTTCTTTTTAGAATGACCCACTGAAAAGGAAAGCAGAATTGAAAATGGCAGAGATGCTTCATATGAAAGTGCACCCATCGATCTTAATGCAAAGGAAAGCTCACCCCTAACTCCCAACTGCTTTCTATTGTACATGTTAATGTATCCTGCAAAGGGTGTTATCATTATTTCTTTATTAAAGGGGGAAACATCATTTGCTTTGCTTACTTAATTATTTACTTACGCATTTAAACCACTTCACCTAAATTTGTGAAGGCAAACAGGAGCAAGCACAACCTTGCATTTTCTATGAGGAAACAATTCTGAATGATTTTGCCTATGTCCATTATGCAGTTTGATCAGGGCATGTGTAGTTTGCATGCCTACTATATCACTCAAAGCACCAAAAATGAAACACTTGAATTTGCAAACAGTGTAGATCCAGATAAGGTGGCTCAAAATGTGCCACCTCATCTAGATCTACACTGTGAGCCATTTAGTCTTTAAATTCTCATTATGATATAGTTTGGACATGTTTAGGAATTTTGCAGATGTAAATATTGTTGTTTGCGAGTTTAGCGCCTTAGGGAAAAATTCATTTACATTAAATTTAAAAAAAAAAAATTGTGTTCTGTGAAATGCAAACTGAAACCAGTGCAAGATTTTTTTCATTATTTATGTGTTTTGAAGAGTGATATTATTGTTTTTAACTGATAACTCTAGAGAAAACATAAAACAGCCAGCAAAACCTCAGTATGAACACATACAATATAAAGTTATACTGATATGCCATATCTTTCTATTTCTCTCTGTGTATTTATATCAATCTGAATCAACACTTGAAATGCCAAAAATGAATACACCTCAATTGAATTTGTAAACAGCAAACATACCAATGAGACAGTTCATAATGAGCCCCCTCATCTGGATTAACATATGTACCCTCTAATCTTTGACTTCTCATGTGATATAGCTTGGATGAAACATTTTTCACATAAATTTTGTCATCTGCTCAGAGTTCCAGATAAGAAGGGGTAACATGGTTGATTCCAAGATAATTTTTCTTATTTCTCAACAAAAACACATGTAGTGACCCTTCATTAGAACCGTCTCGATGAGACGGTTCTAATGATGGGTCACAACATAAATTTCTATGCACAATTATCCCTAAATCATCCCTGTTGCCCCTTCTTATCTGGAGGAGTGACTGCTTTGTTTTTGTGATTTAAGGATTAAGGTGTATGACTACACCACCATAGTTTGGGTGCTATTATGTAGAAGACAACTTCATCAGATGAACATTTGCTTTCCTGATAGGGAATGCCCTTTTCAAGGGGTCCACTCTTAAAGGCAAGAATTTACTCTCAAGAATATAAATTCTTTCTTTGAAGGCATATTTATAACTTAAAGTGTGGGTATACCTCCATGCTTTACTGCCAGTTTTACAAAGGGGAACCATGTCTGTGACTTCCTATTTGCTTTCCTGGATGAAGAAGCCCTTTAAAAAGGGAGTCCATTCTTAAAGGGAAGAATTTGCTCCTAAAGGGACTAATTTTTGTTTATTTTTAAAGATTTGACCCTTGTTCAGGAGGGAGGAAAATATCAATAAACCGACAGAGTTGTTCCCCCTGAAAGAGCACCCATTCACCTTAAGTGAATGAGAACAAATAATATTATGAGTCAAACCAATCAGCATTCAACAATAACTTGTACATACAAACCTGCAATGACTAAACTATTCAGCACATAGCAACCTTTGACCTGGACATTTACATCTGTCATATTGTTCTTCATTGCCATGGCAACAAGCTTCTTTCCTTTTGGATCAAGGTATAAACCTTCCTCTGTTTGAGAGAGCTCCAAGAGATATTCAAGCGCCTGACTGACACAGCTCTCAAAATCAATGTGGTTGGCAAGATATTCTAGGACTTTTAACACACCCTGATCTCGTGGTACTGGCCCTGTAACAAATATGTAATATAATCAAGTATACACAATCAATTCAAATATAGCCAATACATGTACTGTAGAGCATGGGGGTAATACCAAATTGGCTACCTGTGCTTTCGACCCCTTCTGTACTATACAAAGTGGCTTTTGACCGAGAATAGAATCGTAAGCATTACCAATAACGGTAAATGCTACTATTGTTAATGGCTGTCAACCAAGCTGATATTGCTGTCAATTGTGTTGGTCGACAGCCACTTTTGCATGATTGGTAATTAAGTGACTCGGTCAAAAGCACAGCTAGTCATCGTGTAGAGTAGCACAAGAAATTTTGGAAATATTGGGGCCTTAGAAAGTATCCCATTATACTTACCTAATTTGTCTGATAGTTTTTTTTCTGCATCTGATATGCCATTTTTTGTTACTTAATCTCTAAAACTTAAAGCGCATATTGAGCTGACTCATCTTGATCAACACTGTTTGTCCTCCATCTTTGAATTCTAAATATGATGTAGCTTGAACGAAACATTTTCTGACATTTCGTTGACATAAATTTTGTTGTCTGCATTTTTTTATGCTTTAAGGTTTAACCAAAACATGCCTGACACCTGCCCTTACCTTGTATGTGATTGTTTGATAAGAATCAGCCAATGGCATGCTGTTATGGAGAATATTTGAGCCGCGACAAGACAAAACAGGGAAGTGGCATGTGCAACCAGCACAAGACTCAGGTCTTCCCAGTCTGATCAGAATTTTCGCTGTTCCCTTTCAGGATAGCCAAGTGTCTAAGCTACCTCCATGCCACCAGCAAATACTCTGATCAGATTGGGCTGATGCCCAGGCTGATCTGAGTCATCCTTGGGCGTGCATCCACTTTGTTGGTTTTGTCATATCTTGGCTCATTTTATGGACTCAATCATAGGGGCATTTAAACTGGGTGTTCTTAGGTTTAGGTGGATTACAGGCACACTCTGTGTTGTTTTAATCTCCTTTATACTGTGTGTAATACTTTTATAAAGGCTGTTGAAACACCAAATGTTTGCATATGTCACTCACAGGAGCTTGAGACAAGTTTATAGGTGACACACACTATGAAACATTACTTCCAAACCTAAGAAATATGTATTGCATGTATTTTCTTTGCTTACATGTATATGACATATGATTGGTTGGTTGGTTGATTTGATGCTTAACGTCCACGGTAAACAGCTAAGGTCATGTCGGGACGGTCAGTTAACCTAACCACACTATTCCTGGGCAGGCTTAGACCTCCTAAGCGGTTAACCAGTACTAAGTGCAAATACTTTCGCCAGTAACTGACAACTGCCCTTCTTGAATCAGCGGAAGGAGAAACGAAAGTATGTGGCCAGACCAGGTTTCGAACCCAGGACCTCTGACTTATGAGTCAGGTGCCCTACCGATTGCGCTACACGGCCCGGCTATGACATATGAAGATACCTGAATAAAGACAGGACAAACTATAACACATCATTATGCTGATATATAAATACACACAAAAAATGAGCAGGTTTTTGTTTAAGATAAAAACAGTTCTGTCATATATTCTAAGCCATCAAACACCTAGACAACATAGTCAGTTTGATCATTATTCTGTTCTGATTCAATTCTCATGACAACATTCCCTAAGTGGCTCAGCGGTATGTACCATAGTTACACACACCTGGTGCCAAGTGTGCGTCCAGTTTGATCATAAACTAACCAGACTGGTCTGACTATGCTACGGTATGACCAATGTAGGTTAAAAACTTCAACAATTATGTAGACAGACAAGCAGCTGAAACATTCAGACATACAACAACAATGGAGAAAAGGGAAGAAGTTTTTGGACTTAGATGGTTAAGACTGGAATAAAACTATAGTGTTTAACTAAAAGTGTTTTACCCTCTGTAAATAAAGTATAGTATTATTGTTATTATTATTAATATTGTTATTATATGGGGCCTGGATAGTACAGGTATATTGGTTGGATTCATGCTTGTCACTATTGCAGCCTGGATTCAGTTCTCGTTGTTAACATATGATAGGGCAATGTGCCTAATCTAAGATCAGTGGTTTTATACAGGTTATCCAGTTTTCTCCCATATAAGACCACAGAATGCAATATTCTTGCCTTCATGAAGGTGTCTGTACAGAGCATTCTGAACAAATGAAGTAAAATAAATCAGTGTTTATCAACGCGCTTGGTCAGTTGGATAAGATCATGTCTGACAGCCATAAGTAAAAATTTTGTTCACAGAAAATAAAGTTTTTAAGAGCCTTATTATGTATGGGTATATTTCCGCTCATAAATGAAAATAAAATTTCAAACCTATAACAAATCAATTTAAAACTAAAGTTTTTATTCAGTGTAATTAAAACATTAAAACACTTATAAAATTATCTGAGAATCAATTATTTATTTCAGAATATTGTTCTTCTTGATGAAACAAATTTTACTTGCAACTGGACTAGAAATAGTATGGATGACATACTCTGGCTAGGTTGCATAGCATTCTGAGTCAGGTACTTGTGACATCCTAGTGACATCATCAGGACTTCATTATCTCACAATGATGTCACTAATTCAACGCCATTATAACACCATAACAATGTTTTGATGACATCAGTGTGACATTTCAAACCAGCAAGGCTATAAGAAGCATACCTTTGTAAGTGAATATAGCAAGTAAAATTCTCATGATCAAAAACAAGAACTTTCTCCAACAAATAATTTAGTCTCAAAAGATTTTATATTCCGTTGTTATGGGAAGTTGTAAGGTTTTTCTTTTTATTTGCAGAGTTTTAGGGAAGACAAAAGTTTAGGGTTAAAGCATTTCTTCCTAAAATATCTGTCGTTAGATCTCATTAATTGGTGAGGCAATACCAATGAAACCCAATGATACTTTTTGTGGAGCAATATGAAAAGAACAACTTTTTTTATCCCCACCAAAAACTTACTCCTCAGATTTTTTTGCATATCTCAAATTCTCTGGGACCATTTTTTTTCAATACTGTGACGTTGTTAGGTCATGCAACGTATTTTCAAATATTCAGTATGCCAGAGAATAACTACCATTTTTTGCCCAAAATGGTGATGAGCTTTTTCAGTAAAAAAGCTTTTAATATTTTTCAGTAAAAACTATTAGTACTTCTGATTTTATATGTACTAGAAGACTTAACAGATCTTTGACTAATGACTTTCTAGAGCTAACACGGCTTTGAGCAACAGGGGTTTGTCATTTAATGGGTGCTGTGAAACTAGCAAGTGATCACAGAACAGGAAACTGGGAAAGTGCAAGTACAGGTGCTGGTGAAATGAAACAGACTACTTACATTTGTATGACTCTTGTGAACCTACATAGTTTGTAATAATATCCCTATAGATACCCTCAAGTTAATCACAATATGACCTTTTCAGTCATTTTGCTAGCATAATTTGTTACACACCCCACACACTTCTTCACTAAACCCTAGTATAATTTAACATAGTTAAAGCTTGAAGTACACAGAGCTTCAGAAATTGAGAATTTCAGGATGCACTGTCTCCATTAAGAAAGGCCACAAGCTACTCAGTATTAGCAAAAGTTGTTACACTTCTGTCTGTCATCTAAGACTCCCCTTGTCTGGAGTTATGAGTATATCTATTAGAGCGCATGTATGGACCATAATAAAGCGTCAACCTGATCTGCTGTTGGTCGTTAATTCCAGTATCTTCTTGATTTTTATCATATATTGGTGTTCAGAAATATGACAAAAATTTCTAGAACTATTCTGAAAACACAATGATGGACTTCTGTTTTCATTAAAGTCAAACTTTTCATCACAGTTTTCACCCACTAAAAGAAACATAGTAGAACCAACTATCTCTTACCAGCATCCGAGACTGTGGTAGAAGCTGATTGAATTCTCTTTCTCTTTTCTAGTTGTGTAGAATCACTGATCTCAACACAGGAGCGGATATACTTGTTGTTCAACAGGCCTCTGATAATAGAACAGAATTTGTCATTATGAAGGAGAAACACTGGAGTCAAATTTTGTATATGTAGTAAAAACTAAAGTAAAATTTATAAATGCAGTGACAACAATTACATTGTTGAAATTTTTCTGATATAATTTCATGTATTACCATTTTGCAGTAATTTTTGCAGATTCAAATTTTCACTAAGCAGTATTCCATCCACTTAAGGTGACCTAACAAGAGATGTATTCTAAAATGAGCCGACACACAACAAAACCAACAAAGTGGCATGTGCGCCCAGTGAAGACTCACTTCAGCCTGGGCATTTGCCCAGTCTGATCAGAGTCTTTGCACTGAGCTAGCTTAGATTCTTAGCTACTCCTTCAGCACACAGCGAAGACTGATCAGACTGGCTGGATGCCCAGGCTGAACCAAGTATTGGCTGGGCACACATGCCATGTTGTTGGTTTTGTTGTGTCATGGCTCATATACAAGAGACTTGTGAATCTTATGAGCACAATGGTAAAATTGAGAAGTCATCTCAGTTAGCAGAGCTCCAGATAAGGTGGGTTTTAGAGTATTATTCTAAGATACTTTTCTTATTTCTAAACAAAAACATGTTGTGACCCCTCGCTGAGACGGTTCTCATGATGGGTTGCAACTTATGTTTTCATGGAGTAATGTGGAAAATTATTCCTAAATCATCCCTGTTACCCCTTCTTATCTGGAGTCCTGGGGGAGGCAAAAAAGAAAATGGCAGAGTTGCTGTTACAAAAAATCTCAATGAAACCGAGACTCCAATTTTCGTACTTGTATGTGCAACATTTATGGATTTTTATTTGGCATTCAGTAACTTACATGGCTGTAGATCTGGTAGCACTGTTGGTTTTCAGCATAGATCTCAATACTGATATTAAAGCATCAGAATAATGCTGCAATTAAAAACAACATGAGGTTACCATATTACAGAGCAGATACCCTGACAAGGATGTGTTTTTAAGGATAATTCTGCGAATTCTTTTCTTATTTTGTTTTTTTTTGTCCCTTAATGATGTGACCCCTTACTGCAGGAGTATGGGTCACCTGCACGCATGTTTTTCTTGTGTGAGTTTTGTGACTTTCTGTTTGTTCCCCTGGACAAAAAATCCCTTCAAAAATGAGATCTACTCTAAAATAAATGATTTTCTTTCCTTTTAAAGTTGCCCCCCACCAAAGAGGGATCGAGGCAAAAAAGAAAATGTGAGAGTTACTTTCCCTGAAAGTATACCCATTCACCTTAAACCAACATATAAAGGCAGTTTTAATGAGTCAATAAATATACTGTCATAGAGTCTGGACACAAATGATCTCAAATCATATAAACTTGTCTTTCCCTTGACCTCTGTAATTACTCTTAACATTGGAACAAGGGTAGCTGAGCATAGAGTGAAGATTCAGATACAAGCACTTTGATCAGGATCTTCAGTGCTTGCTGTTCTGTTAGGGTATTTTTCGACAATCTGTGGCTTGTTGTAAAAATAATTTTGTTCAACTTATTACTTGAAAATGGTCTCATCCATTATTGTTAAAAATTACTAAAAGCTTATTTCTCTACCATTTTTACAAAATATAAACACTTTTAGGCAGTGTGTAAACTGAGCTAAATAACTGAAGGACTTGCATGTTCCTGCATAAAGACTAAAGCTGACACCAAAATTGTCATTTCTTCATGTAAAAGAGTCCTGAAATAAACTGGAGTCAGAATGAAGGCTGGAAAGTGACCCATGTGAACATGCTTTCAAGCTTTCTAAAGAAGTGAAAATGAAAATAATTTGCAGCTAGACCGAAGCTTGTTTACCTGTGATATTTCCTCAAATATTTCATCCAGGACAATAGGATCTTGTCTGATTTCCCTCATTTTTTCTATAGCTTCTTGTCCGTCATATAACCATGTGGTGACTAGTTCAAACAACACACAGCCGAGAGCAAACACATCACTGGCCTCACAGTACCCTCCCTCACATACCTCTGGTGCCATGTAGTTCATAGAACCTGAAATATATCCAACATATCAGATGCTGTATGCAAAGACTGCAAATGGCATTGGAGTTGACCTCTGTTTGGATGGGTGGCAATTTAGTGAAACTCTCCTAAAATGGTGGCTACTCTTATAGTGAATGAGTAAATTTTCAGAGGAAACAACTCTTGCCAGTTTCATTTTTTTGCCTCCCATCCAAACAAAGGTCAACTCTTTAAGAGTAGACCCCATTTTGTCAGGGTTTTGTTAACCAGGAAAGCCAACAGGAAGTAATAAAATTTGTCCTCTCATGAAAAAATGTCCGAAAAGATGAAAGTATACCCATACACCTTAGAGACAAGAATCTACTGTGATTTATGACCTACCGAAAATGTTAAATATTTGGCTGGGTTGTTTAAAACGAACACCGTCTTTAGTTAACCAGAAGTTAAAATTTCACATGTTAATATCTCAAATATGCCACTATTTTTGTTGAAAAAATGTGAGAAGCTTTTGCACTGTGAAAAATGTGAGAGGCTTTTGCACTGCAAAATATTTTCAACAACTGGGCCCTGGTGTCTAGAGAAATACTGAGCTAAGTTTGTTGTTCTCATAACAATGTTGGTCCCTGGAGTTCAGCAGTAGGAAACCATGGCCACACTCCAGGGCAGCCCTTCTGTCCTCTACTGAGATAAGCTACCTAATTCTGCCTTTTCAGCCCACCTAGGCCTTTAAAGAGCATGAACAAATGAGCCACGACACGACGAAACCAACAAAAGGGTTGTGCGCCCAACGCATGCTCTAATCAAAAGTCTGATCAGAGTCTTTGCTGTCCACATGGAGGTAGCTAGACCCTTAGCTACCCTTTAAGGGCTTAGTGAAGAGTCTGATCAGACTGGGCGGATGCCCAGGCTGATATGAGTCTGCGTTGGTTGCACACCCAGTTTGTTGGTTTTCTTGTGTCCCGGCTCAAGTATTACCTTCTAATTACTGTAATTATTCAGTAATAAGACAGTTTTCTCCTCAAAAGCAACCCTGAAAATCTTGATCAGTCTTACCAGTGTGCTAGATCATTCTAATAAGAGGGATCTTGATTTCTGGGACTGTTTTGGAAGAGGAAAACCTCTTAAATCATAACTACACAAGATGATTAAATCATTAGGGGTTATATAAGAGAGGGACAATGCCAATCTTCTAGCCAAATTACTGTGTTATCCTCAAAACCCAGCCTTTTTGGAGCTTCAAAGTTTACTCACTTGCACTTGCCCTGGTACATGTGATAGCATCGCCTCTGATAGTGGCCACCCCAAAATCTCCCAACACAAGGGTATCATCTTCTTGAACATAAATGTTACTGGGGCGAACATCTCTGAAATAGACAGAAATGTATGTGTGTTATTACAGCTTGATCTGGCCCTCTGTATCATGTCAAAATGATTTTTCCAGATCACATGACACACTTGTGTCAAATAATTATAATACAATGTCTGAAAACATGTACAAGATACATTACATAGGGTCAAATCAAACTTCTGTAGTAATGAAATGTTTATTATAACATGCCTTTATATCAAATTTATTATCCATTTCTTAACTAAAGCGCCATGTGACCATCAAGGGAAGATTATTCAAAACATCTTTTTTGTTGATGTAACATCATTAGCCTCAGTCATGCAGTTCCTGCACCTATAATACAAACATGGAATTGACAAACCTGTAGAAGGAACTCAGACATGGCCTTCTTTAAAGGATAGTGATACGTATTCAGAATAATCCAGTTTGTTGGGCTGGTTCTCTGTATCAAAAAAGCAGCAAACAGACAATTTCAGTAAGCATATCAAT
Organism: Ctena decussata; assembly: GCA_963989385.1. Taxonomy (NCBI): domain Eukaryota; kingdom Metazoa; phylum Mollusca; class Bivalvia; order Lucinida; family Lucinidae; genus Ctena; species Ctena decussata. The sequence goes on along the minus strand of CAXDIV010000183.1, from coordinate 42,436 downwards.
GATTGATATATATAACAGAATAAGATATGAATATGTAAGGCTCCAAATTTCTTTACATGCATGAAAATGGACCATTGCGAGCCCTCCAGGGCTAAGTTTCCCTAAAAACTACAGTAAACTATCACAACATCTTTTTTGCATAGTTTAGTGTAAATTTCTTATTATCCTATATTATCATATATTCTGCCATAACCTTTGTTTGCATCCATATTAAGGTTATACAAACTTTACTTTATAGAAAGTGATAAAGACAAAAAACAACACCTGTGTATTATCTTCTTTTTGTGTACATAGACAAGTGCTTCTACAACTTGTCCTAACCATTTCTTGATTCTCTGAAATTGTAAAATAAAATTCTCAGCATTTAAATCAGGGTTGCCACTTATCTGCTTCCAGATTCCCTGACTTTTCCCTATTTTTTTTTTTCAATTTTCATTACCCTTTTTAGCTTGCCTGTATGAATGTACAGGAAGAGCTATTGCACTACCCCCTGGCGTCGGCGCTGGCGTAAGCAGCGGCGGCGTTAGCAAAATGTTAAAGTTTTATGTTAAAGTTTTTTAGTTGATGGGCAAGGCGCTGTCAGGCAAGCTATCCTGTCCCGCTGACAGGTCTTGTTTTAATTGTAGTCTTTCTTTTAACAGTGCTAAAGGTATCAATTGAAAATTGGTGTTTTCTCTTAAAAGAAAGAATTGCTCCCAGGTAGTCTTTACTTTAACAGCGCTAAAGGTATCAATTGAAAATTGGTATTTTCTCTTAAAAGAAAGAATTTGCTCCCTGGTAACAAATTCTTTCCTTAAGAGTACCCTTCAATGAGGAAACAGATAATACTTCTGTGGATGGCTTATAAATCTTTCCTGAAAGTATATCCTTTTCCCTTGGCATGGGAGCCATCTAGGTCATATGAATACATATAAGCCACATCATGTGATTTCCAACAATGTGACATTGGTGAAAAGCCAAGGCTCTGATCAGACTGCACATAAAGGCAGTCTGATCAGAGCCTTCGCTTGTCACATCAGCATTCTAAGAAAGTGGCCTTAGCCAACAGTGAGGTCTCTGATTTGTTCTATATGAATGAGACAAATGATCTGAATATCACATGACAAAATTGCCACAATGTTGGAAGTCACATAATGTGGCTCATTTATACATGTATTTGTGTGTGTCACAGAGATTACATATAAAATATGGCTTCCATCAGCCCAGTAGGCTTTGAGGATCTCAGAATGTTTTGATTTTGAAATTTCAGTAACCTTGGACAAAGGTCAAAGAATATAATTGACCTCTGGTAACTTTACTGTATTCATACATCATAATGTATACCAACTCTTATATCAAAGTCTTAATTAGTTTCTGAGAAATTCACATTTTAAACCATTTTCCCTGATAAAACCATAAGGAACCATAGTTGACCTTCCACAAAAGCGTGGAAGTCAACCAAGGTCATCATTTGATAAAACTTCGTAGTAACTTATATTTCAAGTAATTAGTCTTTTGATCTTTTGAAAAGCTAGCTGAGACTATTTTTACCTTTTGCGCAAAGTTACAAACACCAAAGAGTTTCAAGACATTTCATTGATATTTTCGCAAACATTTTTTCGAAGTTTACAACTGGAAACTTTTGACCATAAACTGGGACTAAAAGATACTTCTAGCCATTGAGAATGGGGCTGTTTTTATTGACACTCAAGAAGGCCAAAAAAAAAAAAAAAAACACTGATAGTTTTGATGCAAAGATGTTCAGTACTTTATAATATGGTACTGTATGTCAGCTGAATCACAAAAATATTGATTTACAAATACTTGTCTAGGTTGTAATATAGCACCCACCCTACCTCTTCATCAATAACTTCTTTCTTTTCTCGACATTTGTTGAGCACATTTTCTAGAGTTCCCTTGGGGAAATAGTCCATCAATATACAGATGTATACTGAAGAATCCTGAAGAACAAGGTATTTACGGTAAAAATTGAAAGTACTGAGCCAGAAAGGTATGAGCAAACAATGCAGAAATCAGACTGATCAGGGTTTACACTGTTTGCCTTCCGTCTGTATCTTTTGAAGGCTTTATTGCATTGTAAAAGCAAAATATCCCATTTTAAGGACAATAACAGTAACTATTTTAGGTGTCACAATTTTTAGAATTTTTATGGTATTCTGGTAAAATCTCCTTTCTTAAAATGGACCTTAACCATGGCTACACTTGTCTTTACCAATACTTAGAATTTTCACATGTAGTAATGTAGTCAATCTTATCATCAATTTGGTGGTGTCTGTATATACATTATTTTAATAGTCAACAAACTCAAGGTCTGGGGTTTTGCTATTTGTATTTTCAAACGAGCCCAATTTTTTCTGTTCACATAAATGGCCACACCACCTTGTTTTTTCTGCTATTCTACAAAGGGGAACACTTTCTGTTTGCTTCGCAAAAAGAGGAAGCCTTTCCAAAATGGGGTCTACTGTTATAGGAAAGAATTTGCCCCTGCATGAGCAAATTCTTTCATTTTAGAGTTGACCTCCATTTAGAAGAAAAGCAAAATGAAAATGCAGAGTAACTTGCCCTGAATCCCTTATTTCTCAGTAAATCTATACTAGAATATGTACCAAACTATCAATTCCTATTAATGGTAAATAAATATCTGCATGGAGAAAAATATATCTGGAGCTGTGTCCTACCTACCTCTTTCTCCCAAAGAACAAAGAACTCCTTGTAGCCTGAGACATAGGGATGCTGCAAGTTCTGGAGATCTGTTGCCTAAAAGAGAAACAAGCAGGGCTCTAGATAAGACGGAGTATTTGGTGATAATTAGGGATAATTTTCGTTAAAACTGCTTAAAAACCTATGTTGTGACCCCTCACAGGGGTCACAGCATATGGTTTCAATTAGAAATAACAAAAATTATCCCTACTTATCATCAAATACTCCCTCTTATCTAGAGCCCTGACAAAAATTGCAAATCCAGTCATATCAACAAATTGGATGGCTGGTAGGTTGTTTGGGGTTTAACAGGCCTTTGAGACAGTACTTCTGTCTATATCGAGCCATCTCCCAGACAGAGGGAGAAAGGGTATTTGAGAGAAATATCCAAGCAGCCCACATCCGCTATCTGCTGCATTTAATAAATAAGTTACCCTGCACTGGCGCCTGACCCAACCACCCCCAGTTCAGCTGGAGTTTGCCTGATAATTCAGTGACACAACTCGTTTATATATCCCACTATTTAGGGTAATCAATTTTTATTTTTCAATGATACATCACACCAGTACTTACCTCTTTGAAGGCCTTGTTAGCTTCACTTTCATCAAAACATTCAACCTGTAAATAGAAATGAGAGCCTCAGATATAGAAAAAATGCAAATATATATATAACAAATACTAAGTGTAAATGGTATCAATGACTAATTCATGTGGTATCTGTGACTGACTGTATAGAAATGTGAATGACTGGTTTAAAAAGTTATTACATGCTAGTATGTAAAGAGCAGTATCTATAACCTGATTTATACAAATGTATAACTACTTAGAACAAATATTCAGCCTAAATAGTATTTATGACCAGACCTTATGCTATTTATGACTAGAGTTAAAGAAAGGTACACAACTACTTTAAACAATCATTACATATCTGAATATCTAATTGGTATCTATGACCAGAATAAATGGTATCTATCTATGACCTAATTAATACAAGTGTATAATGGTATCTATGACCTAATTAATACAAGTGTACACAAAACATGTTAAATTTTGATTCAAAATGGTATTTATGACCAGATTATGTGGTATTTATGACCAGATTTAAAGACATATACGTGACCACCCAGCAGGCACCAGACGTCGAAATGACGTCATACTGATGTCAATGCGATGCAATGATGTCACATCAACGCCAGGATGACGCAACCACGACACCATGTGCCCGCTGGGTAGGTTCCACAACTGTAATGTATATAAAGAGTGGTATCTATGACCTGATGTATACCATTTGAACATATACTAGTTCGAACAAATATTAAACCTCAATAGCATTTACAACCAGAGTGGCTTTGTGTAACTATGACTAGAGATAAAAAAAAAATATGTGCGCAACTAGTTAAACAATAATCACATATATCATGGGTGGTACCTGTGTCTATAACCTGATTTATACCAATGTATATATGACTAGTTAGAACAAATATGAATTTTATATAATATTATTGACCAGGTTTTCTGGTATCTATGACCAGAGTTAAAGAAATGTGCATAACTACTCTCTTGTTGAGGCACTCCAGCAAGTGTTTTTTCGAAGTTTATACTTAAAGGATAAAGAAACAGCAAATTCCACTTACATGGTTCATTTTACTACCATTTCTCGTAGTCAGATTTGTCCAGTAGAGTTTTTGAAATTAATTGGCATGCTCTCAAGCTTGGAAAGTAATCTCTTGCAATGTATTTTTTTCAGTTTGGTAATGGCAGCTCTAAGATAACCATTATTGCTGTAGGGGTGGCATGTTTCAAGAACATTCTTGAAAATTACCATTTCATATAAAATTAACATGAAATCAGTTAAGAAGAATTTATTCTTATATCTTATAGCAGTTAATTTCATAAGTAATATCTTTTTGGAAAACAAAAAGATGCTTAAGTGTAGCTGACACTGCAAACAACCCTTTGCTGAAATGATCATATTCCAAAACAGATCAGGTGATTAGTGATGACATCATTTCTGTTGTGATGTCATAATGGGTGGTTCCCAGCTTAATTAAAATTAAAATGAACCTCATCAAAGGCTGGAAACCAGAAGGAATATTTTTACTATTGGTTAATGCATTCAAATCCAGCCTTGACAAATTTTACAATTCAGACATCATATATGAGTATTAGTAACAGTATAAATGGCAGTCAGTGTTTTTAACAGTTGACTTATAGTAATATTCCCGGAAGCGACAATTACCAGTTATTTTTATTCAAGAGGATTTTTATTCATCCAAGAGGATTTATCAACAAAAGAGTAACCAGATCATACCAGTAATTATAGTGCAACACGAGTAAATGTAAGAGGGTGGGCTAAAAAGAACGTCGTTCTTCACTTGGAGCCCCAGAAGTTCAAGGTTCAAGGTAAAACCCACCTCCAAACAAAAAATGATAAAAATAGACAAAAGAGGTCATGCAATATGCTGCAAGTCAGTATTTAGCTACGAGAAATGGTTTTGGGTATTTTAAACCTAAAATTTTGATATTTAAGCATCTATAAAGAAAACAGTTCCACTAAAAACCACTTGCTGGAGTGCCTCAACAAGAGAGTAGTTTAAACAAGTTATTACAGCTTCCAAAAAAACAACATTCATTTCATATTAGTGAGCAACAGAGATACTATTAATTAAGTCATCTCTTGCAATGAACATTTTGTGAACATAAGAAATGCAAATGGCAGGCAGACCATTCAAGAGATGAAATGCAAATGGCAGGCAGAGTGGCTCAGTGGTTAGTGCATTTGACTCTGAAGCCAGAGGTCGTGGGTTCGATCCTCACCCGAGGCAAAATCTTCCTATGTCCGAACGTGTTTTTCTAGCATCATTTGCAGGGATGCTGCTAACAAGTGTGCCATCCTTCGGATCGGGACCATCTGTGTCATCTCCAGGGGTTAAGGCGTAAATGGAAGAATGATAGAAAGGCAGAATGCAAATGGCAAGCAGATCATTCCAGATTTGGTTTGGTTTGGTTCAAGGCCATAATTAGCCGTGCTGTCTCACTTGTTAGTCCAGCTCCGGACCGAAATTATTTCAGAAACAAAGTTTCTAATTTAGGTCCAGCACCTGTAAGTCTTCCTCAGTGTGGGTATTTCAGATGCCGATAAAATCATTTTGGCACATTGTAAACTGTGCATTAATCAATATATTATGTTTTCTTTTTGATAAATAACAGCCTTTTTCTTCTTCTGACCTTCCCAATGTGTCTTATTTAATATTTACTGGCGATTTTTCCTTCGTAGCTGTGAGAATGTTTACGAAGACCGCCATGTTTGCTTGGGATTTTCCCAATTACCGGATGACGTCATTGGGTGATAAAAATGGCAAGGATATAAAACCCAGTACCTTAGGAGATATGAGTGTCGCAATTACATACGTCTGTGAATATTGTTTGCAATACCTATATATGCATTTATTTTATGCCTGGTGTCCAAATTTCATTTAAGCACGCGTCAGTGTGCTTCTGTGACAAGGCTGAGCACTTTTTTTAGATTTAACTAAGTACTGCAATAAAATCAACCATTATGAATATTCAATTACCATGCGGACACCGAATGTCCGAACACAATTTCACTTTTAATAAATGTTCGCGCACACAAGAAACAAAGGGAATGCTGTTTAATTAAGCTATCAATTTTATAATAGATCTAGTCCATGTCAAAACGTAACATTGGTAAAAAAAGTAAACCTAAACACTTCACAACATATGAAACAACTTTTGTGTATTTGAAGTCGCCGACAGACCTGTATACTTTCAACTATCATGAGAGAGGACGCGATTAAAAGAAATCACGTGCTGTTTTGCTTAAACACATTGCAAAAAGTCTTCAGACAAATGCTGTAATCAGACTGCAAAAGAACGATCACAATATTTTATATCCGCGCAACTTACGTAATAAGAATCTTTTAAGATCTCAAGCGTTAACAGCGATATTTACAAACTGCGAGGACGTTTTCTTAAGATGTTGCGATCGGAGCCGTGATTATGTACAAATGCGGTACTTCTTTGAAATTCTTAAAACTATCTGTATGATTTTAAAATTAGCTGCATATAAAAATATAATATTTCTTGGGAAAATACGCATTTTCTTTGCAAAGGACAGGACCTACTATACAACCAATATTTTACTGGTCTGGGCCTGCAGTTAGACGTGTTTTGCTATGGCGCGATTTGTTCTCGTCTGCGTATATTTCACATAATTTCAACAATTGAAACTATGGAAAATAAAACTTCGCCGAAGCCACTGACTTTCTTCGAATCCGTTTCAAATACCGATGACGGACGAGGCAATATTACTGTTAGCGAGCTGGTAATAAAAATCTTATAATTTCTTGGTTCACTGAAATTAATATAAAAACATTTAATGCGTCGGAACAGTTGTGAAAGTTTGGGTAAGTAGGTATATGTGGCAGAAAATAACCTCGACATCATCACATTCTTTTGGCAACGTAAATGTTCTTGCTAGTTTTCTCTTTGATCGATACGTCGGAGCATACCATTGATCGGTAAATTTCCTATACGTACTGTTATTCTACGCAAAAAAACAACAACAAAAAAACAACTAGAAATATAGTCAGGCAGACGTAAGGCGTAACTGGGAGAGCAGATATCAAACAACCGACCCCCCCCCCCCCCCGCCCTCTCCGCCACACACACACAAAGAAAAAAAAGAAGAATGTACAAAATAAACAAACAAAACAAAAATCACAGTCAGGAAGGCGTAAAGCGTATCGGGGGGAGGGGTGGAAGACAGAAAATATCTAAGAACCGCCGATTATAAGGATATTACACTTCCTAGGATATGACACTTCCTTACTTTCTTCCCCCCCCCCCTACCCCCCCACCCCCCTCCCCTCCGATGTAGTTTGTAATTAAAAAGCGTTTCTGCAGTGGAGCTATAAAATTAAGTTTTCCGACCACTCGGACAGGGGATGCTCAAATTGATACAAACAGCACTGGATACCGGAATAACAACACACGTTTCATGTTTAACAAGATTCAAAGATGTCTGTAAGGCGCAAACAGTCGTCGTATGAATATTCTGTTATCGTTTAAACCCAGAACTTAGTCGCTTAACTTGGGTTGTCTGGAGTACGCCTGTCTTTGCAATTCTGGTACTGGATTTTATCAAATTGAAACTTGTTTCTGGGCATTTTCCGGCCCAGAGCTGGGCTATCTCACTTGTATAAACTACTATAAGTAAAGTCAAATTAATGACTCACAGTATAATCCTGTAATAGAACGCATATATATTAATTTAGTCACAGATAATAAATCATGCATATGCATGCATATAAATCCTGTAAAGAATAGCCAGCAGTTAGTAATTTTTTTTTTTTTTTTTTTTTTTTTTTTCTTTTTCAATATTTCAATTTTATACACATTTATATGAAATTTGCTGTATGGGCTCATTTATTCGTCTGGAGTACTCAGTTTTCCCTTAACAACATGATACCATCTATATCAAAATCCTAAGTGTGGCCGGTTCGACCATTACTCAGCACATTGCATTAAGATTGGCAAAACATGACAAAATCAAAACATGAACATAACATGGCACACTCATACAATGTAAAAAAGATGGATTTTTCAACATGGAAACTTGTACATCATACCAATATATCAAGTGTAGCCGAAACAGCCACTTCTAATATATTTCATGAAAATCAACAAGCTTTTATTCAACATGGAGCAAACATGATACTCATTCATATTCCTCAATCAGATGAATTTGCTTTTCCTATAAGTGAGAGTAAAGTCTGTGATACCCGTGAATGATGAGAACCAAAAAGCTCTTCGCAGGCCCAACCTTACGTTGACAGCATTGAATCGCAATTGGTTTCACGCCTATAATCAATGGTTATGGCCAACCACAGACCTTACATTCTTAGAATTTAAATGTTGCAAGCAACCTTGGTTGGAATAACACAACCTCATGCTCCAGCAACAACGCTGCCGCCCTTCCCGCTGTACGGACAGTCCACACTCGCAGGGAAGAGCAACAACGTCATGGTGAACTGTTTATTCTGTTACAGTTAGGCTATCATGTCCTAACTGACTGTAAAATCATCATCCTACGATTGTTGCTTCATTCCTCGGTTAGATGCGTTTGTGCCTCCCACCGGCCAGAATAAAGTCAACAAAACACATGTAATCTAACAAGATTAATGACATGAGTATGAAGTATTTTCTCCATTCAATACAGCCCAACAAAACACATGTAATCTAACAAGATTAATGACATGAGTATGATAGGAGTGCGCATGCGCGGAAAATGGAAGACGCAAAATTTTAGCAGGATAGAATTAACTTTTATATCTAATTTTTATGGCAACATCCTGCATGAAAAAGTGTTAAAAAGTTTGGTGAAATGGACACAAATGACTCACTAACAAGCTGCTGTGCAGATTATTTCTTCTTCATTCGTGATTAGAATTATTTTTGGATCTGAAGTGGATGACTGTCTCGGACAAAGGATCCGCCATTTGCAATTTCTGTACATCGGCAACATTGCGCGTAAATATGAACTCTTTTTGCCCCATCTAGAAGTGTTTAAGTCAGCTGTGTGTATAATAACTCATAATCTTGAAAGGAAAGAAGTATTTTTTCCCTTGTTCTAAGCAGGAAATGGACTTGGTTATATGGCCAATCGAGCTGGAAGTTCTCTGCCGAAGAAAATACGAAGTTGTTGTTATGATGGTGTACTAGTGTTCGGACAGGACGGCAGTTTCGAGTTACGAAGGTATTCTGTGCAAAAACTGAGTAAGTGACCTTTAATTACTTTGAAATTACTTAGAAAGAAATGCCGCAGCCAAGAAGGAAAGGCAATTCAGTGGATCGCTCAGGTCCCAAGGAGCAGTGCCCGATGTGTAGGGGTAAAATAGCAGCCGATACACCATCGGTGTCTTGTGAAATATGTGAAGCATGGTTTTGTTTGAAATGCTCAAAAGTCCCACAGTCAGTCTACAAACTATTGGTAGAAGAAGGCTCAGATGCCAGTGTATGTGTCTATGTTTGTGTAGGTTGCAAGACCTCATTACCTGTCTTATCAAATATAAATAAAACTGTAAATGAGATAAAACAGTCTACCTGTGAGCGGTTCGATAATCTTGAGTCGAAAGTAAGCGACCTTGAAGGGAATATGAATAAACTTGTCACAAAAGATGAAGCTAGTCAGATGAAAAACGAGGTCAAGGATGAGGTTATCCGTGATTTTGAAAACATTGTAGACAGTAAATTAAAAGAGAGGGAAGAACTGATGAAACGTGAATGTAATCTGATTTTCTGGGGTATCCCAGAATGTGATAGTGACAATATTGATGAAAGGCGAGACTTTGATAGCCACTTTGTATCTGATATTTGTATGGAGGTGGGCGTGGATGAGCCCAAAATAAGCCAAATAATTCGCCTTGGAAAGCGTCAGTTAAATCAGTCAGCCTCAGGACCAACCACTAGACCTAGAGGTATACTAGTGAAGTTTGCAGATAAGTTTCAGAAGAGAGTGACTTTAAAGAATAGTGCTAAATTGAAAAACTCAACAAGCAAAGACTTGAAAAATGTTTCAATTTCAAGGGACTTAACTCGTGCTCAGAGGGAAGAGGATAAGAGTAAACGCGGGGATATCCGCGCGGAATTTAATAGGCGGGTGGAAGCCGGCGAAGCTGATATAGAGTTAAGAGGTCGACGCATTATTAAGAGAAAAACTGCATCGGACAGTGATGAAGGTTCTGCTGGAGTGGAAAGGGAGCCTGTGGCGGGGGCCGCGGCTCTAGGACCCTTTTAATGTAGATTTTAATACTTTTAGAAATGTAAATAAGTTACATTTTAGTTCTTTTAATGTTGATAGGGACAAAACTTTTTTAAAGGTTCTTGCAACAAACTGTGATTCCCTTATGAACAAGCGTGACGAACTGTTGGTGCTTATTGAAAAATATGAACCAAAAATCATCTTACTCACAGAAATTTTGCCAAAAAATTTGCAGTTCCCACTAGACAAGTGTGAATTTATTATACCTAACTACGAAGTATTCTTATCTTCTTTGGAAGTTGGTCGTGGAGTTGCTGTTTATGTACACGAATCTCTACCTGCGATTTCTATAGAAACGTTTACACTTATTGACTTTCAGGAGTCCATATGGTGCTGTGTAAGGTTAAACAATAATGACAAACTGCTTATTGGAAACATTTATAGATCACCAAATAGTACGTCTGAAAATAATGGAAGACTGAATTCACTGTTAAAGTCTGCTGTGCAGGCTGGTTATACACATATTCTGATTAGTGGTGATTTTAACTATAAAGAAATTGACTGGTGCTTAATGGAATCGTCAACTAGCATAGAGCATGATGCTTCGTTATTTCTTGAAAACATAAGAGACTGTTATCTAACTCAGCATGTTACACAACCTACAAGATTTCGTGAAAATCAACAGGACAGCTGCCTGGACTTAATCTTTACAAATGAAGAAATGATGGTGGATTCTCTTGAATACTTACCTAGTTTAGGTGCAAGTGATCATTTGGTACTGCTGTTTAATTATATATGTTACATTCCTCCAGATTCAACAGGCCCTCCGAAATACAATTTTTTCAAGGGAGACTATGTGGCTATGAGGGAGGCCCTTGAGGATATGGTTTGGGAGTTTAGCATGTGTAGCTCAACAGACGATGTTTGGGACAGTTTTGTAGAACATTTAAACACTTTGATTAACAGATTTGTTCCATATAGTTCGCACTCTTACTCATATAGGAAGCCATGGATGAACACTGTTACTGCAGAAGTGATAGATAGGAAAAGAAGGGCATGGATTAAACTGAGAAACTGTACTAATGATTCCAATGTTATTTCATATAAGAAGTCGAGAAATGAGGCAACCAGTAACATTAAGCAGGCTAAACATGATTATGAATACAACGTTTGTTCTAAAGTTAAAGAAGAACCTAAGCTCTTTTGGAGTTATGTGAAGAGTAAATGCAAAACTCGGGATAAAATATGTGATTTGGTAAAGGATGACGGTACGCTGACGAGTTCCAGCAAGGAAAAAGCAGATGTTTTGAATAACTTTTTTGCAAGTGTATTCACCAGAGAGGACATTTCATTTGTGCCAACTTTGCCTGATCGTATATTCGATTCAGAACTTTCATATTTTAATATTACTCCAGAAGAGGTCTTGAAAAAGCTTAGTGCATTGAAACCGTCAAAGTCGTCAGGTCCAGATGGCCTCCATTGTAAGCTTCTAATTGAGCTGAAGGACTTTCTGTGTGAGCCCTTGACTTGTATTTTCAACAAATCGCTTGAGACAGGAGAAGTTCCAGTTCAGTGGCGCAGAGCTCACGTTTCTCCCATTTTCAAAAAAGGAGACAAGAAGCAACCTGAGAATTATCGCCCAGTCAGTTTGACATGTGTTGTTTGTAAGATCATGGAATCTTTGTTGAGAGACAGGTTAATGTCGCACATGGAACGTAATAAGTTATTTTCAAAATACCAGTTTGGATTTAGAAGTGGACATTCTTGTGTTACCCAGCTTCTGTGTGTCCTAGAAGAATGGTCCAAAGCATTAGATGACCAGGAAAATGTAGATGTAATATATTTGGATTTTAGAAAGGCATTCGACACAGTGCCCCATGCAAGACTCATAAATAAATTGTATGCATATGGAATTAGAGGAAATATCCTAAAGTGGATTCAACATTTTCTAAGTAATAGAAAGCAGAAAGTTATGGTTCAGGGTGAAGAGTCCCAGTGGGCAGATGTAGCCAGCGGAATTCCTCAAGGAAGTGTACTCGGGCCGGTTTTGTTCCTAATCTATATTAACGACTTACCCGACATTGTCAAGAAATTCGTAGTTATATTTGCGGATGATACAAAGGAATACTCTACAATTAGATCAGCTATAGATACAGCAGAGGTTCAGGAGGATTTATATTCTATGTCTGAGTGGTCAGAAACTTGGGAACTTCGTTTCAACGCAAAGAAATGTAAATCTATGCATATTGGGAAATCAAACCCTAGGACAGTTTACTTCATGAAAGAAGGAAATCAAAGGATACCTATTGAACAAGTGTCAGAGGAAAAAGATCTAGGTGTAACTTTCTGCGACACATTGAAGTTTGATAAGCATATTCTCAACTGTGTGAATCGGGCCAATAGGATTCTTGGCATTATTAAACGTACATTTTCATACATGGATATCGACATGTTTCTACCATTGTATAAATCTCTTATTCGTCCTCATTTGGAGTACGCCACAACCGTCTGGTGTCCATATTGGAAAAAAGATATATTTCTCATTGAGAATGTTCAGAGACGTGCCACTAAATTAATTCCATCATTAAGACAGTTAACATATGAAGAAAGACTGAAAAAGTTGGGTTTACCTACGTTGAACTACCGAAGATGTCGAAATGATATGATTCAAGTATTCAAAATAATGAATCAGATTGACAACATACCAGTTAACCAGCTATTCATTTTATCTGAGGAATCTAGAACACGTGGCCATTGCTTTAAGCTTACAAAGGGGCATAATAGAACTTTACACAGAGCTAGTATGTTTTCTCAGCGTGTTGTGAATCCATGGAATAGACTCCCGTCGTCCTGTGTAGAAAGTGACTCTATCAACAATTTCAAATCTGCATTGAATGCTGCCTGGAAGGATCATCCACTAAAATTTGACATGTAAATAGTTTTAAATACGTTTTAGCGCACTCCAAAATTTTAAAGTTTTAAGCTATGTATACCAAGAAGATTTGATAGGATGCTGTGATCGGCCTATACAAGCGTTCCTGCTTAGAAGATGGCCTGGTACCCGTAAGTTAGCCCAATTCTGCACTAAAACCCCTTTGTTTGGGAAATGTATATGTCCAGCTGATCCCATATCAGAGACGAACTTTTGGTGGAAAGAAGGATCCCTTGTAGGCGTTGATGGAACAAAATATTGGACCTAGCTATCAACCAGTTTCTAAAGTAAGATGTTAAAAAACACCTTTCTCAGTTTATCTTTGTAATCTGAAGCAGAAATTAAATGCCGTTTACCTTTTTCAGAACACAAAGTTCTTTATCAAGTTGACGTTCTGCGATGTAAACAGTAGCTTGAGCGCTCTTGCCGATCTGGTCCTTCAACTGAAAACAGATTCAAATTATGAAAATTGAGTAAACGAATCATTTACTCATCGAACTGCAAGAAGCGTTTTATTTGACAATCACATGAAACGGTGTAAAATAGCAAAATAAAAACTTACCGTGTAGTTTTGCAAGTTCTCCATGCTTGACAACATGAAGCCTACTCACTACGCATGCGTGTTGTTGTGTGCCTGGTTATTGGTTTCTTGCTAAGCAATGCAATTAAAGCTGGAAACCAATGTAGCGATTTTCTGCATATCTAACCGCATGTACCATTACTAACAAAATCGTCCATTTATACTTTCACAAGGGAGGACTGGAGAAGAAAAAAAAAGGGCAAAAAAAAAAAATAAAATAAAAAAAAAAAAAAAAAAAAAAAAAGAATAAATAAATAAAATAAACAAAAAAATATATAAAAAATAAATAAATAAAAATAAATAGCCACACCAGCTGACTAGTCAATGCTTGTGAGATACATTTTATTAAACAAAATGTCTATTTATTAAATAATTGAAATAACTGGTGAAAGACCATACACACTGGTGGTAAATCAATCACTGTACTGGTGGTTATATACCACATTCATCGCAACAGACCTTTCATTCTGATAACAGAATATATAAACCAGCGACACAGCATATAAACTTCATACATTCTGGTGATAGACTACATGTATACTCTCTGGTGACATACCGTTGAAATTCTAAAAATTTGTGGACACTAAAATTTATCACTGTAACTATCTGAAAGTTGTTGTGTTTTTGTTTTTTCAGGGCAGTATTGGCATCTAAAAATGCAGATTTTTTGTAGGCAAACCTTGTAGACCCTGATCTGGATCTGCACTCTTTATTCAGATTTGTCTGTCCCAGTATTTAGAATTTTTATAGTGTACATTTTTGGTGATGGTCATACGTATTTGTGAAATACCATGCCTCTGTTGATAAAATATACATACTGGTGATAGACCATACACACTGGTGACATTAAATACACACTGGTCACAGACCTTAATATAACTACTGGTAACAGGCCATACACATTGGTGCTAATCATGGGTGACAGGTCTTACTTCTGTCACCAGTCTGTTTGATCTATCACCAGTATGTATGATCAGCCTTCAGTATGTATGATCTTTCTACAGACGGTATGGTCTGTGTTACAAGTAGTCATGATCTGTCACCAATATATATGATTTATTACCAGAATGTATGGTCTGTATTTAGAATGTATGGTCTCTAGATTGTATTGTCTATCACAGGTAGGCATTATCCTTCACCAGTACATATGGTCTATCACCAATATATATGGTCTGTCACCTGATTTGTATGGTCTGTCATAGGAAGGCACAATCTGTCTTCACTATGTATGGTCTATATTCTGTCTTCAGAATGTATGGTTTGTCACCAGTTTATATATGGTCTGTTACAGGAAGACCTGATGTGTCATCAGTATAATGATCTATCGAAAATATGTATGGCCAGTCTTCAGTTGTGATCTGTCTTCCAGTTGATCTGTTATGAGTACGTATGACCTGTCACCTGATTGTATGGTCTGTCAAAGGTATGTATGATCTATCACCAAGTAACCTGTATATGATCTATCACCAATATGTATCATATGTCCAGTTTGTATGGTTATTTACAAGTTCATATTATATGGTCTTACACAGGTAGGTGTGATGCATCACTAGTAAATATGAAGGATCATCAATACTATGGGCTGTCTCCAGTATGTATGGTCTAACATCTGATCTTGTGGTCTGTAACAAGAAAGCATGATCTGTCATCAGTATAACTAATCTATCGCCAGTGTGTATAGTCTGTCTTCAGTATATAGTCTGCATGTCATCTGATTGTATAGTCCATCACAGATAGGCATGATCAGTCATCAGTATTATGATCTAACACCATTATATATGATCTGTCTTCAGTTGGTCTGTCACCAGATTGTATGGTTTGTCACAGGCAGGCATGATCTGCCATCAGTATAATATGATCTATCACCAATATATTGTGTCTTCAGTTGGTCTGTCACCTGATTATATGGGCTGTCACAGGTATATATGAGCCCGTCCAGATAGAAATCGACCTTATGACACGCGACGTGGAACTGAGATAAGTGACGTCAAAGTTTGACGTTACGTCAGACGATTTTCCCGCTGTTTCACACGGCATATGATTCAACTTTAATATGAATGTTAATAGTGTGGGAAACCACCGTAGCCGCATATTTGTTGACAGGGATCCAGAAATATGATTCTTTGGAGCCTTATGCATCACCAAAATAGCAGTTTGCGTATATTACCGAGTTTAATAAATTGAAAAAATATTTTATTCGCAGATGCGTAAAAAAGCTTGATACTGGCGGCAGTTCTGTTCCGTTTAGTTCATGTTCACAAAATTTCAGCTTTGATCTAGCGAAAATAATTTTCAATCTCGGACAACAATAAAAACAACAACAACAATATATTATTAATATCAAAAGTAAATAATAATGATAATAATAATAACTATATTATTCATATCAAAAGTAAAATCCCGAACCGAAAAAAACCCCAAGCCTATAGCTTTGTGTAGGTACATGTATACAAACAGCGTCAGAATTTTCAAGCATTCACTGACATTGTTTACAATTTTTCAGTTTAAACTGCAAGACAGCAAACTAAATGTAGATAAAATCTTGTGTAAAAGCAATTTCAAGTTTTCATGCATTGCTTGTTTTCTATACCACGGACTGCCATTTCGAAGGTAAATTTGCAATACGATTTTTTCCTCTCCTCCAGTGCCGGGGTGGAACATTGCAGGGCAAGGGCCTACTGATCCTGCAGTAGGTGCGGGTGCGGGTGAGCGTTGTTTGGACATTTTTCTCTGGTCTATCATTTCTCTGCTTTCTCACTCTCTCTGGGAGACTGCCCGATATAGACTGAAATACTGTCTCAAAGGGCCGTTAAACCCAAACAATCAATCAGTCAATCCTCTCCTGCCTGTCAGCGCTGACGAATGCCGGGTGACAAACTGCAAATGGCGGCATAAAGAAATGTCGTCTGAACCTTGATGTCTCTGAATGGTGAAAGACAAACGCTTTCCAATTTTAAAACAGTTTTCGGAAATCCTAAACCATTGGACTACTTACAATTCCCTGTCCAATGAGATGAAAATTGTGAGTTTAAGTCAAAAGTCCGTCTGGTTGTTTTGCTTTTTACCCCCCCCCCCCGCCCCGCCCCCCCCCCCCCCGCCACCCCCAAGCTTATATAGTTTTAATTTTTTATTTCTTTTTTTCCCTGTTTATATTGCTAGTGGTTGGTGGATTATATTTGTAAAATAAATTAACAAATTAAAACAACAAACAAAAAAACTGATGGTTTTCTTTCGTTTAAAATTGTGATTTGTTTGCTTTTCCACGGTTTGGTAACACAAAGTCCGTACATGATACCATAGTGACGATTTTACTTTTGTTACGGACACAGAAAAAATAAGATCACATCCACTTTCTAAAGAGACGCCTATATGATCAAGAACTCCATTTTAACCAAAAGCTGGCATAGGTGTGGATGTGGAAAAGCGGGAGGGGAAGAACTCGTAATAAAACGTAACTGAGTTTCACATAAATAAAAAAGGTTGAGAAAATTATGAGTCTTTTAAGTTGGCGACTGAAATGACCTTCTTTCGAGTGACTTTTTTTAGCATAAACAAAATGGTAAAAATACAACGTACAAGCCTGGAACCCCATTTATTGTCTTACCTTTGTTTATATTGCATTGCGAGGCGGAAAACTAGCGAAGAAATTGTGTTTTGCTGAGCAGTTGGACAGTTTTCAAAATTATGTTTTCTCTACTTTTAACCAGTTATCTGGCACAGTATATGCTCATCATCCCACATTTTGTCACCAGTCATGAAGGCTGAACTGTTTTAAAAATTTCTAAACGATTTTTGTTTACGCAATTTTACAACTGATAGGAATATGGAGACTTTAATAGAACATGCATGCAATGAGCCGCGACGTGACAAAACCAACAAAGTGGTTGTGCACCCAGCGCAGACTCAGATCAGCCGGGGCATCCGCCCAGTCTGATCAGAGTCTTCACTGTCCGCATGGAGGTAGCTTAGACCCTTAGCTTCCCTTTGAGCGCTTGGCGAAGGGTCTGATCAGACATGGTGGATGATCAGGCTGATCTGAGTCTGCACTGGGCACACAACCACTTTGTTGGTTTTCTCATGTCGCGGCTCATTAATAAACTCAGCCTTTGCATCAGTGTCTTTGAGTCCACTAGGCCTTTGGGCCTTGTAAATTGTATGATGAACAGATGCTCCAAAGCAGAAGTGATATTTCTTGTGACGTGGCATATACCACATGTGTATGTTTTCCCACCATTTTACGAAGGGAAACAACTTTTGTGACTTTCTTTAATGCTTCCTCGGACGTAGCTCTTCAATATTGCGATCTACTCTTAAAGGTAAAATGCTGCTGAAGGACCCTTGCACAGAAACAAATTCTTTGCTTTATTAAAAAGAAATGACAAACTTAAACTTAATTACTTACTCATCTTTAGAAACAGTTGAAGTATTTCAAAATATCTAAAGGTATGTTTTGTTTATTTTTTGCTTTATGCACTCGAAGCAAAAGGAGCACCGCAGGTATGAAGTTTCCGGATTGTCCGTACGTGCGATCGGCAGTACTTAAGCATGTCGGTCAGTCCGGATATTAAGTTTATTTCTTGTTATAACTGCTTCGGAAATTATATTTTTTGATAACCGTTCGAGGTAAAGGAATCATACTTGGTATGACATTTACCTGGATCAAAGCCTCTCCATCTTTTCTACCTTTCCCGAGAGGCATGTCCCAGGGCGGGACTAAAGCCTAGAGCTTTGTTACGGGAAAATTTACTCATACTGATTAGATGCGTTTGCTGAGTTAACGTTAATAATAATGATATGCATTTCAAATGAAAACATTGATAATGGCGTTATCCATAACAGTGTAACGTGACGTCACGTAACGTTATTAATTTGGCAAATTTCATTAGATACCAGTATGTTTAAAACTGCCATAACATCCTTAATAATCTAGATAACTTCATACGGTTTTTACCTTTTTGTTTTATAATGGCATGCACATTCAGATAACAGAAAACCTAAAAATCGAAATTTTATGTCATAAGGTCGATTTCTATCTGGACGGGCTCATATATAGGCATGATATGTCAACAGTACATATGATTGCTCACTAGTATGGGCTGTCAGCAGAATGTACAACTGTCACCAGTATGTATAATTTGTCACCAGAGTGTATAGTCTGTCACTTGTAGGCATAATCTGATATGAGCACATATGGTTTTTCACCAGTAATGGTCTGTCTTCAGTATGTATGGTCTGTCACCAGAATATACAACTGTCACCAGTATGTAATATCAACAGATTATAATATGATGGTCTGTAACAAGTAGGCATGATCTGCCATAAGTAAATATGATGTCTCACCAGTATGTATGGTCTGTCGTCAGTATTGGCCAGTCACCAGAATGTACAACTGTCACCAATATGTAGTACTTGTCACAAGAGTGTATGGTCTGTCACTTGTAGGCATGATCTGTTATGAGTACCTATGATCTATCGCTAGTATACATGATCTGCCTTCAGCATTGGCCTGTCACCAGAATGTACAACTGTCACCAGTATGTATTATCATGTATTATATCAAACAGATTGTATGATGGTCTGCCACTAGTAGGCATAATCTGTCATCAGTAAATATGATCTCTCACCAGTATATATAGGGTCTGTCTATCGGCCTGTCAGCAGAATGTAGCAACATAATGCTGTAAGTATGAGAAAGTATAGTCTGTCTTCATTATGTTAGTCTGCCAAAAGTAGGCATCATCTGTCACCAGTATATGTGATCTATCATCTGTAAGTATGATCTGTCTTCCAGATGTATAGTCTGTCACCAGAATGCCTGGTCTGTCATAGGTAGGTGTGATTTGTCATGGGTATGTATATGTCACCAGTTTGCTCAAATGTCACCAGTAGGTATCACCAGTATATACCTTAGAAATTCTAAAAATTGCGACACCTAAAATATTTACCATAATTGTCCTAAAAATTGAAAAATTTGGTTTTACAATGCCATACTGCATCCTTAAGCTGCAGATAGAAAGGCAAACAGGGTACATGTAAATCCTAATCAGACTGCTCCTTCAGGAATCTGTCCCAATATTAAGAATTTTTACCACGTACTGTTGCAAGGTTTGTCCAGCCGCCACTCTGGTACTTCACAATAAATGCACCACAGGCACTGCATGATACCCTGCCACTGCTGGACATCGTAACTTTTTTTTAAAATATAAAATAGCTAAATAGCCACAAACTTGGGAAAGACAGAGATATGACGTCCTCACTGTAAATAGATATTAATATAAAACACTCATACAAGAGCAGTCTTGAGATTTCTAACATTGTGGGGCATTCTGACAAGTGTAGATTTAAATCAGGCTGTAAAGCATTTTTTTTTTAGCTGAGAGACTCTGTTTCTTATTATATGGTGTTAAACATATCTGTGAAGTTTTGTTCAGATATCCCATATAGTACCGGTATAGGAACTACAGGCCAAACCATTTTTCAGATCCATCAAAGGTGGATAACTCATAAACTGGAAAGGTCAGAGTGATAGTCCTTAGTCACGATATGCAACCTTTGATGTTCAATAAATCTGTAAAATTTTAATCAGATATTCCCTATAGAACTGGAATGACAAGTCATAAACCATTTATCAGATCAACCAAGGGTGGATAACTCACAAACTGGAAAAGTAAGAGTGACGGATCTTAGTAACAATGTGTAACCTTTGTTGTTCAACATATGTGTGAAGTTTCATTCAGATATTCCATACAGTGAAGGAAGTACAGGTACAGGTCAAAAACCATTTTTTCAGACCTATCAAGGGTTGATATCTCACAGAGAAGGTAAGAGTGATGGTCCTTAGTCACAATATGTCACCTTTGATGTTCATCATATCTGTGAAGTTTCATTCAGATATCATAAATAGTAAAGGAATAACAGGCCAGAAACCATTTTTCCAATATGAAAAAGGGCAGTAACTCTGTTAAAAATGGATGGATTTTGCCCATTAACAATCCCTTACCATTCATCCCCGATAACAATATGTATGCAAAATTTGAAAAAATTCTGTGAATAAATACTCATCTATCGGAAATGGTGGGCACGGACGGACGGACACCGAAAGGTATATCATTATACCCTGCCACTAAAGTATTCGAAGTATTCTCCCTTGATGGAAACACACTTTTGAAGTCTCGAAATCCATTCTGTAAACTTTTAAGGAAGAGTAGGCCCCTTTAGGTATACCCTGAAGACTCTGGTAAATTACACTACCAAGTGCACTTTCTTTCTTTCTTTCTTTCTTCCATTTACGCCTTAACCCCTGAAGGGACACAGACGGTGTGCTACATATAGCCATGTAGCTATAGTAGGGATCTTTAACCTGCACAGGGGATGACTCTCCCTGCACAGGGGGCCTCCAGTTAACGTCCCGATCCGAAGGACGGCACACTTGTTAGCATCATCCCTGCAAATGATGCTAGAAAAACGCGTTCGGACATAGGAAGATTTCGCCTCGGGCAGGATTCGAACCCACAACCTCTGGCTTCAGAGTCCACTTTGGGATTCATAACATCCATTCAAGAGATCTGGTGCAGACAAGGCATTTTTCTACACTCTTTGACCTCCTGTGACCTTGAAAATGAGGTCAAGGTCACCAAAATCTAATCAGTTCTTTGCCATCTCTCACAGATATATCTGTGTCAGTTTGGTTCAAATCCATCCATCCATTCAGGAGATCTGGTGCAGACAAGGCATTTTTCAACACTCTTTGACCTCCTGTGACCTTGAAAATGGGGTCAAGGTCACCAAAATCTAATCAGTTCTTTGCCATCTCCCAATGATATATCTGTGCCAGTTTGGTGACAATCCATCAATTCCTTCAGGAGATATGGTGCAGACAAGCTATTTTTCATCATTCTTTGACCTCCTGTGATCTTGAAAATTAGGTCAAGGTCACCAAAATCTAATCAATTTTCCCTCCATCCAGTGATGTATCTTTGCAAGTTTGGTCAAAATCCATACATCCCTTCAGGAGATAGAGTGCAGACAAGAAGCTAGAAGAAGTAGAGATCCACACCAACAAGAATTCCGCGGAATGCGGTGTCTCGCCTGCTGGTGCTTTGTCATAAAACAAAGGTAAATCAGCAAAGATGTATGCATCAACGAAGTTTCTTGGCTCTAGCCCTTACAGTTTCTGAGAAAATGACCTAAAAGCAAAAATTCGACAAAAAATTGCAAAGTCAGTCAACCGTAAAATGTAGGTCAAGACTCAGAATTGATGATGGCTTTGAGATCTACTCTTCCAGATGAATGCATGACCCAATTTCCATGGCTCTAGCCCTTATAGTTTCTGAGAAAATGACCTAAACGCAAAAACTTGACAAAAAATTGCCAAGTCAGTCAACCGTACAATGTAGGTCAAGACTCAATATTGATGATGGCTTTGAGATCTATTCTTCCAGATGTATGCATGTACCAAGTTTCATGGCTCTAGCCCTTATAGTTCTTGAGAAAATGACCTAAACGCAAAAACTCGACAAAAAATTACGAAGTCAGTCAACCATAAAATATAAGTCAAGACTCAGTCTTGATGATAGTTTTGAGATCTCCTCATCCAGATGTATGCATGTACCAAGTTTCATGGCTCTAGCCCTAACAGTTTCTGAGAAAATGACCTAAACGCAAAAACTCGACAAAAAATTGCGAAGTCAGTCAACCGTAAAATGTAGGTCAAGACTCAATATTGATGATGGCTTTGAGATCTACTATTCCAGATGTATGCATGTACCAAGTTTCATGGCCCTAGCCCTTATAGTTTCTGAGAAAATGACCTAAACGCAAAAACTCGACAAAAGTTTACGCCGCCGCCGCCGATGCCGCCGCCGACACCGGAAAAGCAATACATATGTCTCGCCTCTGCTTCGCAGGCGAGACAAAAACTGGTTGTAAGGACATAATAATTGCAGCTGGTCTGCCAGGATGGGGCAATACAGTTTTTAATTTTCTTTAATATCTTTTTCTCATTTGGTCCCTTAAGAGACTGATCTGCCTGGCAAACAGTCTGAAATATTAGTGCATATACATGATCTAAGTCAGTTTTTATATGGATTGCACTGAACTCAAGCTTTCCACGAATCTCAGAATATGCCCATTGGTCCTCATGAATAATGAACATGTATCACAATTTGTCGCCATTTTTGCCATTATGACTATGTTGATTTAGAAATGGATTTATACCCATGCTACATGTGAACTTGTTAAAATACTTACATATATTGATAGAGGAAATGTTTCAGGCACAATGACAATGATTTGAGCCGCAACATGACAAAACCAACAATGTAATTGTGCGTCCAGCGCAGACTCAGATCAGCCTGGGCATCCACCCAGTCTGATCAGAGTCTTCGCTGTCCGCATGAAGGTAGCTTAGACCCTTAGCTACCTTTTAAACACTTAGGGAAGACTCTGATCAGACTTGGCTGATGCCCAGGCTGATCTGAGTCTGTGCTGGGCCCACAACCACATTGTTGGTTTTCTCGTGTCGCGGCTCATTTATACTCTAACACATTTACAATCAATGGCCATGGCAAATGTACAAACAGATGACAGTAATACCTAGCAGAGCGGTGGTGGGAACAACAAACATTACTCATAAGCATGTGGCATTCTAATGAGGATTAGTTTTGATATACAAAACATGCATGCACATATTATGTACATGTTATAGGATGTTATCGGACCATTACCGCTACTTTTCAAATGTCCCTTGTACTTGCAGCCTGCTTCCAATATTTTAAGCAGGCATAATCAGGATGTTGGTTGGTTGGTTGATTTGATGCTTAACGTCCACGGTAAACAACTAAGGTCATGTCGGGACGGTCAGTTAACCTAACCACACTATTCCTGGGCAGGCTTAGACCTCCTAAGCGGTTAACCAGTACTAAGTGCACATACTTTCGCCAGTAACTGACAACTGCCCTTCTTGAATCAGTGGAAGGAGAAACGAAAGTATGTGGCCAGACCGGGATTCGAACCCAGGACCTCTGACTTACGAGTCAGGTGCCCTACCGATTGCGCTACCCGGCCCGGCTAATCAGGATGTATGACATGGTAAACCCTTATGGTTAACTCAAAAACATATGTCAATGCATTTGCTTACAAATAACCCACAAAAGTGAATAAAAGTCAGTCCATCTTACAGCAGAATATCTTAAGACTGGTTTTCAATATTTGGGATCATTCTAGAAAGAGAAAACCCCATCTTGTAACCAAATAAATAGGGTACTGTCTGGTTAAGGGGTAAAAATGGCAAGCAGAAAAAACAAGAAAGTCTTGGTTCATATAATCATTTTTATAACACTTTTTTGGTCATGTTTTCATCATTTTTTTTTATCATAGTTTCATACAGAAAAATATTCAAGTTTCACTATTATGTAAATTCTCAATATTTACATATCAAACATATAATTGTAAATCTACATACCAACTCCATGTACAGAATAAACACTATGTATATTATCACAAGGAAAGGGTAAGTTATTTGTCTATTATTTAAATTTAAATCTGTAAGCAGAGATCAAGATGAAATGTCTGGGTTTCTAGAGTCCAGCTTCTATTGAGAAGGCACAATCACCCCTACACCTTGCTCCACCTGCAGCTCAACTATACA
The DNA here is from genome assembly GCA_963989385.1 of Ctena decussata. Lineage (NCBI taxonomy): Eukaryota > Metazoa > Mollusca > Bivalvia > Lucinida > Lucinidae > Ctena > Ctena decussata. The sequence goes on along the minus strand of CAXDIV010000183.1, from coordinate 17,793 downwards.
AACTGCAAAACATATATGAGACTGCAAAACATAAATAAGATGGCAAAACATAAATGGGACTGCAAAACATAAATGAGACTGCAAAACATATATGAGACTGCAAAACATATATCAGATTACAACTTGTTTGTGTACATTACAGAAACATTACATACACTGAGCCACTTTAATTACGCACCGCTTTTCCGGAGCCCGCATTTTACACCAAAATTGCTATAATCAAAGATTTTTTTATAGAATGTTATTTATTGGCATTTTATCTATCTGATAACAGCAAAAACAATTTAGAATCATTCATGCGAAACCTTCCAGTTCCTCACAAGCACATTTTGACAAATCTGCATGTGCAACCTAAGCGTTTACGCTTTTGAAATCCATTATGCAATAGGCATTATCCCCATTGATCGTTGTGATAGAAAAACACCAAAAACGAATACTTTTTGAAGTCAAACCCTCCTTTACTGCGATTTAATTGAGATACAACATGACGTTTTGAAGCAATGCTCTGTTTGACGTCATGTTAACGTCAGTTACAATAACTAACCCAGATTTTCTTTGCAAATCGTTTTGTTACAAGTCACTTGTGTGCACAGAAATATCAAAACACTAACTATTCTATCCTTTGCACATCTAAAAGCCTTAGGAGTAGTGACGTCATCGCTTACTTCAACGGGATGGCGTTAATATATTCAAAAAAGTTTGTATGCAAATTAACGGCGGATACATCGTTGTTTGCTATGAAATTATAAAAGAAGTGTTTTAACAATTGGTTTGCTCAGAAACATTCAAAATTTCTATGGTTTTTAAAAATTGTGAATAAAAAGAACTTTTTCAAACCTTTGGCATTTGGCAACCAAAAATAGTCGGCTGCTGAAAACATAGTTAAGTTTCAAACATGTTTCAGTCTTCTATATCGCCGAAAATGAATCGCCTCTGAACAATGACATAGCAAAAATTCGACACTGATAAAAGTGCAGTGTGGTCTGAATGCAATGCAAAATAATGCAATGTGAATTTGTGTTTTACGGGTACTGCCCATTCGGATCCGTTTTCTTGTTTGTTTCTAGCTCGATCATAACACTTTTTCTATGGATTGTGCAGACATAAATTCGCGTTTCGCTGAAAGTTCCAAATTAAAATTATCATAATTCTTTTCTGAGAAATCTTACATTTTATAAGTGGTGCAGAACTAAAGTGGCTCAGTGTATAGACATTGATCAAACTGTATGGCTGGTTGAGACTTTGTTGCATTTAACATCCAACAATATTTAGCATACATGGCATCCAAATCTTTATACTAGCCCATGTATTTTTTTTGACAGCAAACTGTATTAATAAGCACCTTTGTGTACTATATTTACCCATACATATGGACAAATGTGCATGAGAAAAATAGTATAGACCCAAATCAGGCCAGCCTTATGATGACCTGCATTGATTGTATCATCCTGAGGTAAAGCTTTAACAATGAGGTGGATGACAACATCGATACCATGGGTGGTACAACAGTTCTTTCTGTACTTTTACACAGGAGAGCTAACAAGAATGCCATAAAATGCCATGTCTTGCCCGTATGCTCTATGCCAGAAAACAGATCAAAACCAAAAAACTCAAAGACAGTTTATATCATGATGTCATAAACGCAATAACTATTTGTTGTTGTATGTCCTCTTATAGCATTGTCACGCTGCTTATGGCCTCTGAACTATGTCTTGCTTCTGCCAGTCCCATGTGAGACAAAAATGGATGACATTGCTCCAGATAAGAAGAGCTGACAGGGATAATTTTGGGATAATTTTCCATTTTTCTCAATAAAAGCATATCTTGTGACCCCTCATTAGAACCGTCTTGCCAAGACAGTTCTAATGAGGGGTCACAACAGCTGTTTTTATAGTGAAATAAAAAATATCTTTGAATTATCCTCAATACACCCTCTTATCTGGAGCTCTGGATGAGTCCAACTTTGAAGCAGGAAGAGTTTGTTACAGAAACGACTGGCTTTCCAATCTAGTTAAGGTGTATGGCTACATTTTAGAAAAGGCCACAACTTTTGTGACTTCCTGTTTTCTTCACTGGAGCAAGAATTCCAAATTGGAGTCACTCTTATAGGAAAGAGTCTGCTCCCTTATCAAGTTATGAGCAAATTCTTTCCTTTCAGAGCTGACAGCAACTGATAAGGGAGGCAAAAATGAAAATGGCAAGGTTACTTCTCCTGGAAGTGTACCCATTTGCCTGAAGACTATTAAGATTAGAGTGAGCACCATGTGTAATCTACATAACAGAGCTCCAGATAAGAGGGGATATTGAGGATAATTCCAAAATATTTTTTTCTCATTTCCCAATGAAAACATGTTGTAACCCCTCATCTCATGAGGGGTTACAACATATGTTTTTATGCAGAAATTTGGAAAATTATCCCTAAATTATCCCTTTTACCCCTTCTTATCTAGATCACTGAGTCATAGCCTTCTATCAAATGACTAACATTGTAAGCACTCTTAGCATTTTGTATGAAATTTATCAAACCCACCATAAGCTTGTTTCATAAATGCAATATGAAATGGCCACTTATCTGAGATCCCCTGTGTATCAAAGAGCTGTGTATAAGTCAGAATAACAAGAACTGTCCATGTACAAGATAGCTCGCCTGACAGTGCCTTGCCTATCATATAAAAAATTTAACAAAAAATTTAACAAAAACTTTAACATTTTGCTAACACCACCACCCCTGCTAACGCCGACGCCAGGGGTAGTACAATACCTCTTCGTGAACTTCATTCAGGCGAGCTTAAGTTCAAACCTAAAATTCAGCTCTTTTTTTGTATATTTCTTAACAAAAACATATTTAGATCTATACCACGAGATAGAACTACCCAGGCAAGATAATTCTACAACAACGCCCACACTTCATGGTTTTGTGGAGAAGTCCGCAGAGCTTCAGATAATGTGGAGTCTGAGGATACATCTAATTCTGAGATAATTTTTCTTATTTCTCAACAAAAGCATATGTTGTGACCACTCATTAGAATTGTCTCAGTGAGACGGTTCTAATGAGGGGTCACAATGTATGTTTTTATGCAGAAATGTGGAAAATGTCCCTAAATAATCCCTGTAACCCCCTCTTATATGGAGCACTGAATCAAATAAAATGTCATAATTTCAACCCCCTAAATATTGGCTTTACTGGATGACAGGTTCTCAATATTATCATCTGTCAGACAGATTATCATCATCATCATCAAGACTTTGCAGCTGTCTGTCAATATCTTGCTGTCGTAGCTCATTGGCTTTTAACCTTTCTTGTAACTCCTTCATACTGTAAGAGAAAGAAACTCGCACTCAATCATGTTTACCATATTAATTCCTAATAAATGCCCCTGCTCTAATAAAATGCCCCCTTCCCTCTTTTTTTCTGAAAATAACTGCATAAAGTAGTACTGTCAATACTGCAGTTTATACTTACCATGGTGCAGGAGGTATTTCATGCAGCTGTCAGCTACTTTAGTGATGACAAATTGCAGCTATTATTCTTAAAGGGTTAAAATCACTCATGACAGAATATTGGTGAGTGGATGATGTTACTCTTCAGGCTCTACATGTACACCCACATTAATGAGACGTTACATTTTAAACCTATTTTACGTAAAAACATTGCCAGTTTTTGTAGAAAAAATGTGAGAAGCTGTTACACTGCAGTGCAAAAGCTCTTCTCATTTAATCAGCAAAAAGTATTAGCACATTTAGTTTTATGTGTACTAGAAGACTTAACAATCCTTGGCTAACAAATTTGTTAAGCTAACCATGCTTTGAACAACCCAGCCCTGATTTGGTCAGATACTGTAAACTGCAATATTTTTTTTCCGACTAAACATTGTTCAAAGGCTGGAAGAGTACTTCTACATGTACAATGTTTGCCATTCCCTCACCTACTTCCATATACTTACTCCAATTGGTTCAACTTTCTATTTTCTATTTTATAGTGAATGGATACACTTTCAGGGATCATAACTTTACAGTTTTTTTTTTTATATCCCTTCCTGATAGGGGTCAGCTCTTAAAGGAAGCGATTTTTCACTCTGAATACATCCCTTTTTGTACCTGTTTTGTTGCAAATGTTAAGAGTAATAACTGTAACCATAAGCTAGATACACAGTTCATCAACAAGTGACTTACCATTGTTCTGGGTCTAAGTCTGATGAAACTTCTCCTTCAAACATCTGTGGATTGTACAACCTCATTGCTGTAATTGGTTCTGAAAACAATAAAGAGCCATAAAAATGCTAAGTATTGGGACAGACAGGTTTCAGCAAACAGTGCAGACCCAGATCAGACTTTTGGGAGCAGTCTGATGAGGGTTTATACTGTTTGCTTTTCCGTTTGTATAACTGCACTGTAAAGTCAACCTGTTCAATTTTTAGGACAATTATGGTATAGTCCAACCTGTAATAAGCCACCAGTACCAAAAGGATAATCAACAAGACCTGTCGCCAGACAGGACAGCTCGCCTGAACCTGCGCTTGTCCATCTTCAAGTGCTAGTATTTGTTTCTTAGAGGTGGGGATGGTGCTGAGTAAAATTTCCAATCAATATCTATCATCATACCAAATATAATTCAAATCCATTGAAGGGTTTAGAAGCTATGAGATTATAGGTCATATCCTGGGGTGGGGATGCAACTGAATAAAATTTCCAACTAACATCTATCATTAAACCAAATATAATTCAAAAAGATCAAACGGTTTAGAAACTATGACATCTGAAGAAAACAAACATAAAACTGCTAAGTCTGTGACCTTGACCTATAGGTCATGTCCAGGGGTGGGGATGTGCTTGAACGAAATTTCAGACCAATATCTATCATCATACCAATTATAATTCAAATTGATTAAAGGGTTTAGGAACTCTGAGATCTTAAAAACTTTAACAGAGAACTTTAACATGAAATTAATTATTAAAAGGTTTACAAACTATGAGATCTTCAAAACTTTAACGTAAAACTTTAACATAAAATTTCTAAGTCTGTGACCTTGACCGATAGGTCATGAGCAGGGGTGAGGATGGTCTTGCATAAAATTTTGGACAAATATCTATCATCATACCAATATAATTTAAATCGATTAAAAGGTTTACAAACTATAAGATCTTAAAAACTTTAACGTAAAACTTTACCACATAAAATTTCTAAGTCTGTGACCTTGACCTATGGGTCATGACCAGGGGAGGGGATGGTCTTGAAGAAAATTTTGGACCAATATCTATCATCATACCAAATATAATTCAAATTGATCCAAGGGTTTAGAAACTATTAGATCTTAAAAACTTTAACAAAAAACTTTAACATTTTGCTAACGCCGATGCCGCCGCCGACGCTAACGCCGATGCCGGGGGTAGTACAATAGCTCTTTCTGAACTTCGTTCAGGCGAGCTAAAAGTGCTTGCTTAATACAGTAATTGCTTTTTTTCGGCATTGTAATCATGCTTGCTTCATAAGATTGCTTGCTTAACAGAGGTGGCAACCATGACAGGTTTCACTGTAATTATTAAAGGTATCCCAGCTTTTAGAACTTTTAAAATATGTCATAGCCATACATGTAAAGGAAAGACTCGGATCAACCTGCACATGTGTGCATTCTGATCGAAGGCTTTACTGTTTATTACTATATACTTAGCTCAGGATACTGAGACCTCTGATGCCTACTGGGAAGAAATGATCAATTCACAAATGAGCTGCGACACAACAAAACCAACGAAGTGGCCTGTGTCCTCAGCAAGAATCAGATCAGCCTGGGCATCCGCCCTGTCTGATCAGAGATTTTGATTTGCACTTAAAGAGTAGCTAAGGGACTAAGCTAGCTCAGTGTGGATAGCAAAGAGGGTGGATGCTGAAGCTGATCTGAGTCTTTGCTTGGCACACATGCCACTTTGTTGGTTCTGTTGTGTCATGGCTCAAATGAGCTGCTTCAGGCAAAAAGGGGACCTTAACATATTTGCAAACCATTCTGTAAGCCTGTGCAGTCTAGCTACAGCCTTTTTTTGTCTGTAGATTCCTTAGATTCCAAATTATGTATGTATACAGCAAAGGCTTTTATCAGACTGCATGCATGTGCAGCCTGGCCTGAGCTTTCTCTGTATGCATAAGTGTTAATCACCCTTTAGGTGTTTCCCCAACCCTCATGTCAAATATCAAGTAAAAGGAACATACATACCTAATTCTCTCTCTCCGGGCAAGGTCTTCTCTTCCTTACTAGGTCTTTTATCTTTAGATATCCTTGAGAAAGCACTTTGATTATCACTGGTTTTCGAGCTCTGTATCACAGAGTCCTTTCCACCATCATTTTGTGGACTAGTCTTAAGATCTTTATGAGATTTTTCAACTTTATTTGGTAATACTGGCTTTGGTCTGTGAATTCCTGAGTTTGAATTATTTCTCTCATCAGAATCATAAAAGTTAAGCACACGCACCGGGCCTGACGGTTCAATATTCTCTTGATCATCTGAGACAGTTTTAGAGTTATTACCCTTGACATACTGTATTTCAACTTGTTGCCCAATTTCAATGTTCTGTGAAGTCATTTGATTGGGAAAAGTCACAGCTAGATCAGAAAGCACAATTTCCTTCTGATTTGCTTTTAATCTGTCATGATTCTGTCCTTGACCTTTAGATCTATCATGAGCATCACCTTGGCCTTGGTTCTTATGGTTACACTCACTAAGAGGAGTTGTGACATTAAAACTTTCGGTTGCTCTCATAGCAGCCAGAGTTCTCTCCAGACCTGAGATTTTTGCTTGAAGCCTTGCAATTTCTGAGTCCTGAAATATTAGCAATTGTTACTGTTACATACATGTTGAGAGAAACCATACCTTAAACATATGGTCCAGTACTCACTTAATCCTAACCACAGATGGCTGACAGCTGTTTAAAACATTTTTATGTTCAGTATGAATGAAAGAGGGATGGAACTACTTATCATTCACGGTGTTTCTTTTTTTTGTTCAAAGAAATTATATGAAAATGTTACCATTTTATATACAAATTAAAGCCATTTAAAAGTTATTTCTCTCAAACCACATTAGTAGGTATATGCACTGAATGTCGGTAATAACCTGACTTGAAACATGAGTGCCTCTCTAGAGATTTGTTGTTTAATTAAGGATCAAAATCATTCAGCTTTCAGGGCGTTTAAAATACATTTGCTCAGAAACTAAGGGTAAACTAAGGGTGTCTTGTGGTTCACAAATCCGTCACCTAAAAAGAAAACTAAAAATTTTCCTAGAATTCAGGAGTTAGATATTGCTTCAATCTGGTTTCAATGCAGAACAGAGCATTTAGTATTATGCTCTATGCGATATGATTGCAATGTCACTATTATGTCAGTAGGTAAGGAATGCCATTATTTGTACTTAAAGAGCCAGAAATGAACATAGTTCAATCTGCAAGCAGCCTTGATCATGAATATGGTGGTTCATTATGAGCCATTGCATCTAATCTGTCTGAATTCTTTGAAAGGGGACACCTTCATTATCAGAGTAAATTTAAAAGTTACAAATAAATCAACACAACAAGAACTGCATAGCAAAACAGAAAGCGGCACCTTTAAAATGAGTTGCTCGTTCGTGGCTTCCATTACTGTCTGTCTATTCTCCATCTCTTCATGTATGCCATCAAGTTCCTGAGCTGCCACCTGAACCTGATCACTGTAATGTTGCTCTAGGTCAGCCAGCTGCTTGCCTTTCTCTTTCAGCTGAGCTTTCAGAACATCATTAGCTTCAACGTAGTCTGCGATTTCCTCTCGCATTGAGCTGCTCTGTAAATATACATACGAAAGAGATAATTTTTGCAGAAAACTGTAATACAATACTGTGCTTTGTATGCATGATGTTAGATCACCAATAGCAACAAAGGAAGTTTATAACAGAGAAAATGTAAAAAATGTCTCTTTGATGATCAGAAAGGTGAGGAATAATCCTGGGTCCGAGGTTATAAATTAAAACTTGAGTATAATCTCAAACTCAAAACAAAGCACACTGATTGGCTGCTTCCGAGCGCAAGCGAATGCTCGGAAGCAGCCAATCAGTGTGCTTCATTTTGAGTTTGAGAATGTTCTCAAGTTTTATAACCGCCGGGCCTGGTGGCAAGTGGGTATGCTATGTTAGTGACATAATAAAGGCTGTGATCTATTCAGTGGGTCAGTATTTACCTAGATGCATAGCTAATGACAGAATAAAAATACAACTCCAATTTCAGGTACTTAACATAAAATTTAAAAAAGCTCATTTCAGTACATGTATTTTAACTATATTTGTCAAAACTGTTCCAGCAGAATGGCAAATAAAGCAGATCAACTTTGACACTTTTTTGTTTGTGTTTGGCATGTAAGTGAGCAAAGTATTTACCTCTGCCTTACGTCTGTCTTCTAAGTCTTCTATCTGTTCTGCCAATCTCTGCATTTCAGTATTTAATCTGGACTCCAGTTCTTTTTCCCGAGCCTTAGAGGCACCAAGTTCCTCAGCAAGCCTTGCAGTGTCAGCTTCTTTGGCCTGGAAATGGAATCAAATATGAGCCAAAATATAAATGGATGGATGACTTGTTGTTTTATGGCCTTTCAAGGGGATCAATCATATTCAGTGGATTAAAGAGAGATTATGAAAAGATATGTGCAGTGGAACACCATTAATTAATGGTTGAAAAGATTTCTGCCTTTAGTGAGATTCAAACCTGGACCGCTAGCTTACCAGACTAGTGCTTAAGCAACTGGGATTTTCTATCCAGAAGGCTTTCGAAATTGTGAGGTATGCGAGACAGTGTGGCTGAAATATGCCAAGAAACTTTAACCAAGAGATCTAAATGCAGACACTGACACCGATGCATATACTAGTGCCAACTACAGCTCAATTTAAAAATTTGATTTTGATCAAGTAATGGCTTAATTGGAGCCCAGAACTGTATCCATAACTATATGGGCCGCGTCACGACAAAACCAACAATGTGGTTGTGCGCCCAGCGCAGACTCAGATCAGCCTGGGCATCTGCCCAGTCTGATCAGAGTCTTCGCTGTCCGCATGAAGATAGCTTAGACACTTAGCTATCGTCTAAGCGCTTAGCAAAGAGTCTGATCAAAATGCACGGATGCCTAGGCTGGACTGAGACTGCACTGGGCGCAAAACCACATTGTTGGTTTTCTCGTGTCGCGGCTCATATTTATCCAGCTATAAGATGAGGGGTTTAACCCTTCAAAACAACCCAAAGTATCTACATCCATCTTCTAAGATGGATCTAGATTTTTGGGACTTTTTTGGAAGGAGGAAGGACATCTTATAGTCTAATTACTTAAGACTGATTTAAATATTTGAGGTCATTCTGGGGCAGGAAAAAAACCTGTCTTATATCCAAATAATTATAGTAACAATCTCTTAGTGTACCTCAGTGAGTGACTTTATCTCTTCCAACTCTCGCTGATACCTCTCTTGATCTCTGTTAGCCTGAGCCAGTTCTCGACGCGTTGCCATGAAGTCCGCATGCTGCTGTTGTAACTGTTCCCTTAAAAAGATGTAATTTAGAGTTCAACAGCATTTCGTGCTTCACACTTCTTAGTGTGAAGCACTTTAGAGCTAGGAATCATGAAGCACCACACTCCCAGTCAAATATGGCCGACATCTCACTAACTTCTGCCCTTCTAAAAGCATACTTCCTTAAATTTTTCAAATTTCATTTATTTTTAACTCAGCAAATGCCATATTTTCGTCCACCTTTTCGAAGAACTAAACATAACTGCATGAAGTTATGTTTGTTTCTTGCATCCAGTCTGATCAGGATCTTTGCTGTCAGCATGAGGTAGCTTAGACCCTTATCTACTTTCTAAGTGCACAGCAAGACTCTGATCAGACTGGGTGGATGCCCAGACTGATCTAAGTCTTCATGTGGTGCACATACAACTTTGTTGATGATGTCATGTCATGGCTAAAACAGTTTTAAACCAATTCAGATAAGCTTGAAAGACAGTTTTGTAAGAGTCTCGCTAAATCTGGTCCAATCTCACCAAAAATAACATCAAAGACTCCAGTGCAGAGTTTATGGCATGTATGTTCTGTTTGAGATTTTCACAAGTTTGTGAGTGAGTATGAGATGAAGTGAATTCATGTGTGCCACATGCTAACTGCATAAGAATTGGCAGACAAGCTCCAGGAGTACCCTAATGTGCTTAAATATTGGGACACCTAAAAACCTTTAATTTTCCATTGGGACAAATGGAAAATTAATGGTTTTTAGGAGTCCTAATAGCACATTAGGGTATGTCTGATTGGGTCCACACTGCTTTTTAATGCATGTTCATCCCATTACTGAGAGTACTTGTAGGTAACAAACTAAAAGTAAAAAGTATGCAAAGACCAGGAACTGAAACAATCAAAATCCAAATCCAGCCCTCAAAATATGTCCTCAACATATTAGGGGTGATATCCTACCTTGTAAGCCTAAGCTCTTGAGTTATCTCCATATTTTCTTCTTTCTGTTCTTCTAGTTTCATTTGTTGTCTTTCCACAAGCTGGAATTAGTAAAATAAATCATAACACATGAATCAGAGCTCTAGATAAGAGGGTGTATCTGATGACAATTACAGATAATTTTTGTTAATTCTGCATAGAAACATATGTTGTGACCCCTTGTCGAGACAGTTCAGATGAGGGGTCACAACATATGGTTTCTGTGAGCAATAAGAAAAATAGCCATCAGAGGAGATGGCAAATCCCCCGACCAAAGACCCCCATGAGCCTTGGTAAAAAGGGTGCACTTCAAAACACATATTAGTAATATATTGTCATTCTTTTATGCTTCTGATTGACATTAACTGTTACCAGATGCATGATTATCTAACACTCAGACTAAAACAGTATGCTTGACTGCTAAAAAGAGGTAATATCTCAAACAGCCACCATATACACAAATGTATAGCATACGATACATTCAACTTTCAAAATGTGTGAATAACATCTAAAGTACAAGCCCTACCAACCTAATTTTGAGCTCTCTAGTAAGTGAATTTGGACAAAGAATCCAAATCTGGAAAAAAAAAAATATTTTTTTTTTGAGGGGGGGGGGGGGGGGGGGGGGGAATGTGGAGGGGTCAGAGAGACTTAGGAACACTGATAAGATATCACAGCATGATCATCAATATTCTAAAAGGTACACGGTTATTCAAATTCTGGAGCTGGCCAGGGTTATACAGATATGGAGCAGAGACTCAAACAGTAGCTCAAACTACCAAAGGGAAATAACTCACAGAGTATAAAAGCAAGAGTTATCATTCATGTATGAGACAAATTGTCATGACCTGTTCTGCATATCTGTGAAGTATCATGAAAATATTTCAAAAGGTATTCAAGCTATGGAGCGGACACCTAAAATCATCAAAGGGAAATAACTCAAAAAGTAAGAAAGCAAGAGTTGTCATTCTTGTTCGCGACACATCATCATGACCTGTTCTACATATCTGTGAAGTATCATGAAAATATTCCAAAAGGTATTCAAGTTATAGAGCGGACACGAAATCACACCTAAAACCAACAAGGGGAAATAACTCAAAAAGTAAGAAAGCAGGAGTTGTCATTCTTGTTCGCGACACATCATCATGACCTGTTCTACATATCTGTGAAGTATCATGAAAATATTTCAAAAGGTATTCAAGTTATAGAGCGGACACGAAATCATACCTAAAATGATCAAGGGGAAATAACTCAAAAAGTAAGAAAGCAAGAGTTGTCATTCTTGTTTGCGACACATCGTCATGACCTGTTCTACATATCCGTGAAGTATCATGAGAATATTCCAAAGGGTATTCTAGTTATAGAGTGGACACGAATCTGCCAAAAAATCACACCTAAAACTATCAAGGGGAAATAACTCAAAAAGTAAGAAAGCAGGAGTTGTCATTCTTGTTTGCGACACATCGTCATGACCTGTTCTACATTTCTGTGAAGTATCATGAAAATATTCCAAAGGGTATTCAAGTTACAGAGCGGACACGAATCTGCCAAAAAATCACCAAAGGGGAGATAATTCAAAAAGTACAATAGCAAGAGTTACCATTCTTGTACGCGACACATCATCATGACCTGTTCTACATAACTGTGAAGTATCATGAAAATATTCCAAAGGGTATTCAAGATATAGAGCGGACAAGAAAAATGTTTACGGACGGACGGACGGACAGACGGACGGACGGACGGACGGACGCCAGGCTCATCGCTATATCCCCCGAACCTTTCGGTCGGGGGATAAAAATTATCCCTCAATTATCATCAAATATTCCCTCTTATCTACAGCTCTGATGAATTTGCAGTTTTCAGCTGTAAATGCTCTAAATACACAGTCTATTCTATCTATTTGGCTATAAGATGAGGGATTGCCCTTCCAAAACTGCCCAAAACATGTACATCAGTCTTGTGTAAATCAGCTGCAAGATGGGTTTTTGTCTTCCAAAACAATCCAAAATCTAGGTTCTAGATTTCTAAGGTAGTTTGGAAGGGTAAAACCCCTATCCTATAACTTAACAAATACAGTAACGTTCAATCGAACATTGGCTTGCAGTATTATTTTGGCCTTTTATACCATTTTAGATCATTTAAAAGTCTTTGCTTCATACAGTCCAAATTGTGACAAAACCTGTCACTTATGCAAGCTACGAATGCCCAGAGCAGTCACCACATATGTTGAAGCTAGTCAGTTCACATTGTAGAATCTACAAGATTTTGTATGCTAACTTACCATATTTATTTGATAAGATATATGATGTTTTCTCCCTCCAAATTAACCATGATATCCCAAAAAATCTAGAGCCATCTTACAAGATGGACATGCAATGCATTTGTACACAAATCAACAATTCAAAGCAACATACAGATTCAAGTTCTTGTAGTTTTGCTGTTTTTGCATGTAACTCCATCTGTTGTTTGTTGGAGACTTGTTCAAGCTGTTGATGCTGTAGAGTTTTCTCCCTTAGTTGGCACTGTGTCTGCTGCAGCCGATCATCAAGATCGGCAATCTGAGAGAACAGAACAAAAAAATTCAACTATACTGGACAAAAAAAGTTAGGGATCAAATATTTGACTGAAGCTTAAATTATGAAAAAATAAATTATCCAAAAATAATTTTCTTCTGTTTAATACAGCTGTCAAAGTGGCACAGAACTGCATGAAAAATATTGGAATCGGATCACGTGACACACCAGTAGAAACGAATAAACAAATATACCCATAAAATTGAAGTGAAAATTGGCATCACCACAAAATTGAATGTCCATGATTCTTGGTTTTATCCATGCAAAACCATTGCCAGTGCTCATCAAGATCTCTGGGGGTCTGAATAACTGCATGACAGCTACGTGGTGTTCTTTTGGTAAAGCGCTAGAGGCTCATTTGGGTACTCGTTTGCCATTTTCATGAAAGGCCTGAATTTAGCCCTCCAGGAGTTTCCTGAGGCCTCTGGTGATTAGAATTGGTGTTTTGTAGCATCTGTCAAGCATGTTCAATCAGTTTTAAAACTTGCGATTAACGAGACTTGTCCATACGGACTATAGTCTCTGTTCCAAGCTACTGGTTCATCACAATAACACTGAGAGGACGCGCATTGTTTGTCCATTAAATGATTAAATCGGCCAATTTCAGCGAAAACGGTTAGAAACAGACTTTACACAGCTAATTTCTGCATTTGCATGCTGGTAATGAGGCCACGATTGATGCGATTCCATAGAAATGGGAGGCGACAGTCAGCAAAAAGTGACACAAATCGGCAGCTGGGTCATATGACCCATGTTCTTTCCACAGATGAGCCCAGATTTGCATGTAGATATCCAAAATGATGGGAAAAGGATGTGACGCCTGCCAGGTACATGTCGTGTAGACTGTGAAAAAATCGTGTTGCGGAATATGACATGTCTCGAGGAGGATGGAAGATGGCATGGTGTGGCATCTGGATTGGCAGCTATGTGGACTTGCACATCCCAGACAGAGGCGCTCTGATTGGTGTTCTAGCTAGGAATGGCACGATTATCCAATTACGAGACCGTTTGCTGAAGGTTCTGGCGATGACATCATCGAATCACAGGGCAAATATGGTGAACCAGTACTTAGCGACAGAAACAATCGCCTGCATTGACATGTCGATTTGATCGCCAGTTTCAAATCCGATTGAGCATTCTTTGGACATGTTACACCGCCAATCCTGATCACGAGAGGCTTCCTGAAACTCAAGGAGAGCTCATTAAGGCCTTTCGTAAAAAATGGCAAACGAGACCCTAAATGGGCCTCTCGGAATTTACCAGAAGCCTACCGAATGGCTGTCATGCAGTTTTTCAGGCCCTTGGAGGTCACACTAAGAACTAAGAATGATTTTGCATGGATAAAGCCAAAAGTAATGGACATTCAGTTTTGTGTTAATGCAAGTTTTCACTTTGATTTTAGGGGTATGCCTGTTTATTCATATTCGCTGGTGTATCACGTGATCAGATTCCAATATGTGTCATGCAATCTTGTGCAGCATTGTTAAATGTATCTAACAGAAGAAAATGATTTTTTGAAAATTACTTTTTTCAATATAAAAATTTCAGTCTAATATTTGATCCTTAACTTTTTTTGTCCAGTATATATTACAACCTACTAACGAAGTAGAGTTATCTCATTTAGTTGACATTGTGTCTGCTGCAACAAGATATCAAGGTCTGCCCTTTGAAAGAATCTAAATCATCTTAAAAAGGCAACTTATATCCTTTATGTCAGGTCAAACTTATTTGATATTATTATATGAGCCGTGACATGACAAAATCAACATAGTGGCATGTGTGCCCAGAGAAGACTCAGATCAGCTTAGGCAGATGCCCAGTCTGATCAGAGTCTTCGCTATCTGCATGAAGCTAGCTCAGACCCTTAGCTACCCTTACAGTGGGAACGCAGACTCATCACATTTGAGTAATTCATTTTCTGAATGGTCGTCTACGCACAAAGAAATAATCCTTTTTTTTTCGACGGAAAAAATGGCGGGAAATTTTGAACAGAATCAGTCCCAAAATAATGCTCGTTTGATAAGATATGCAGTCATAATTTTCCAACGGACCAGATCAGAATGAAATTTGATGTTTTGTTATTGAAATCAGACGCATATCGGTACCTCAATGCAGTTTGCACACCCCAAACAACGATCACAGTTTGACAACCGTTTTTCCGAAAAGTAAAACCCTACGACAGTACCCCAAAGTTATTTTGCAAAGAAAATTGTCCCAAAAACCAAATTAGATGCCATTATAACTGAACCGTAGTTGATACATTCAACCGTCTTTTAGCGTGGTATATCTTCGGGAGAAAGTCTATTTAGTTTGAAAATCGATACTGAAGTTGGTCATTTTTACGTATACACGGCACGTGCGTTCGTCAACACACAGACATTTTTTCAGCTGGATCGACTTGAGGAGACCAACTGTTTTTTCATTTATGGTATAGTAAAGCTTGTAATCATTTAGCATACTGTGAATTTATTAAGATTTTGCGTTAGTCTGTCTGCCTGCGATTTTTTGAGCTTCTGAATTTAGGCTACACGACGAGAACGAGAGAAAGCAAAACAAACACACTGGTCAACCACAAAGTTTGACAAACGAAAAAGCCACAAGACATGTCGCCCCATATTCAGGTGACAACTCGCCCCAGATTCTGAGAAAACTCCCCCAGACAACTTCCCCCAAGATAACGCGCCCCACATTCTGAGACCACTCGCTCTTCTAAAGAATTCTGTCCCGAACGGAATCGGATCACGTGACACACCAGTAGAAACGAATAAACAAATATACCCATAAAATTGAAGTGAAAATTGGCATCACCACAAAATTGAATGTCCATGATTCTTGGTTTTATCCATGCAAAACCATTGCCAGTGCTCATCAAGATCTCTGGGGGTCTGAATAACTGCATGACAGCTACGTGGTGTTCTTTTGGTAAAGCGCTAGAGGCTCATTTGGGTACTCGTTTGCCATTTTCATGAAAGGCCTGAATTTAGCCCTCCAGGAGTTTCCTGAGGCCTCTGGTGATTAGAATTGGTGTTTTGTAGCATCTGTCAAGCATGTTCAATCAGTTTTAAAACTTGCGATTAACGAGACTTGTCCATACGGACTATAGTCTCTGTTCCAAGCTACTGGTTCATCACAATAACACTGAGAGGACGCGCATTGTTTGTCCATTAAATGATTAAATCGGCCAATTTCAGCGAAAACGGTTAGAAACAGACTTTACACAGCTAATTTCTGCATTTGCATGCTGGTAATGAGGCCACGATTGATGCGATTCCATAGAAATGGGAGGCGACAGTCAGCAAAAAGTGACACAAATCGGCAGCTGGGTCATATGACCCATGTTCTTTCCACAGATGAGCCCAGATTTGCATGTAGATATCCAAAATGATGGGAAAAGGATGTGACGCCTGCCAGGTACATGTCGTGTAGACTGTGAATAAATCGTGTTGCGGAATATGACATGTCTCGAGGAGGATGGAAGATGGCATGGTGTGGCATCTGGATTGGCAGCTATGTGGACTTGCACATCCCAGACAGAGGCGCTCTGATTGGTGTTCTAGCTAGGAATGGCACGATTATCCAATTACGAGACCGTTTGCTGAAGGTTTTGGCGATGACATCATCGAATCACAGGGCAAATATGGTGAACCAGTACTTAGCGACAGAAACAATCGCCTGCATTGACATGTCGATTTGATCGCCAGTTTCAAATCCGATTGAGCATTCTTTGGACATGTTACACCGCCAATCCTGATCACGAGAGGCTTCCTGAAACTCAAGGAGAGCTCATTAAGGCCTTTCGTAAAAAATGGCAAACGAGACCCTAAATGGGCCTCTCGGAATTTACCAGAAGCCTACCGAATGGCTGTCATGCAGTTTTTCAGGCCCTTGGAGGTCACACTAAGAACTAAGAATGATTTTGCATGGATAAAGCCAAAAGTAATGGACATTCAGTTTTGTGTTAATGCAAGTTTTCACTTTGATTTTAGGGGTATGCCTGTTTATTCATATTCGCTGGTGTATCACGTGATCAGATTCCAATATGTGTCATGCAATCTTGTGCAGCATTGTTAAATGTATCTAACAGAAGAAAATGATTTTTTGAAAATTACTTTTTTCAATATAAAAATTTCAGTCTAATATTTGATCCTTAACTTTTTTTGTCCAGTATATATTACAACCTACTAACGAAGTAGAGTTATCTCATTTAGTTGACATTGTGTCTGCTGCAACAAGATATCAAGGTCTGCCCTTTGAAAGAATCTAAATCATCTTAAAAAGGCAACTTATATCCTTTATGTCAGGTCAAACTTATTTGATATTATTATATGAGCCGTGACATGACAAAATCAACATAGTGGCATGTGTGCCCAGAGAAGACTCAGATCAGCTTAGGCAGATGCCCAGTCTGATCAGAGTCTTCGCTATCTGCATGAAGCTAGCTCAGACCCTTAGCTACCCTTACAGTGGGAACGCAGACTCATCACATTTGAGTAATTCATTTTCTGAATGGTCGTCTACGCACAAAGAAATAATCCTTTTTTTTCGACGGAAAAAAAATGGCGGGAAATTTTGAACAGAATCAGTCCCAAAATAATGCTCGTTTGATAAGATATGCAGTCATAATTTTCCAACAGACCAGATCAGAATGAAATTTGATGTTTTGTTATTGAAATCAGACGCATATCGGTACCTCAATGCAGTTTGCACACCAAAACAACGATCACAGTTTGACAACCGTTTT
>CAXDIV010000182.1:11064-135469 GCA_963989385.1 Ctena decussata | reverse complement strand
CATGACACCGATATTGTTACGAAATGGATCCGATCATCGACTACGTCGTCGAAATTATTTTAATCCTTTCAATCAGTAGGGCTACAGTTTTTAGGGCAACTGTGGTAATAAAACATTTACGGAAATTGTGGCTACGTTATGCATGGGTTGTTTGTGAATACCTCTCGTGGACAGCGTATTGCATGATTTTAAGGTGAATACCTGCACGAGTCTCTTGATTGTGGACGGCGTGTTGCATGATTTTAAGGTGAATACATGCACGCTTAGATTCGTGTCGCATGATTTAAAAGTGAGACGCATAGTATTTATACTCCTATTCTTTCACTGTAAAATTGGACGTGGCTGTTTAATTCTAAGGTGAACTGATGGATGTTATATTGTCATGTGCCTAGTTTCTGTGTTAAGACCTGAAGGGTAAGATTTTATTATATTTATTTAGAATAGTTTGGCTAAGAATGAAAAATGTGACTTCTGATTGATATGGTATGATTATATGTGTCGACTGATTTTGTTGACAGTGATCAGACTGCGCATGTGTCGACTGATTTTGTTAATAATCATGCTGAGCATAATATTTGTATATTAGGATTATCGACTGATTTTGTTGGTAGTGATCATGCTGCGCATGATATTTGTATATTAGGAAGTTTTGTAAACTACGGAAATAGTTTATATCAATGATGTTAGTTGCAATGATGTGCGTCTATTTGACGTCCAGTGACGTCAGTTGCATTCATGTTATTCATGTGACGTCAGTTGCATTCATGTTATTGCGACGTCAGCATTTTTTATATTAGTTTCACGTATACGTGGCCTATAGAAGTAGATTGATTTGTAATGGAACTAATTTACATACTCGCGACGTCAAGTGACGTCATAGCATGCATCGCATTAAGGTTTTTTTCCATACGTTATAATGGTAACATTTGGTCATCATGCGTTTGATTTGCCTTCACTAGATGGCGTCATATGGTATAACATCATTGGCGTCATGGTGTCAGATCAAACGTTATGATCCCAAATGTGTTAGAAATGCTTATTCAGTTATTATATTCTATGGCAAATGGTAATACGCTTTGTTTAAAGAAATGAATTAATACATATGCGAGCTAGAATTTTGGTAAATCAATTTAATGTAAATAGGTCGTTGTTTAGATTCATTCATGTTTTATGTGGGATATGTCATGGTGGTACCTGTTGACGTCAGTATACTTCTCGACAATGTTTGGCGTCAGATCCTTCGACGCGCATTTAGGACCTACATTACTTCATTGGCTGAAGTGGTAAGCACAATTTTGGCTTTACATCGTGAGCGCGAGTCGTGTCTAGTGACACGGCTGGCGTGTGCACGTTATGCTCGGCATTCGCCGAGGGCGTTGTATGGTATTTCCAAGACAGGCCCAAGTCTTACGTATTGTTATTATGTAGTTACAATGTATTAGGTGTAAGTTTGTTATTTTTAGGCACATCAAGTCCGGCAGTCAGCTGTTAGGGCTTAGAGCCACGCTTCACCTGGAGATCCTATACCCATCTCCAGGTTAATACCAACCCGGGTAGAGGCAGTTACAACGCCGCTTGTGCATGTTTCCCAAGCAGAGGCGGGAAGCACAAAATGTAGGCGAATTTCATGTTATTACTGCGGAGGTGAAAGTGGGACAGTGTTCGTCCACTAAAGTGTCTTATTATATATAGACTGGTCCCTGGTACGATCCAGGGAGCGACCAGTATATAAACGTGCGCGTATTAATATAAGTTGGTGTTCCTCATGATATATGGACTGGCCCATGACATGATCCAGGGAACGACAAATTGAAGTCAACCAACATAAGGCCTTGTTTGTTTTTGTATGAGCTCAAACTAACGTTTTTTGTTCTTTGTATTTTCCTTTAGTTCATGGCGCTGAGCCGAGTACAGTACGGTGTTGACGTCAGACGGTAATCTATTTGCGTATTGTATGAAAATCGATTGCCACAAAACACCTTACTTGGGCCAGCGACATGAACTGATATGTGTTGTATATTATTGTAATTGTGACAGTTGTAAATTGTATTGTTGTATATAGAATTTACATTATATATAAACTTCAAAAAATTCTAACGTTGTTAGAGTTTCCTTGTTAGTGTAATACACTGGTAGATAACCCTTTAACCGGAAATCACCCTCCGCCGTCCTGGCGACGCATAAGGCTCTACACCCGTGTCGACCGTGTGTAGAACCTTCTGCGTAACATGGTGTCATAAGTAACGGGATTTGGTTTCCGGTTAATATCTGCCAGTGTAAGACATTGACAATATATATAGAATCTAGGCACAATTTTGTCAGACATTTTTTTTTTATTATTATTGCCTTCTGATTGTTCTTTTCTAAGGTGACGTAAGGATGTTTGCATTAATGTGAATTTTAGGGGAGCAATTTTGCCACTAAATTCTTGTAAATGTAACCTACACTCAATTAAGGTCAACTATCCTTATTCCCTGCGTGATGAAGTGCGATAGCCCGTGCATTAATTTGTGATAGAATGTAACAGGTTGCATATGTGAGTGGGGAAACTGAGGTATATAGACCTGAATTGTCTTGGCACGGATGATACGTATTTAGTTTTAAGGTCCATTTGAGTACCTTGGCACTGCTGTTGCATGACAATCTGTTAGTTTATTAATTTAAACGTTTGTACGTTGTGTCGTAAGCGTTACTGAGGTCCATTTTATGTCCTGATTTAGTAACGTAGGCCACCCGTAACGTTATATAATATCGTTACAATGGATTAAACCTAATAGCAGAATCTTAAGTTTGATTTACCGTTGGTATCTTATAAGGTTTTGTAAGGACGTACAGTTGTCGTGTCAGTGTTAATACCTTGCGTTACATACGTTACGTTTGCATATCCGATACGCTAGATCAAGTTGGGCGTAATTGTAATGTGGGTTATTTACGTCATCTAATTGTGTCATATGATAGTGAAAAGAGGTTCTCGGTAACGTCTACGTCAGTTTATGACGTCATTTCCGGTCTGTTATGAACGTAACTTTAATGGCTACGTCTAGATCGCGAGTATACTAATTAATCAACGTTTTAGTTGGATTAGTTTTTTATTATTATTGTTAACGTTTTAGTCAACGTGTGTGACTATAAGTGAACGTCGGTTTCAGTTAAGTTAACGTGAGCATTACGTTAAGCGGCATGGATCAGTTAGTTAAGACGGGAAAGGAGTTAGGTTATGAGGGGCAGGCTTTGCAGGAATTTGTAAAGCAACAGCAAGAGACTGAGAGGGAAATTGCTCAGGCCGATAAAGACAGGGAAATTGAGTTAGCGAGGATCGCGGCGGAGAAAGAGAGGATTGTGCAAGCCGAAAAGGATAGGGAAGTAGCACTAGCTAAGATTGCGGCGGATAGGGAAATCGAGATGGCGGGGATTGAAAGTATAGAGCGGCAAGCCGAGAAAGATAGGGAAGCTAGGTTGTCTCAAGTCGAAAGCGATAAGGAAGCAAAGTTGTCGAGCGAAGTTGAGTTAGAAAAGTTGAAGTATAGTTTTGAATTGCAGCAACGCGAGTTGAAGAATCAGATAGAGTTGCAGAAGGTAACGTTTAGAGTTGAATTAGAAAACAGAAGGCTGAAAAGTTAGCGCATGCGCGAGATCCGAAGTTACCGTATTTTGATGAAAGTAAGGATAAAATGGATAGTTACTTATCAAGGTTTGAGAAATACGCGACGGCGAATAAATGGGATAAAAACGTTTGGGCTGCATATTTAAGCGCATTACTTAAAGGTCGCACGCTTGATGTTTATGATAGATTGTCTGTAGATGATGCAGCAGATTATGACAAGTTGAAAGATGCGTTGTTAAAGAATTTTGATATGACTGAACGCGGATTTAGGAAGAGATTTCGCTATGATAGGCCTGAAAAGTCCGAAACGTTTATTCAGTTTAGTAGTAGACTTAGGTCGTATCTTAATAAATGGTTGAAAATGGCGAAGGTAGACCAGTCTTATGAATCTGTTTGCGATTTTTTTGCTAGAGATCAGTTTTTAGAATCCTGTAGTAAAGAACTATATGTTCATTTAAAACCGAAAACAATCACGAATCTAGGTGAGATGGCTAGGGAAGCAGATTTATTTGCAGAAGCACGTGGCGGTGTCTACGCTTGTGTTAATAAGGGAGGGCGTAACTCAGAGTAGATCTGATGATAAGCCGAGTGCGAAGCCAGAGATAAAATGTAGTATTTGTGGTAAGGGACATTTAACATATAAATGTTTTAAGAATCCCGATAGGAAGCAAGCATATAGTGCGGAGGTAGGTGCAAGTGCAAGCGGATATAGCGGAAATAAGGGGAGTAGTTATGCACCGAAAGATGAGACACGAAGATCACAGAGTAAGAGCGATACTGTGCAGACGAAGGGTAGTAATTCAGATCGTGGCCGTGGTCGGGGTTATTCCCGCGGACGTGGTCGGGGTGGCGGACATCAAATGAGCTTTTGTAAAACTACAATGAATAGGTCTCATGAAATTGAAGGTCTCTATACGAGTAAGGAAGAAAGTCCATTAATCAATGATAACGTGGATAGGGAAGGTGTCTGCTACTTTTTAAGGTCGCGATTACCAACAGCGCAGGGTACGGTTAATGGTAAGACAGTTGTAGTTTTAAGGGACACAGGTTGTACTGGGTGTGTCGTTCGTAGAAACTTGGTTTCTAATGATCAGTTACTTGGTAGAGAATCTGATGTAACTTTGATTGATGAATCTACCCAAAGGTATCCCTTAGCAATGGTTGAGATAGATTGTCCATTTTTCACAGGAAAAACTGAGGCATTGTGCATGGTAGATACATTGTATGACCTGGTTATTGGAAATATTGACGGGTCAAAACTTCCCGATATGTCCCATTTTGCAATGGCGGCGGTGACTAGGTCACAAGCTAAGCAAGGTGAAGAAGTCTATAGGAAACTTAAAGTTCCTGATCAAATTATTGCTAGTGATAAGGAGGCGTTGAGGCAGGCCCAAGTTGTTGACCCGAAATTGAATGGCATAAGGCAAAGAGTGGAATCTGGGAATGTGACTATTACTCGTGGATTGAACCGGGTTGAAACTAAGTTTATCCGAAAGAAAGATTTATTGTATAGGCAGTTTACTAAGGGAAACAAGGTCACTTTGCAACTTATTACCCCTGAAGGTTTTCGTGAAAAGGTGTTAAGATTGGCGCACGAAACCTTGGTGTCAGGTCATTTGGGCATAAAGAAAACTATGGATAGAGTGTTAACTGAGTTCTTTTGGCCTGGAGTTTGTGGTGATGTGGCAAGGTTTTGTAAATCTTGTGACATATGTCAAAGGACTATTAAAAAAGGTCGTGTCACTAAGGTTCTTTTAGGAAAATTGCCACAGATTGACACACCATTTAAACGAGTCGCTGTTGATATAGTTTGGCCGATAGAACCTCGTTCTGACAGGCAATCCCGCTATATTTTAACAATGATAGATTATGCGACGAGATATCCCGAGGCGGTAGCGTTACCCGGCATTGAAACGGAACGCGTAGCCGAAGCGTTAGTTGAGATGTTTAGTAGAGTTGGCATACCTGATGAAATGTTAACAGATTGCGGAAGTCAGTTTACTCTGAAGTTATGAAAGAAGTAAGCAGGCTGTTATCACTCCAGCAGTTAACCACGACGCCGTATCATCCTATCTGTAACGGTCTTGTAGAGCGTTTTCACGCGACGTTGAAGCAAATGCTACGTAGGATGTGCGCAGAACGTCCAAAAGACTGGGATAAATATCTCCCAGCACTACTGTTTGCAATAAGGGAGGTTCCGCAGGAGTCATTAGGATTTTCTCCGTTCGAATTGTTATACGGACGTAACGTTAAGGGCCCTATGACAATATTACGTGAATTATGGTCTGAAGAGGTACAGGATGAGCAGGTTCTGTCTACGTACCAGTACGTAATTGAGTTGAGAGAACGATTAGAGCAGACGTGTAAGTTAGCACATGATAATTTACGGAAAGTACAAGTAAAGCAAAAGGCTTATTATGACAAACGCGCTAGGTCGCGTAAATTTAATGTTGGAGATAAAGTACTGTTATTACTGCCAACTGACAGTAATAAACTGTTATTGCAATGGAAGGGTCCATATAAAGTAGTAGAGGTGGTGAATAGAATGGACTATAAAATCGACGTCAATGGTGTCGTGAGTACATATCATGCTAATATGCTGAAACAGTATGTCGAACGTCGTACTGTGCCGTCACATTGTTTATTGTCGACTGAGACTACAGAGTCGGTTGATGACGATGGTAGTGATGAATTTTCTCTTGATGATTGTGCTTTTCCGACAGCTAAAGAACCGGAAACTTATAATGACGTCAGTATTTCAGATACGTTAACGTCAGAACAACGTATGGAGGTTGAAGCGTTGATTAAACAGTACCCGGATGTACTATCAAGTTTACCCGGTCGAACTGATCAAATACAGCACGATATCAAACTACTTACGTCAGAACCCATACGGACGAAAGGTTATTCCATCCCGTATAAGACGCGTAACGTCATGGAGACGGAGATACAGGATATGTTAGATTTAGGGGTAATCGAGCCGTCGATTTCACCGTATTCATCTCCTGTTGTCCTAGTTCCGAAGAAAGACGGGTCAGTTAGATTCTGTATCGACTTCCGGAAGCTTAACAAAGTGACGGATTTCGATGCAGAACCTATGCCAAATATGGAGGAGGTTATCAATAAAATGTCGGGACATAGATTCTTTACAAAGATGGATCTGAGTAAGGGTTATTGGCAAGTCAGTCTTACTGAAAGGGCTAAACCTTTGACAGCATTTGAAATGCCTAAAGGTTTATTCCACTTTAAAACTATGCCCTTCGGTTTGGTCAATTCGGGAGCCTCTTTTTGTAGGTTAATGAGAATCATATTGTCCAATCTCCCAAATGTTGACAGCTTTGTTGATGACATGTGGATATTTACTGAAACATGGAAGGATCATGTGACGTCGTTACGTCAAGTGTTAGATCGGCTCAGGTCGGCCAAATTGACGGCAAAAACCATCTAAATGCATGATCGGATATGGCAGTATCGAGTGCCTT
The DNA here is from genome assembly GCA_963989385.1 of Ctena decussata. Lineage (NCBI taxonomy): Eukaryota > Metazoa > Mollusca > Bivalvia > Lucinida > Lucinidae > Ctena > Ctena decussata. The sequence continues at coordinate 128,383 of CAXDIV010000182.1, read as the reverse complement.
GGTCACAATATCGTCGGACAGACGGTACGACCGCAAAAGGACAAGATACAGGCTATCAGAGATGCTCCTCGTCCATGTACGAAAAGGCAAATTAAATCTTTTCTGGGATTAGCTGGGTTTAACCGTCGTTTTATCCCAAATTTCTCATCCATAGCTTCTCCTCTGACTGATTTAACTAAACGGGATAGACCTAATTCTATCAAAGATTGGCAAGATCAGCATGAAAGGGCATTTCAAACCCTGAAGAGTAGGCTCACGTCTAGTCCTATTCTTCGCTTACCTGTTTTTCAAGAAGGTAACCCGTTTGTACTCCGAACAGACGCTTCAGACGTTGGTCTTGGAGCTATTTTGCTTCAGGAATTCGAAGGTGAAGGTCGTTTGCCGATTGCTTATGCTAGCAAGAAATTGTTACCTCGGGAAAGGAACTACTCTGTAATTGAAAAGGAATGTTTGGGTATAATCTGGGATGTTGAGAAATTTCGTAAGTACCTGTATGGGGCGGAGTTCCTACTTGAAACCGACCACAAACCTTTGTCCTATATGCAGACAGCTAAGGTGCTCAATCCCCGAATCATGCGTTGGGCCATGAAATTACAGCCATACAGATTCAGGATCGTTGCTATCCGCGGCCAAGATAATTTGGGGGCGGACTACCTTAGTAGATAGTTTGGCCACATTATGCATCGCACCGATGTTGTGTATATAGCTAGTTTTCCAGTTTTGACATAGCCTACGATTTGATCGCATTTCGTACTATTTCAGAAAAGAAACATTGTTATGTTTTTTTCTCCCTAAGGGGAAACCTATGTTACGAAATGGATCCGATCGTCGACTACGTCGTCGAAATTATTTTAATCCTTTCAATCAGTAGGGCTACAGTTTTTAGGGCAACTGTGGTAATAAAACATTTACGGAAATTGTGGCTACGTTATGCATAGGTTGTTTGTGAATACCTCTCGTGGACAGCGTATTGCATGATTTTAAGGTGAATACCTGCACGAGTCTCTTGATTGTGGACGGCGTGTTGCATGATTTTAAGGTGAATACCTGCACGCTTAGATTCGTGTCGCATGATTTAAAAGTGAGACGCATAGTACTTATACTCCTATTCTTTCACTGAAAAATTAGACGTGGCTGTTTAATTCTAAGGTGAACTGATGGATGTTATATTGTCGTGTGCCGAGTTTCTGTGTTAAGACCTGAAGGGTAGGACTTTATTATAATTATTTAGAATAGTTTGGCTAAAAATAAGAAAAATGTGACTTCTGATTGATATGGTATGATTATATGTGTCGACTGAATTTGTTGACAGTGATCAGACTGCGCATGTGTCGACTGATTTTGTTAATAATCATGCTGAGCATAATATTTGTATATTAGGATTATCGACTGATTTGGTTGGTAGTGATCATGCTGCGCATGATATTTGTATATTAGGAAGTTTTGTAAACTACGGAAATAGTTTATATCACTGATGTTAGTTGCAATAATGTGCGTCTATTTGACGTCCAGTGACGTCAGTTGCATTCATGTTATTCATGTGACGTCAGTTGCATTCATGTTATTGCGACGTCAGCACTTTTTATATTAGTTTCACGTATACGTGGCCTATAGAAGTAGATTGATTTGTAATGGAACTAATTTACGTACTCGCGACGTCAAGTGACGTCATAGCATGCATCGCATTAAGGTTTTTTTCCATACGTTATAATGGTAACATTTGGTCATCATGCGTTTGATTTGCCTTCACTAGATGGCGTCATATGGTATAACATCATTGGCGTCATGGTGTCAGATCAAACGTTATGATCCCAAATGTGTTAGAAATGCTTATTCAGTTATTATATTCTATGGCAAATGGTAATACGCTTTGTTTAAAGAAATGAATTAATACATATGCGAGCTAGATTTTTGGTAAATCAATTTAATGTAAATAGGTCGTTGTTTAGATTCATTCATGTTTTATGTGGGATATGTCATGGTGGTACTTGTTGACGTCAGTATACTTCTCGACAATGTTTGGCGTCAGATCCTTCGACGCGCATGCGTGGTAGGACCTACGTTTCTTCATTGGCGGAAGTGGTAAGCACAATTTTGGCTTTACATCGTGAGCGCGAGTCGTGTCTAGTGACACGGCTGGCGTGTGCACGTTATGCTCGGCATTCGCCGAGGGCGTTGTATGGTATTTCCAAGACAGGCCCAAGTCTTACGTATTGTTATTATGTAGTTACAATGTATTAGGTGTAAGTTCGTTATTTTTAGGCACATCAAGTCCGGCAGTCAGCTGTTAGGGCTTAGAGCCACGCTTCACCTGGAGATCCTATACCCATCTCCAGGTTAATACCAACCCGGGTAGAGGCAGTTACAACGCCGCTTGTGCATGTTTCCCCAAGCAGAGGCGGGAAGCACAAAATGTAGGCGAATTTCATGTTATTACTGCGGAGGTGAAAGCGGGACAGTGTTCATCCACTAAAGTGTCTTATTTTATATAGACTGGTCCCTGGTACGATCCAGGGAGCGACCAGTATATAAACGTGCGCGTATTAATATAAGTTGGTGTTCCTCATGATATATGGACTGGCCCATGACATGATCCAGGGAACGACAAATTGAAGTCAACCAACATAAGGCCTTGTTTTTTTTTTGTATGAGCTCAAACTAACGTTTTCTGTTCTTTGTATTTTCCTTTAGTTCATGGCGCTGAGCCGAGTACGGTGTTGACGTCAGACGGTAATCTATTTGCGTATTGTACGAAAATCGATTGCCACAAAACACCTTACTTGGGCCAGCGACATGAACTGATATGTGTTGTATATTATTGTAATTGTGACAGTTGTAAATTGTATTGTTGTATACAGAATTTACATTATATATAAACTTCAAAAAATTCTAACGTTGTTAGAGTTTCCTTGTTAGTGTAATACACTGGTAGATAACCCTTTAACCGGAAATCACCCTCCGCCGTCCTGGCGACGCATAAGGCTCTACACCCGTGTCGACCGTGTGTAGAACCTTCTGCGTAACATGGTGTCATAAGTAACGGGATTTGGTTTCCGGTTAATATCTGCCAGTGTAAGATATTGACAATATATATAGAATCTAGGCACAATTTTGTCAGACATTTTTTTTTATTATTATTGCCTTCTGATTGTTCTTTTCTAAGGTGACGTAAGGATGTTTGCATTGACGTGAATTTTAGGGGAGCAATTTTGCCACTAAGTTCTTGTAAATGTAACCTACACTCAATTAAGGTCAACTATCCTTATTCCCTGCGTGATGAAGTGCGATAGCCCATGCATTAATTTGTGATAGAATGTAACAGGTTGCATATGTGAGTGGGAAAACTGAGGTATATAGACCTGAATTGTCTTGGCACGGATGATACATATTTAGTTTTAAGGTCCATTTGAGTACCTTGGCACTGCTGTTGCATGACAATCTGTTAGTTTATTAATTTAAACGTTTGTACGTTGTGTTGTAACCGTTACTGAGGTCCATTTTATGTCCTGATTTAGTAACGTAGGTCACCCGTAACGTTATATAATATCGTTACAATGGATTAAACCTAATAGCAGAATCTTAAGTTTGATTTACCGTTGGTATCTTATAAGGTTTTGTAAGGACGTACAGTTGTCGTGTCAGTGTTAATACGTTGCGTTACATACGTTACGTTTGCATATCCGATACGCTAGATCAAGTTGGGCGTAATTGTAATGTGGGTTATTTACGTCATCTAATTGTGTCATATGATAGTGAAAAGAGGTTCTGGGTAACGTCAACGTCAGTTTATGACGTCATTTCCGGTCTGTTATGAACGTTACTTTAATGGCTACGTCTAGATCGCGAGTATACTAATTAATCAACGTTTTAGTTGGATTAGTTTTTTATTATTATTGTTAACGTTTTAGTCAACGTGTGTGACTATAAGTGAACGTCGGTTTCAGTTAAGTTAACGTGAGCATTACGTTAAGCGGCATGGATCAGTTAGTTAAGACGGGAAAGGAGTTAGGTTATGAGGGGCAGGCTTTGCAGGAATTTGTAAAGCAACAGCAAGAGACTGAGAGGGCAGAAAGGCACGCGGTAAGGGAACTTGATAAAGAGAAGATCGCGGCGGAGAAAGAAAAAATTGCTCAGGCCGATAAAGACAGGGAAATTGAGTTAGCGAGGATCGCGGCGGAGAAAGAGAGGATTGTGCAAGCCGAAAAGGATAGGAAAGTAGAACTAGCCAAGATTGCGGCGGATAGGGAAATCGAGATGGCGCGGATTGAAAGTATAGAGCGGCAAGCCGAGAAAGATAGGGAAGCTAGGTTGTCTCAAGTCGAAAGCGATAAGGAAGCAAAGTTGTCGAGCGAAGTTGAGTTAGAAAAGTTGAAGTATAGTTTTGAATTGCAGCAACGCGAGTTGAAGAATCAGATAGAGTTGCAGAAGGTAACGTTTAGAGTTGAATTAGAAAAACAGAAGGCTGAAAAGTTAGCGCATGCGCGAGATCCGAAGTTACCGTATTTTGATGAAAGTAAGGATAAAATGGATAGTTACTTATCAAGGTTTGAGAAATACGCGACGGCGAATAAATGGGATAAAAACGTTTGGGCTGCATATTTAAGCGCATTACTTAAAGGTCGCGCGCTTGATGTTTATGATAGATTGTCTGTAGATGATGCAGCAGATTATGACAAGTTGAAAGATGCGTTGTTAAAGAATTTTGATATGACTGAACGCGGATTTAGGAAGAGATTTCGCTATGATAGGCCTGAAAAGTCCGAAACGTTTATTCAGTTTAGTAGTAGACTTAGGTCGTATCTTAATAAATGGTTGAAAATGGCGAAGGTAGACCAGTCTTGTGAATCTGTTTGCGATTTTTTTGCTAGAGATCAGTTTTTAGAATCCTGTAGTAAAGAACTATATGTTCATTTAAAACCGAAAACATTCACGAATCTAGGTGAGATGGCTAGGGAAGCAGATTTATTTGCAGAAGCACGTGGCGGTGTCTACGCTTGTGTTAATAAGGGGCAGCGTGACAGTAAGGGCGTAACTCAGAGTAGATCTGATGATAAGCCGAGTGCGAAGCCAGAGATAAAATGTAGTATTTGTGGTAAGGGACATTTAACATATAAATGTTTTAAGAATCCCGATAGGAAGCAAGCATATAGTGCGGAGGTAGGTGCAAGTGCAAGCGGATATAGCAGAAATAAGGGGAGTAGTTATGCACCGAAAAATGAGACACGAAGATCACAGAGTAAGAGCGATACTGTGCAGACGAAGGGTAGTAATTCAGATCGTGGCCGTGGTCGGGGTTATTCCCGCGGACGTGGTCGGGGTGGCGGACATCAAATGAGCTTTTGTAAAACTACAATGAATAGGTCTCATGAAATTGAAGGTCTCTATACGAGTAAGGAAGAAAGTCCATTAATCAATGATAACGTGGATAGGGAAGGTGTCTGCTACTTTTTAAGGTCGCGATTACCAACAGCGCAGGGTACGGTTAATGGTAAGACAGTTGTAGTTTTAAGGGACACAGGTTGTACTGGGTGTGTCGTTCGTAGAAACTTGGTTTCTAATGATCAGTTACTTGGTAGAGAATCTGATGTAACTTTGATTGATGAATCTACCCAAAGGTATCCCTTAGCAATGGTTGAGACAGATTGTCCATTTTTCACAGGAAAAACTGAGGCATTGTGCATGGAAGATACATTGTATGACCTGGTTATTGGAAATATTGACGGGTCAAAACTTCCGGATATGTCCCAATTTGCAATGGCGGCGGTGACTAGGTCACAAGCTAAGCAAGGTGAAGAAGTCTATAGGAAACTTAAAGTTCCTGATCAAATTATTGCTAGTGATAAGGAGGCGTTGAGGCAGGCCCAAGTTGTTGACCCGAAATTGAATGGCATAAGGCAAAGAGTGGAATCTGGGAATGTGACTATTAGTCGTGGATTGAACCGGGGTGAAACTAAGTTTATCCGAAAGAAAGATTTATTGTATAGGCAGTTTACTAAGGGAAACAAGGTCACTTTGCAACTTATTATCCCTGAAGGTTTTCGTGAAAAGGTGTTAAGATTGGCGCACGAAACCTTGGTGTCAGGTCATTTGGGCATAAAGAAAACTATGGATAGAGTGTTAACTGAGTTCTTTTGGCCTGGAGTTTGTGGTGATGTGGCAAGGTTTTGTAAATCTTGTGACATATGTCAAAGGACTATTAAATAAGGTCGTGTCACTAAGGTTCCTTTAGGAAAATTGCCACAGATTGACACCCATTTAAACGAGTCGCTGTTGATATAGTTGGACCGATAGAACCTCGTTCTGACAGGAAATCCCGCTATATTTTAACAATGATAGATTATGCGACGAGATATCCCGAGGCGGTAGCGTTACCCGGCATTGAAACGGAACGCGTAGCCGAAGCGTTAGTTGAGATGTTTAGTAGAAGTAAAAAGTATGCAAAGACCAGGAACTGAAACAATCAAAATCCAAATCCAGCCCTCAAACCATAGTTGGAAACAACTAAGATTACAAATAATCAAGATACAGAGAACATATGGCCAACCGAGTGAGCAGCTTGTTCCCAAAAGGTGGCCACTCAGCAACCCAAACCGAACCAAAAATAATAATAACATACATAAGGTAGAACATCACAGAAACTCTGACACCAAAAAACAGGCAACAAAGAACCACAACAGAACTACCGCCTTGGAACGGTCAGTAATGAATTACTGGGGGGCTTAAATCGATTTTACAGGCCCAACCTCACCCTCAGTTTCTGAAGTGGTACAAAACATTTAGTTGGTTGTTCGGTTCGCATGATAACCCTCTAACTCGTCAATGAATCATCACGGTAAACACATAAATCAAATTTCAACACCATGAAGAAGCAAAGACGAGGACTCAACAGATACAACGGGCCGTCTGACAGGTGGAGATCCCTGTGCTGCCAAACAACCCCACTGGAAATCTGAAGCAAAAGAAGGTCACCAGTTGAGCCCCAGTGGACCAAGCAACAGACAAAAAGGCTCCGGTCCCAACCAACTAAAATATATAGCTTTAGGTCGGGGCCATCATAGAGTCTGACGACCGATCCCCCGGTGTGCAATTAAAGAGTGCAGCAAAGCTATCAACCGTGATTGGGTTAATCACTAAGCATGCAGACTGTCGCATAACATTTAAATTATAGCCAATACGTTTGTGACGTATTATTATTTTTCGGACTTGATCAGAAAAATCAGTCCTACCCTTAATCTTTTTGAATTTGTATACTAAGTCACCATAAAATTCTGGTTCCGATATGCATTGGTGTAAAAGAAATTTTAATCCGACATCAAATATTGAAACCAATTCATGGTGTCTGCGATAGAATTTAGAAAAAGCCTTTCTAAGCTTATGATACCGATAGCCCTGTTGAAGAAGTTTAGCATTTAAACATTTATTACGAGCATTAAAGTCATCTACATGACTACACACTCTAGCAAATCTTATAAGTTGAGAAATATACACTCCATAAGAGGGACGACGTGGAACGTCACCATCCAAAAATGGAAAATTAACTATATCAAAGTCAAAGTCATCACGTTTATCATAAATTTTAGAAGATACAAAACCGTTAGAAATAGATAGATGTAAATCCAAAAAGGGGGCCTCGGTATCTGAAGTATTAGCTTTATTCAATTTAAGTTCAGGTGGGTAAATTTGGTTAACCATGCTATCAAAATAAGGATTATCAATATTCAGAAGATCGTCTAAATATCTAGAGGTTGAGTTAAATGCCTCAATGATATCAGCTTGATTATCAACAGAAAGAGAAGTCATGAAATCTCTTTCATAACAAAATAAAAACAAATCGGCCACAAGAGGAGCACAATTTGTACCCATCGGAATACCAACAATTTGTCTGTATAACTTATTACCAAATCTGATGTAAATATTATCTAAGAGATATGATAAGGCGTCACATACAGTGGGCATACCTGATGAAATGTTAACAGATTGCGGAAGTCAGTTTACTCTGAAGTTATGAAAGAAGTAAGCAGGCTGTTATCACTCCAGCAGTTAACCACGACGCCGTATCATCCTATCTGTAACGGTCTTGTAGAGCGTTTTCACGCGACGTTGAAGCAAATGCTACGTCGGATGTGCGCAGAACGTCCAAAAGACTGGGATAAATATCTCCCAGCACTACTGTTTGCAATAAGGGAGGTTCCGCAGGAGTCATTAAGGTTTTCTCCGTTCGAATTGTTATACGGACGTAACGTTAAGGGCCCTATGGCAATATTACGTGAATTATGGTCTGAAGAGGTACAGGATGAGCAGGTTCTGTCTACGTACCAGTACGTAATTGAGTTGAGAGAACGATTAGAGCAGACGTGTAAGTTAGCACATGATAATTTACGGAAAGTACAAGTAAAGCAAAAGGCTTATTATGACAAACGCGCTAGGTCGCGTAAATTTAATGTTGGAGATAAAGTACTGTTATTACTGCCAACTGACAGTAATAAACTGTTATTGCAATGGAAGGGTCCATATGAAGTAGTAGAGGTGGTGAATAGAATGGACTATAAAATCGACGTCAGTGGTGTCGTGAGTACATATCATGCTAATATGCTGAAACAGTATGTCTAACGTCGTACTGTGCCGTCACATTGTTTATTGTCGACTGAGACTACAGAGTCGGTTGATGACGATGGTAGTGATGAATTTTCTCTTGATGATTGTGTTTTTCCGACAGCTAAAGAACCGGAAACTTATAATGACGTCAGTATTTCAGATACGTTAACGTCAGAACAACGTATGGAGGTTGAAGCGTTGATTAAACAGTACCCGGATGTACTATCAAGTTTACCCGGTCGAACTGATCAAATACAGCACGATATCAAACTACTCACGTCAGAACCCATACGGACGAAAGGTTATTCCATCCCGTATAAGACGCGTAACGTCATGGAGACGGAGATACAGGATATGTTAGATTTAGGGGTAATCGAGCCGTCGATTTCACCGTATTCATCTCCTGTTGTCCTAGTTCCGAAGAAAGACGGGTCAGTTAGATTCTGTATCGACTTCCGGAAGCTTAACAAAGTGACGGATTTCGATGCAGAACCTATGCCAAATATGGAGGAGGTTATCAATAAAATGTCGGGACATAGATTCTTTACAAAGATGGACCTGAGTAAGGGTTATTGGCAAGTCAGTCTTACTGAAAGGTCTAAACCTTTGACAGCATTTGAAACGCCTAAAGGTTTATTCCACTTTAAAACTATGCCCTTCGGTTTGGTCAATTCGGGAGCCTCTTTTTGTAGGTTAATGAGAATCACATTGTCCAATCTCCCAAATGTTGACAGCTTTGTTGATGACATGTGGATATTTACTGAAACATGGAAGGATCATGTGACGTCGTTACATCAAGTGTTAGATCGGCTCAGGTCGGCCAAATTGACGGCAAAAACCATCTAAATGCATGATCGGATATGGCAGTATCGAGTGCCTTGGTCACAATATCGTCGGACAGACGGTACGACCGCAAGAGGACAAGATACAGGCTATCAGAGATGATCCTCGTCCATGTACGAAAAGGCAAATTAAATCTTTTCTGGGATTAGCTGGGTTTTACCGTCGTTTTATCCCAAATTTCTCATCCATAGCTTCTCCTCTGACTGATTTAACTAAACGGGATAGACCTAATTCTATCAAAGATTGGCAAGATCAGCATGAAAGGGCATTTCAAACCCTGAAGAGTAGGCTCACGTCTAGTCCTATTCTTCGCTTACCTGTTTTTCAAGAAGGTAACCCGTTTGTACTCCGAACAGACGCTTCAGACGTTGGTCTTGGAGCTATTTTGCTTCAGGAATTCGAAGGTGAAGGTCGTTTGCCGATTGCTTATGCTAGCAAGAAATTGTTACCTCGGGAAAGGAACTACTCTGTAATTGAAAAGGAATGTTTGGGTATAATCTGGGATGTTGAGAAATTTCGTAAGTACCTGTATGGGGCGGAGTTCCTACTTGAAACCGACCACAAACCTTTGTCCTATATGCAGACAGCTAAGGTGCTCAATCCCCGAATCATGCGTTGGGCCATGAAATTACAGCCATACAGATTCAGGATCGTTGCTATCCGCGGCCAAGATAATTTGGGGGCGGACTACCTTAGTAGATAGTTTGGCCACATTATGCATCGCACCGATGTTGTGTATATAGCTAGTTTTCCAGTTTTGACATAGCCTACGATTTGATCGCATTTCGTACTATTTCAGAAAAGAAACATTGTTATGTTTTTTTCTCCCTAAGGGGAAACCTATGTTACGAAATGGATCCGATCGTCGACTACGTCGTCGAAATTATTTTAACCTTTTCAATCAGAAAGGCTACAGTTTTTAGGGCAACTGTGGTAATAAAACATTTACGGAAATTGTGGCTACGTTATGCATAGGTTGTTTGTGAATACCTCTCGTGGACAGCGTATTGCATGATTTTAAGGTGAATACCTGCACGAGTCTCTTGATTGTGGACGGCGTGTTGCATGATTCTAAGGTGAATACCTGCACGCTTAGATTCGTGTCGCATGATTTAAAAGTGAGACGCATAGTACTTATACTCCTATTCTTTCACTGAAAAATTAGACGTGGCTGTTTAATTCTAAGGTGAACTGATGGATGTTATATTTTCGTATGCCTAGTTTTTGTGTTAAGACCTGAAGGGTAAGATTTTATTATATTTATTTAGAATAGTTTGGCTAAGAATGAAAAATGTGACTTCTGATTGATATGGTACGATTATATGTGTCGACTGATTTTGTTGACAGTGATCAGACTGCGCATGTGTCGACTGATTTTGTTAATAATCATGCTGCGCATAATATTTGTATATTAGGATTATCGACTGATTTTGTTTGTAGTGATCATGCTGCGCATGATATTTGTATATTAGGAAGTTTTGTAAACTACGGAAATAGTTTATATCACTGATGTTAGTTGCAATGATATGCGTCTATTTGACGTCCAGTGACGTCAGTTGCATTCATGTTATTCATGTGACGTCAGTTGCATTCATGTTATTGCGACGACAGCACTTTTTATATTAGTTTCACGTATACGTGGCCTATAGAAGTAGATTGATTTGTAATGGAACTAATTTACATACTCGCGACGTCAAGTGACGTCATAGCATGCACCGCATTAAGGGTTTTTTCCATACGTTATAATGGTAACATTTGGTCATCATGCGTTTGATTTGCCTTCACTAGATGGCGTCATATGGTATAACATCATTGGCGTCAAGATGTCGGATCAAACGTTATGATCCCAAATGTGTTAGAAATGCTTATTAAGTTATTATATTCTATGGCAAATGGTAATACGGTTTGTTTAAAGAAATGAATTAATACATATGTGAGCTAGATTTTTGGTAAATCAATTTAATGTAAATAGGTCGTTGTTTAGATTCATTCATGTTTTATGTGGGATATGTCATGGTGGTACCTGTTGACGTCAGTATACTTCTCGACAATATTTGGCGTCAGATCCTTCGACGCGCATGCGTGGTAGGATCTACGTTTCTTCATTGGCGGAAGTGGTAAGCACAATTTTGGCTTTACATCGTGAGCGCGAGTCGTGTCTAGTGACACGGCTGGCGTGTGCACGTTATGCTCGGCATTCGCCGAGGGCGTTGTATGGTATTTCCAAGACAGGCCCAAGTCTTACGTATTGTTATATGTAGTTACAATGTATTAAGTGTAAGTTCGTTATTTTTAGGCACATCAAGTCCGGCAGTCAGCTGTTAGGGCTTAGAGCCACGTCTCACCTGGAGATCCTATACCCATCTCCAGGTTAATACCAACCCAGGTAGAGGCAGTTACAACACCGCTTGTGCATGTTTCCCAAGCAGAGGCGGGAAGCACAAAATGTAGGCGAATTTCATGTTATTACTGCGGAGGTGAAAGTGGGACAGTGTTCGTCCACTAAAGTGTCTTATTATATATAGACTGGTCCCTGGTACGATTTAGGGAGCGACCAGTATATAAACGTGCGCGTATTAATATACGTTGGTGTTCCTCATGATATATGGACTGGCCCATGACATGATCCAGGGAACGACAAATTGAAGTCAACCAACATAAGGCCTTGTTTTTTTTGTATGAGCTCAAACTAACGTTTTTTGTTCTTTGTATTTTCCTTTAGTTCATGGCGCTGAGCCGAGTACGGTGTTGACGTCAGACGGTAATCTATTTGCGTATTGTACGCAAATCGATTGCAGATTTGAAACAAACACCGTACTTGGGTCAGCGACATGAACTGATATGTGTTGTATATTATTGTAATTGTGACAGTTGTAAATTGTATTGTTGTATATAGAATTTACATTATATATAAATTTCAAAAAATTCTAACGTTGTTAGAGTTTCCATGTTAGTGTAATACACTGGTAGATAACCCTTTAACCGGAAATCACCCTCCGCCGTCCTGGCGACGCATAAGGCTCTATACCCGTGTCGACCGTGTGTAGAACCTTCTGCGTAACAGATATTTATGCAATAATGACTTATAATTCATAAACTGCAACATTATCCTGCCCCTTCAGCTCGTGCACTCGTTCAAAAACTGCTCAGTCTCCTCAAACATAATTAGACTGCCGGCGGCAAGGCAAAGTTATTCGATAGCAGTTGATCATAGTGCCATCCCGTACTACGGACATTATTATATACACCTCGGCGAAAATATGTGAGGCGCTTCTCAAAAATGCAACTGTAGCAAAACAGCAATATTCCCCCGAATAGTGTCGTTGGTTCCTTCGAAAGGAACATTTAACGGTTATTTTCTCCGAAAGGTGACATTATGGCTACCGACTGTGAATATAGGAAATATGTAATATTTACATACGAGTTTTTATATATAATAATGAATTTATAGTAAATATGTAATAAATACTATGTGGTATATTAAATATAATAGACATTACAAAATTATGACGATTATTTCTTGCATTTGTCTGTTCCTATAATGGTTGTTTGGTGAGGTGTTTGAGTGTTTGAGTGACATGTTGAGATACCTAGACACGATGCTAGGACAGGGAGTGGGAAGATAGTCTACAGCTGAACACGAACAATCGCGTGGGATAATAACACTATTTATACGTAAAAATTAGACTTGCGTCTTCGTTTTTTTTTAAATATTGATATGATAATGAGTTGTTCAAAAACCTTCCGAAGCATCTCATCTTAATACCCTGATTTCTTATTCCTTACTCTGCTGTCAAAGCAAACATTGCACAAGAATGCAGACAGGTGGACATGACAATGGAGTGCAATAAGTTCACCTCCTATCCATGAGATATGACGCTATCTGTCCAAATTGTCCTCAGCACTTGAATCCTTGAGAAAACCTCGAGTTTGGTACTATCAGCCGAGATTATGTTCCAATTTTTGTTCTTCACCTTGATTTTCCGAAAAATCAAAGCGAATGACAGAAGTTGAGATGACAATCAAGGTGGAGGACAGACGTTGAGGTCGGTGGCAGGTTTCAAATACTTTGGAACAGTTATCTTTGTCACCAGTTCCGTCTTTTTAGCTTGAATCTGCATTTTATACCTTGTGCAGGTTTGTACAGTCTATCACATTACTAATGTCGCTGAGGCATCACAGATAGCTGTAACAATCCCTCTTTGCCTGGTCTCTTTCAGCTGCCCATGGCGCGCTTGCAAAGTCCACCCCTGAGCACTTGATAATATTAAATTTCCGTCTTTCCGCCAGACGTTATACTGATTTAAAGGCACCTAGTTCCTACTATGTTTATGACAACATATTGCATAGAAACCTCACAGTTTGACATCTTTATAACGAATATCTATCAAACTTCATCAGTGCATGCATCTGGATACTTTGTATCACTTTACATGAAAATATGTTAGCAAGGCTACCGTGACCTATTGATATAATTCGATGGACTGCAGATTTCAACATTGAGCCTTATATTTAAACAGTGCTTACATCTTATAACCGAAGATTACATGCCCTGACAATATGTCATCAGATTCACGATGAACTACTTTCTTGTGTTTCAGTAAAGTTTTCAGACTGAATTCAAGATATGTTGGCTAATAATCACAATAATCTTCTTGTCTAAAGTTCAGAATAATTTGCAGAGTTCAAGACAGTTAGGCTTCTATATGTCCAAGAATCACCATATTCACTTGTGCATACATCTCATCACTCCAAATAATATGTCTCGAAAAAAGGCTACAAAACGTTTAACATCGATCTACATTTTTCTTTAAATTTGAAGCAAGTATTTTGGCGAGCAGTCATGTGTCTCATGTCCCAAAGCCCATGTTTTTATCAAGGCATACATTCAATCATTCAGGATTTCCTGCCATTGGACCAGTTCGGACGTATTAGGGGAGAGTCGGGTAGTATAACTTTGGACAGGCGGGTAAATTCGGACATACCATTGCAAACAGTAAAAATCCAGATGAGACGGCTCATTATGAGCCGTCTCTTTAGGATTTTTATTGTTTGGTCAGTTTTTATTTTTTTAGTTCCAAACAACTGACACATAAAGAAACAATGTGACCGTCCGAATTTACCTGCTGTCCGAAGTTACCAGACTCTCCCCCCCTATTTATTGTTCATAGAAACATTTTCTTAGTGTAACCAAGGGGATAAGTCTTTGAAAGGCCGATTTTAATAAGTGTGGGACTGGCTACACAGACATCATGGAATTAAAATAGGGTAAAATGCAGCCTTATTCCTATTTCCTAACGAGAAAACTGAAAGAATGAATTGTTTCTAAGAAATGATAAAATGTTGAGTCTGGAAACTCTGTATGAAACAGCAAAAGAGCAAAGATTGTTATGAATTAATAGTCTGATATAAGACAGAGCCCTAGATAAGAGGGAGTATTTGGTGATAATAAGGGATAATTTTTGTTAATTCTGCATAGAAACATATGTTGTGACCCCTCATCTGAACCGTCTCGACGAGACGGTTCAGATAAGGGGTCATAACATATGGTTTCAATGTGAAATAAAAATGATTATCCCTAAATCATCATCAAATACCCCTCTTATCTAGGGCTCTGATAAGACCAAATGAAAAAAAAACACACACACACACACACAAAAACTCTCTCTCTCTCTCTCTCTCTCTCTCTCTCTCTCTCTCTCTCTCTGTGACATTAATCATTTGCATGAGATAGTATATGAAGGTTCTAGCACATTTTAGTTACCGATTTCTATGTGAATACAATATACAATACAATACAATATTCTTTATTTCGATATAAGTCCCCAGGCCACACGCAGGTGGCATAAGGGGAGAGTAGAAGAATTTCATACATGTAATGCGTGACGTCATATATCGTTTCACTAAAGAATTTAAGCAGTACTGGTCAAATCCTACAACATGACAGGATATATCTTTACACCCTCCCATGTTATAAGATCTCGGCGAATACCGCTTATATTTTTCAGGTGGCAAGTAGATCTAAACAGTGAAATAGAAAATCAGTACGGTGGGAATATACTATGTATATACTATGTATATACAAATAGTTATATGACTGAGCGGTGGAGGAGGATACAAAATATTCTGTATCAGAGTTCGTAACTACTGAACGTATCCGTTATTAGTCCATAATCTTCAAACAGTACAAACAGTGCCTGCCGAGTCACTACAGCACCACCGGGTATATCCACACCCTGTCATCCTATAGGACCACGGCAGCCACTGTAAGTACGGTAAGCATAAATATTTGAGAGTTATAAGGATATCAGATGATATCAGCTGTAAAATATAGCAATAGAAATACAAATTTCGTAAATGTGATTTACATCAAGCACTATGCCTATTATTTGTCCGAACAGCACTAGCCAGACCACAGCAGCATGACAGGGTATACCCACACCCTATCATGCTGCAGGGCTCCGGCAGACACTGTTTTTTTTTTGTTTTTTTTTTCTCCAAATACCCAGAAAGCACTAGATGATACTGTGGGAAACATAAACTGTACGTTTGTAAGTATTATGCATAATAACAATTCTATAACTAAGCCGAAAAGGGGGATAGAAAATGTTTACTCCAGTATTTAGTTACTAAACTTATTCATTATTATTTGTACGAAGCTACTAAGTTTTGATAATGTAGTTTTATTAGTGGATTGCATTAACTGGCAAAATTTATACATATTAGGTCTAATATAGAATCTTCGTTTTAAAAATAATTTTCTTTCTGTGTTTAGACAAGGGCATTCAAAGAGATAGTGGAATTCATCTCCTATCATATTAAGGCTACAAATAGTACATTTACGGTCAGAGATGTCTACATTATTCCATCTACCGGTTTCTATTGGTAACTTATGATTGCTAGTCCGGAATTTAAGTAATGGAATGAATTTGCTTTTCGCTAGGGTTGATAAATATGTTTCTAATGTAATACCGTTCTTATGTAATAACTTTCCCTTAGAAGAATGTTGCATAAGTGTCGCCCAATTTTGAATATACTGATCTTTTAATGTACGTAATATTGCACATTTGGTTGCATTCGGATTTTCGATTGTTTCACGAGTCCATAGATCACATCTACCAACTTCTTGGAGTATTTTTTCAATATAGTTGATCCATTTATATTCGCGATTATCATTTTTCATGAAAATATATATTAAGTTACTAAATTTGAATGAGTTAGTATTTTTAAGGTTAAACCAAAAGTTAAGCATGCGAGATTTTACATTAATTTCAATTGGAAAGCGCCCGAGCTCAGCGTATATCATGTATAAAGGAGTGCTTTTTCTTAATTTGGTTATAGTGCGTAGAAATTCACAATGCAACTTTTCAATAATCTGTATTTTCAAATCCCCAAACTTCACTTCCATATAAAAGAATCGGCAATATAGTATGGTCAAAAATTTGCAGCTGTAAATCAATAGGTAGGTTAAAATTTCTAATACGTTTATATAACAGGTGCATTGCTTTACGGGCTTGCTCTACAACATGATATCTTGCCTTGTAAAATGTTCTTGTCTTCGAGAAATATACCCCCAAATACCTAAAATGATCTACAATTTCGATTTGATTTCCATCTAATAAAAAAGTAATATGAGAGGTTTTTTTTGCGCCAAAAATAATAGTTTTAGTTTTAGAATAGTTAATTCTTAACTTCCAAGCACGGCAATACTCACTAGATTGGTCGAGACTATTTTGCAGGTCATCACTATTTTCAGCAAGAATTACTGTATCATCAGCATATAAAAGTACTAGCAATCGAATGTAAAAATATATGTCAGTAGTATTGGCTTCAATATCAATTCCTTTACAGTCATGGGACAATAAGTAATTTTCAAGGTCATTTAAATATAATGAAAATAAAACAGGAGAGAGGTTTTCCCCTTGTCTAAGGCTCGTGTCACTAGTAAAAAATAAGGACTGTTCTTTATTCAATGAAACACATGATTTAATTTTTTGATACATGCTGTAAATAATTCTAAACATTTTCCCATTGACATCATTTTTTATAAGCTTTTGCCATAATCCAACGCGCCAAACCGAATCAAAAGCTTGACTAAAATGTATAAAACAACAAAATAATCTTTTATTACTATTTTTCATAATTTCGATCAAAGAATGCAAAACAAAAACATGGTCTGTGATCGAATATCCTTTTCTAAAACCTGCTTGATTTTCTTCGAGTACGTGTTCTTGTTCTATAAATCTGTTTAACCTAGCATTTAAAACTGACGTAAATAATTTTCCAAAGCAACTAAGAAGGGTGATAGGTCTATAGTTTTGAGGATTTGCTTTATCTCCTTTGTTTTTATATATCGGTAATATGATGCCTTCTAACCATGACTCGGGTAAAATTCCTGTATCAAATATTAGATTGAATAAAGATTCGTAGATAGGTAAAAAAATATCTATTGTATTTTTAATATATTCATTTATAATATAATCATTTGACGGACTTTTATTATTTCGAAGGTTTAAGGCACTTTTACGAATTTCGTCTATGGTTATTGGATCATTTAAAATTTCATAATCGTCATTAATGTCAAAATCTATATCATTATCTTGCTCTTCAGTTTCACCAGTTGAGTTAAGATTTTTAAAGTACTGGTACAATGAGTCGAGGGTGATAATTTCGTTAGGTTTCTTTTTTTCTAAGCTATTAAGTAACTTCCAAAATTCTTTAGGCTCTCTCTGTTTCAATAACCTTAATCGCCGTTGTGTTTTGCATTTATTTCTTAATATGTATTTATTCATCGTCTGTTTATAAGCTTTGCTAGTTTCTTTAAGTTTAGTTTGGTTCAAATCTGTAAAATTAGCATGCAGAGCTTTTTTCGCTAAATGATAATTATTTCGTGCTTTTAAACAATCGGGCCCGAACCATTTTTTATCTTCATTGGTTTTAGTAAAATTCTGATTCCTCGTAAAACTAGTCTGTGCCGAACTAATAAAAATATCTGAGATACGATTTGTTATATTATAAATGTCATCAGAGCAAACGGCTGCTGTATCCGAAGTTAACTTTTGTAATTCAGACTTAATATATAATACTTCGTCGGAATTAATATTAGAGATAAACGTTTGCTTTTTATTTTCCATCCATCTTGGAATATTATTTTGCGGTAAGTCAGATTCCGGAGGATGGTGTTTAATTTTGAAATTCAAAACTACATGCAGTAATGAATGTCCATCTGAGAACAATGTTTCCAGTTCTTCAATACGAAAATTTGAAATGTGACATAATCCCTCAAACGACGAAATAGCATAGTCGATTACTGATGTTTGGCGAAAAGTAAAATTTCCCACGCCTTTATCACTGCCACACCTACCATTTAAAATAAACATATTATTACTCTTACAAGTATTGATAAGCCGTCGCCCGTTATTGTCAGTTTTTATATCTTGTGAGGTGCGACTTTTGGACAAGCCCAAAGTAGGTAATAAATTTGCTTTATCGCAATGCTGTGTCAGTTCTTCACTATCAATACCTAAATTATCAAAAATAAAATGATCAGAAATTGCAAAGTCATCTGCACATGCAGTATGGCAGTTCAAGTCACCGAATAGATAAACCAGATCATACTGGATACACACAGAAGTAATTTCTACGTCAAGCGTTTCAGCTTCATCAGCAGTGAAAAATTTCGATTTCTCCGGCGGTTGATAAAGATAGCCAAACATTATATCATTCTTTGTGCTAGTAACCGATCGATCCAACTTTACCCACATAACGTAATCAGACACGGATTCAAGCAGGTATGTTATTTTACCACATTTGTCTGCTCCGAGCATGCGTTAACAATCACGATCTGGTCACCCAGAGCATACACCAGGGTGCTCCGAGCGTTTTCCTGAATCATGTTCGGGAACCACATGAAGTGGAAAGAAGATAGGTAAAGAATACGCGTGCTCGCAAAAAATACAAACGGTGCGCAGATCAACCACTATTAACCTGCTCAAAGTTTATATAGAACTGGGATTGTGCATGTGTGCTGGGTTTCCCCAACGCAATTTAAGTATACTAAAATTAGGCTCACAGATTATTTTGGCCTACAGCTAGACTACACAGGTGTTGACTGTATACAGGAACATTTGTTCTAAATTCAAGTTTTGTCAATAGCGAGCATGCTCGGAGTGACCATAATTGGACAGTTAACGCATGCTCGGAGCAGCCAAATGTGGTATAAAAACATAGCTCGATTCAAGTACTGAAAAGTATGGCAGTAAACTATCTTTAATGAATACACCAATGCCCCCTGATTTCCGTATATATTTTTGTTTACGCGGTTGTTGTATGAAGCTGTAACCCTTCACGCTCATCACGTCATATTTGTCAAGTTTCGTTTCCACGACTCCAAAAATGTCGTATTCTTTTATTTTATCGCAAAAGTCCGGATACATAAGTCTTCGTCTGAGACCACATACGTTCAAAAAGCCATATTTCAAATTTGAGAATTTAACAGTTTTATTACAAGTGGTATTTTGAGATATATTCTGTCTATTTTCAGTATCATTGGGACTAGATGGTAAATTATTAGTTCTAATTGAAATGTCAACAGTTTCATACGTGAAATCGGAGCGACTGTCATTACTGGTCAATGAACGTAACTCCCCCACGCTTTCCTATTTGTTTACATCGGAGGGATGTGTATTGGCGGCCTCATGCGCGGCCACGTGCTTTTCATGTGGGGACGTAATCGGCTGGAGATCCACTGTAACTTCATGTCTATAGGAAGACTGCGTACTCTGGCCAAGTTTATCAGGCGGTTTGTCCTGCAATATATTGTCAACAGTAAAAGTGCTCGGCAACGGCTGCGACATAGGCAAACTACTAGCCGAAGAAACTAAATCCTTCAAAGCCGTCTCACTATCATCGCGCATTTCTACAGAAGATACAGATTTGATAGAGCGCGAGCACTCCCCTTCACTAGTCTCGTCGTCACTCGAATACCCCTCCTGATTTGTTGATGTCACATGGCGACTTCGCCTCATTACGCTAGCCCAATCAGGGAATAGGTCAACAACGGTCTCCGTATCATGGACCAATCGCGCAGGATACACAATATTAATCCGCGAGCTTGGATATTTCTTTCTGAGCTCTTTCAGCTGCGGATAGAGAGATTTTCTCGCCTGTACTATTTCATTCGGGTAGTCCCTATTAACTCCGTAAGGTGTATTAGCCAGATCTTTACACTTAGACAATATTACGTCTATATCTTTGCTGTCGCGGAAGGCTACAATGATAGGACGTTGTGATGCGTTGAAGCCCCGCCTACCAATATTATACTGCTTTCTCCCAATTCGGTGAGCTCTTTGAATACAAATATCATCAGTGATCTTGAGTTTGTCAACAATGAAAGTTTGTACTACAGTCACGCACTTCTCACCAATATACTCAGGGATACCGCGAAACAAAGTCTGCGACTTCTAGCCTCTTGGTCGATAGAGCGGTATTCCAATACTTTAACTCTGTCCAATGTCTTATTCAATTTCAATGTATTTGACATGGCTGACTGGTTGATATGATTGAGTTGACTCTGCGCACTATTGATTGACAAGAGGCTCGAAAATATTGTATCCAACTTATCATTACTTTCCACCATTTTGAACTGTTCAAGTGTCATTAACTGATCAGCCGAAAAATCAAGAGGCTTACTTGGTCCGCTAGTGCCCCCGGTGGAGCGTCTTTGCCTTTTCCGTCCGATATCCGAATCCCTGTCATAACTAATGCCCACATTTGAAGCATGATTCGCACGAGGAATATATTTTCCCTTCCCAGATCTAATTCCTGGCTTGCCAGCCACTTTCCAGCCCTCAGAGTCAACCGCGCTATGCTTCGAGTACATATTTGAGTTCACAATACCACGGAACTTATAAAAGTTCAAGCTTTTCCACAAAATATTTCAAAATATGTCTCTGCAGTTAACAGATAAATCCTTATGCCAACATGTTATGACGTCACTCTCCAACTCTATATAATGGAGTAAAGTAAACGAAATAAAAAATCACGCTACTGAAACAATGTTTTAAGTTTTAATTACACTAATATATGCCTGAAGGTGGATTTGGACAAAACCATAACATTAAACACTTCAGTCACCTGTGACTCACTAAATGGCGTTCTTTTGAGCATGAAACAAACGAACCCTTGTTCAATGACGTCGTGGAAATGTGAGGGTTTGAGGTTTTTTACACAAAATATAGAGCTCATATATATCCTTATTAATCAACATTGCTCTGCAGTCTGTTGAGGTAATTTAATAAATTTCACACCAAAGTACATGCAACAGGAGTTCCATAAAGCTGCGCTGTAGTTTCTCAAGAATCTCTGATGCTAGGATTGTGTTTTTCGAAGGAAGACATTCCCTAAAGTGTAGATGAACTGATTAACTTTTGGAAAAAAAAAAATTTTTTGAGGGAGTTATGCCCCTTTTTCGACGTAGTGAATTGTAAGCCGATGGAACCTTGTGAACAAAATATCTCGAGAACCCCTAAAGCTAGGATCATGATTTTTTTGCAGGAAGACATTGCCCAAGATGTAGATGGCCTGATTAAGTTTTGAAAAAACATTGTTGATTTTTGACTGAATTATGCACCTTTTTTGGACATAGGCATTTTGTATAGGAACAAGCTTGTGAACAAAATATCTGAAGATCCTTATATTTGGCGTGCAAGTTTGAATCAAGGTGTAGATGACCTGATTAAATTTTGAGCTTACTTCATAAATTTTTAGGAAACATTTTCCCATTTTCGGACATGGGCATTTTGAATACAAGATGCTATATGAATAACTCTGTGAACAAAATATCTGAAGAACCAAGCTATGTTCCTTATGTTTGGCATACAATTACAGGCTAAGATGTAGATGGACTGATTAAGACCACTTTTTGACATAAACGTTAGGGATAAACCTTCTTTAGAGGCAAGCATACGGTTGGGGGCATAGTGTTTCATAAACAAATTTTGTAGTTTTACATACATTGACAATTACTATGTGATACAACTTGACCAAAGAATCTGATAAATTTGTTATGGTTATTTGTTAACTGTATTCTAATAGCATAAGAAAACATTAAGCTCTCACACAGCTTGTAAAATCGTTAACATGAAACAGTTAAACCACTTTGTCAATGCTGGGTGCCTGTTTAAGCAACAGTTACTGCAGCTTATCAGCCATCTATGTAAACAAACATATCATGCTGAAAAACACCAGAATCTGAATTTGTAAGCTGTGGTAAAAAGTATAATCTGATTGCCACTGCAAGACACCAGGGACGTTCTTTGAAATACCATTTTCCATCTATACAACAAGAAACATTGATTTTAGCGCTTCTTTGCAAATGGAATGGAGAGCAAATGCTTTACCCCGGCGTCGTCGTCCGAGTTTGCGTTAGCGTTTGCGCTAGAGTTGGAGCCAGCAGTAGCATCCTTGTCGGGGTCTGTGATAGGCTAACCAATGTTAACAATTGCTTTTATATCGATGCTTAACTGTATATCTTACAAACTATAGCGAGCACGATCATCATATTTGGTACATTTAAATACTCACAAGACTGCGGCAGCCGCATCACACAATAATGTGCCCTTGATCTATATGTTAGGGTTGACTGACTTAAGTGTATGGCACCGTTTTAGAGGCAATGTTTTCCTTCTTGGTTTTGATGATACCTTTGAGACAAGAGGGTTGATACTTGGTCAAATAGCATATACCAAGAATTGCAGCAGCAGCAAAGCATACATGCTGACTCCGGTAACCTTGACCTTAATTCATGGTCCAGTGATCTGCCTTATTTTTCCGACCCTGCTTGATCGACGACCTACACACCAGGCATAGGGGATTAGTTGACTTGGAGAATGACCTCATACTCACATTTTGAATAGATCACTGTGACCTACATGTCATGGTTCAGTAATTTTGACATTATCTTGAGCACTCTTTAGTAGATGTCCTCATACCTACGATAATGGTTCAGTCTGACCCCGCAAATGACTTCATACTATTTGTAGGTCTCCGTGAACTATATTTCATGGTTCAGTGATTTTGCCTTATATCTCCAACACTTTTTAACATATTTACATCGTGCTCGGCCACATGGATAAGTTTGACACTCTGAAGGACCTTATAGTACTTGAGGTCACTTTGACATACATTTCATTGTTCAGTGATTAAGCTTCATATTTTGAGTACTATTTAGTAGGTATTCATCATATAACTGGGATAATGGTTCAGTTTGACACTGCAGATGACCTCATCTGACACTCTGTACCTATGAGAATCAAGCACCAATGAGGCGCGCTTCATCGCCTTCTGACATTTCTTGTTAAAGCAGAAATAGACACAACTATTTTACTAGAGTATCCTAGGAGCGGCTGTAGCGTAGTGGATAACACTCCAGACTACCAATCCAGGGGTCGCAAGGTCGATCCCCGCTTCTCCGGTCTTTCGGATGAGACTTTAAACCGAGGTCCCGTCTCCATATGACCTCGTTGTTGGTGGGACGTTAAACCCGAGTTCACTCACTCACTCACTAGAGTATCCATGTGTAAACTAGCAAATGTGTTTATGAAACACTCTGCCCCCAACCATATGCTTGCCTCTAAAGAAGGTTCATCCAATAATGCTTGTAGCTTTGTACCATAGGCTTCAATGCACTAAGTCGAAAAAGGGGCTTAACTCAGTCAAACATTTACAACTTTTTTTCGAAAGTTAATCAGTTCATCTACACCTTAGGCAATATCTACCTGCAAAAAAATCATGATCCTAGCATCAGGGGTTCTTCAGACATTTTGTTCACAAGGTTCCATAGGCTAATAATGCACTAAGTTGAAAAAGGGGTAAAACTCGATCAAAATTCACGATTGTTTTTCAAAAGTTAATCAGATTATTTACACCTTAGGCAGTATCTTTCTTCAAAAAATCATGATCCTAGCATAAGGGGTTCTTGAGATATTTTGTTCACAAGGTTCCATAGGCTTACAATGCACTCAGTCGAAAAAAAAGGCATAACTCGGTCAAAATTCACGAATTGTTAGCTCGCCTGAACGAGGTGCAGGAAGAGCTATTGTACTACCCCCGGCGTCGGCGTTGGCGGAGGCGGCGGAATCGGCGTTAGCAAAATGTTAAAGTTTAACGTTAAAGTTTTTAGGCGATGGGCAAGACGCTGTCAGGCGAGCCATCCTGTCCCGCTGACAGGTCTTGTTTCAGGTCATCTACACCTTGGGCATTGTCATCCTGCAAACCTTATGATCCTAGCATCAGGGGTTCTTGAGATATTTTGTTCACAAGGTTCCACAGCCTAAGTCGAAAAAGGGGCATAACTCTGGAAATACATGACCGGCGGAAAAATAAAAAAAAATACGTATTCGCTTATTTTTCATACTCACGCCTACCAATCGCTCTCATGCGAAACCACGGTTCAGAACGCCAATCCATGAGAGGAGTTTCCGGTTTTGCATGAGGAGAGCCAAAATCGTAAACAAATTTGACATCGGCACAAGGTTTGAGGTATTTGTTTTCTCTGAAAACTATTTATGCAAAATATAAGAATGCTATTTTGTCACATATACATTGGTTCTTCGGCACATGAAAGGATAAGCCACATGGCCTTGCATTTTTCCAGATATGCATTTAGTACGGCGGAGCATGTGTTCAAGGTCAATCTCGGCGATGTACACATGTAGGAAAAAGTCGCATTCTCTTGCTTGATTTTGAGGCTCTGACCTTGTCAGTCGCAAAGAAGTGAACAGAACTTCTGTATGCGTGAATCAAAACGTTGAAAGTAAGCTTTCCATGATTGACAGTTTAGAATTTAGAAAATATACGCAAAAACTTGGCATCGTCAGCCCGGTTCCGCATGAGTTGTAGAAATAGAAGGAATTTTTATCAAACACAAAAACAGCTTCTGAAAAATAATTGGACCAAAACTAACTTGAATTCTGTGATATATCATTATTTTATACATTGCAGATGCCCTTTCTGGCTGTTTTATTCCCCGTTTGTCTGCTTTTGAGGCATGCAAGGGAATTTGAAAGAGGGTTTGCAATAGGTCATAAAAGACAAACGGGGAATAAAAACAACCAGAAAGTCATCTGCAATGTATAAAATAATGATTTATCACAGAGCTCATGTTAGTTTTGATCCAATCATTGTTCAGAAGCTGTTTTTGTGTTTGATATAAATTTCATTATATTTTCTATTATCTCATGCGGAACCGGGCTGACGATGCCAAGTTTTTGCGTATATTTTCTAAGTTCTAAACTGTCCATCACGATAAACTTACTTCCAACATTCGGATTCATGCATACAGTAGTTCTGTTCACTTCTTTGCGACTGACAAGGTCAGAGACTCAAAATCAAGCAAGAGAATGCGACTTTTTCCTACATGTGTATATCGCCTAGATTGATCTTGAACACATGGTACGCCGTACTAAATGCATATCTGGAAAAATGCAAGACCATGTGCCTAATCCTTTCATGTGCCGAAGAACCAATGTATATGTGACAAAATAGCATTCTTATATTTTGCATAAATAGTTTTCAGAGAAAATAAATACCACAAACCTTGTGCCGATGTCAAATTTGTTTACGATTTTGGCTCCCCTCATGCAAAACCTGAAACTCCTCTCATGGATTGGCATTCTGAACCGTGGTTTCGCATGAGAGCGATTGGTAGGCGTGATACTGATGATATGTATAAAGTTTCAAGTTCCTCTCTCTTACGGTTCTTTACTGTATGTAAAGGTACCTTTGTACCATAGGCTTCAATGCACTTAGTCGTAAAAGGGGCTTAACTCGGTCAAAAATTTATGATTTTTTTTCAAAAGTTAATCAGGTCATCTACACCTTAGGCAGTATCTTCCTGAAAAAATCATGATCCTAGCATCAGGAGTTCTTGAGACATTTTGTTCACAAGGTTCCATAGGCTTACAATGCTCTAAGTCAAAAAGGGGACATAACTCGGTCAAAAATTCACGATTTTATCTTTCAAAATTTAAATAGGCCATCTACACCTTGGGCATTGTCATCCTGCAAAGCCGCATGATCCTAGCATCAGGGGTTCGTGAGATATTTTGTTCACAAGGTTCCACAGGCTAAGTCGAAAAAGGGGCTTAACTCTGGAAATATGTGACCCGCATAAAAAAGAAAAAAACAAGTTTTCGTTTATTTTTTATACTGATCATGTGTATAAAGTTTCAAGTTCCTAGCTCTTACGGTTCTTGACATAGTTAGCGGACAGACGGATTGACGGACGGACAGACGGACAGGCCCACACCAATATGCCCTCATAACTTCTCCGAAGTTGGGGGTCATAAAAAACTTACAATTTAGAGCTCTTAATGTGGCATCAACTGTAGTGAATTAAAAGAAACCACCCGGGAAACCATAAAAATAATTAGCACACCTAGATGCCCCAAAACGATATGTGTAATAAAGCGCTAAATATTTAGCTTGATTATTTGCCTATTTTAATATCACCCCATATAACTTTAATTATAGCGTTATTGACTATCGATCTTTTTGCATACCCTTTGAATCGTTATCATTGACGTCACCGTTTATCTCGTATATATATTTGCCGTCAAATTACTTAAGATGACAAATAAAGATTCACAAATACCAGAAACAGTATAAATAAATAACAAAACAATTAATAAATCACAAAACACAGCCTACGCATGGCAAGGAAATGAGTAGTGACAAACGCAAACAACGAAATAAAACTAATCAGACTGTATGAATGTAACAGACACGAGTCTGTATTTTGTTTAAAGAGAGCAAATGATAAACGTCAAACAGACAAGTTGGAAATTTCAAAACAACAAAGTTTATTTATATAAAGCAAAAAAAAAAAAAAAATAATGAAAGTTACAGATAAGAAATAGAGAATGAAAAGATAGAAAATAGTCTATAATATAGTCTAAGTGATATGACAACATATGGACATGCACAAATTTGACAAGCAGTACTAGCTATCTTCATTTAATATGTTAATTTATCAACACTGTTTTATTTGAATGTCTAATCCCAATTATCTTCCGGCTCACATTGCTGTGAATATTAACTAGTAACTGTAGGTATGTTCTTTCAAAACCATATGCCACAAAACTTTACTCCCGTATACATTCAGCCTTAATATATCACTAGAATATCCGTAGTCAATAGCACTATAACTGTAACCAGGACAACTGATTATTCCACCAACAGAAATACTCTCAATATGTTCATGAATTTTCTGACTATTAAATTTGTGGCCCAGAGTGCCAGTCCTCATATCAGTAGTGATGTCACCCAGAGTGCCAGTAATCAACCAATGGAAAAAGGAGGAGACTGAGACCACCTAGAAAAATGAAAATCTTATCTAGAGTTCTGAAGCCACCATTTAAAAACAATACATTGAACAATGAAGCTTGTTATAATCAAAATTCTCAATTGACAAGAATTACATAATGTACAAAATGCCAAGTTAGATCCCAGAGTGATAATGCATCACTTACCAACATCCAACAGCTAGCAGAATCCTAGTTTCATAGTTTTTATTTACACATCCAACATATTTTCTACAACTTCCAAAACACAAACACATCAGCCAACTCTGTTCACTAATCCTTTCACCCCAGGTTAATTACTTTCAATAGCAGTTCTCACCTGAGTGATGTAATTATGGATTAAAGTCACAATAGCTGCTTACAAGTATCAGTTTAAAGTGTCACTTGCCACAAATGAAATAAGCAAATTTGTCACATAGCTCCCCCTCAAGATAGATGATTATGATAATTACAGACAATTACCATACTCATCTTTCTGTCTAAACTTAGAAGACAAATTTACTTATTTATGGAACCTTGATACTAAATCAGCTAGTGCGTTTTTAGCTCCGGGAATATGTTGGATTCTAAAACTGTATTCTTGAAGAATAATACTCCAACGTAATAGTCGCATGTATTTGTCTTTAGTTTTATGCAACCACTGGAGTGGGAAATGATCACATTCGATCACAAATTCTCTTCCCAACAAGTATTCTCGTAGCTTATGTACAGATTTTACTATTGCCAGGCATTCTTTTTCTATAGTACTATATGACTGTTCTGCCACAGTTAATTTTTACTCACATACATGACCGGATGTCTAACATTATCTACCTCTTGCATTAGCACAGCCCCTATTCCTCTGTTGCTGGCATCTGTTTGAAGGTAGAAAATCTTTGAAAAGTCAGGACTTCTAAGCACAGGGTACGATGTTATACAGGCTTTCAATTTATCAAATGATTCTTGATGGTGCGGTAGCCATTTGACTTTATTAGTTTTGTGTTTTGCTGTAAGATCAGTTAATGGAGTGGCTATTTCAGCAAAATGAGGAATAAATCTCCTGTAGAAATTTACTGTACCTATGAAAGATCTGACTTGTTTCTTTGTTGTTGGTGAAGCTATCTCATTTATTGCTTCTATTTTGTCCAATGTAGGTTGAATGGTTCCATTTCCAACTTTATGTGCTAGAAATTCTAGTTCAGTATATCCTAGTTGACATTTACTTGGTTTTGCTGTTATCCTTGCTTTTCTGAATGACTGCAACACTTGTGTTAAGTGTTCCAGATGGTCAGGAAAACAAGCACTGAATATAATTACATCATCTATGAAAGAGTCAGAAAAATCTTCTAATCCTTCCAGAATGATTTTCATCAGCCTTACGAACGTAGCTCCTGAGTTTACCATGCCAAATGGCATTACATTAAACTGGTAGTGTCCAAATGGTGTTATAAATGCACTTCTTTCTTTAGCATTCTCTTCTAATGGGATTTGCCAAAATCCTTTCGTACAATCAATCTTTGATATGAACTTGGATTTTCCAAGCCTGTTAAAAACATCTTCCAACTTAGGCATGGGCTGCGGATCAAATATAGTGACTTCATTTAGACCCCTATAGTCAATGCATAGTCTAAATGTTTTGTCTTTCTTTTGTACTATCACAATAGGTGCCGCATATGCACTATTTGATTTCTCTATGATACCTGCTTGAACCATGTTCTGAACTTCTTCTTGTACTTTCTGACGCAAAGAATATGGCATTGTGTAAGGCTTCTTATAAATTTGGGTATCTGATTTCAGTGAAACAACATGTTCAATAAGAGTAGTTTTTCCAGGTATATCAGTTAACACATCTTCATATGCTTTGCATACTTGCAGCAAATCTTGCTTCTGATTCTCTGGTAGTGAGTTATTTATATGAATGTCATTTAATGACTCTTGAGGTACTATTAATGGGTTTTCCATATTCACAAACTCGTTGTCATCTTCTTTACTTGATATCAAACATACTACACTCGGCATATGATTGCTATTCATGTGTATTTCATTTCGGTCAAATGTATTTTCATCAGTACCACTTTTTTCGAGTCTAACATTTGTGTCTCTGTCATACCACTTTTTCATCATATTTATATGAAAAATTTTCGATGTTTGTCTATTTAACCTGACCTTATAGTCAACTGGGCTTATTTGTTCAGTTACTTCAAAAGGTCCTTTCCACTGTGCCAGAAGCTTATTGGTACTTGTTGGAAGTAATATTAGCACTTTGTCATGCACTTTCAGTTGTCTGTCTTTAGATTTTCTATCGAAGTATTTCTTTTGTCTGCTCTTCTCTCTATTTTCATTTGAGTGAGCTAGAGTTGTCATCTTTTCTAACCTTTCTCTGGCATCAAGAATGTAGCTGATTGCAGACTGCCTGATTTCATCTTCACTGAAATCTTCCCACTCTTCTTGAATAATAGTCAGAGGCCCTCTTACATGTCTGGCATACAACATTTCAAATGGCGAAAATCCTGTCGTCTCATGTTTGGCTTCTCTATAAGCAAAAAGCACATATGGGATATTTCTGTCCCAATTTTTAGATCCTTCATCTGAATAACATTTAAGCATTTTCTTCAGGGTACCATTAAATTTTCCACTAAACCATTAGCTTGCGGGTGATATGGCGACGTATGTAGCTTCTTGATATGAAGTAAAGAACATAAGTGTTGTATTGTGGCCGACATAAAATTGCTGCCTTGATCTGATAAGATCTCCCGAGGAATGCCTGTTCTAGCAAATATTTCAATCAATGCATTTGCTACACTTTCTGCATCTATTGTTTTTAATGGAATAGCTTCTGGATATTTTGTTCCATAGTCACAAACAACTAGAATATATTTGTTTCCCTTCTCACTACGTATTAATGGTCCTACTATATCCATAGCAATTCTTGAAAAGGGTTCATCCATAGCAGGAATTGAAATCAGAGGTGCTTTAAATACTTTTCCTTTCTTTATATTCTTCTGACATATTGCACAGGTTCTACAAAATTTAGCTATATCAATAAATATACCTGGCCAGAAAAAGTTCTGAAGTACTCTTAGTCTTGTCTTTCTGTTCCCAAGATGACCCCCTAAAGGAACATCATGAGCAATTTCTATTATCTTGTGCCTAACTTTCTTAGGAACAACTATTTGCTTCAAAGTTAAACCTGACTTTGGAATAAATGTACGGTATAGAACTCCTCTTTCAAGTGTGAAATATGAATTCTTCCGTTTGTCACTGACTGACATTTCTACACCTGCTCCTTCTTTTGCATACATACGAACTTTATCAAGTGACTCATCCTGTTCTTGCTCTTTTCTAAGCTGATCTCTAGTAATGGACAATTCAATGCCCGGGTCATTTCTCTCTTCAGAAATGTTTTCTTTTTTCTCACAGGAAACGTCATTTTATCTATTTCTATGTCTTCTTCATATCTATTTTTATCAGACACCACTATCTTTTCATTTTAAATATCAGCTTCTACTTTTCTTTGTATTTCTTCTTCATTCTCTCGCGTTTTCTTCATCGTTCGGGTTTCCACTCCTTGAAAGGTATTTTCACCCTTGAAGCTTTGTATATAACCAATGTTTCCTATCACTAAGTCGGCAAAAGGGTTATTCATCACTAAAGCTTTAACTTCTCCTGATATATAATCAGTGTCTATAGATACAACAACTTCAGGACATGTACAACTGCTTCCATTTGCAAGAGTCACTAACTGAGATTTTCCTGTTTTCCTTCCCTTCTGACTTAGCTTTTCTGAAATAAATATTGTTGTACAACCAGTATCTCTCAAAACATTGACGTCCTTGTCACATACCTTGCCCTTAGATATTATCAATCCGTTTGTCAAAGAAATACTTTCAATGTCTACATTTTTCTGTCTTTCTACTGATATTTCTATGGTATTGTAGTTTGCTTCAAGTTTTGTTGGGGAATGTAATAAACCATTTGCTTGTTTATCTTTTTCTTTTTTATTAAGCATATCATGTTTCTCCGTATTAGAGTTTTGTTTGAATGGGCAAGTAGCTATAAGATGATCCTCACTTTGGCAAACAAAGCATTTACGTTTTTCAAATGATTTACTAGACTGGTAAGTACCACTTTGTGATCCAGACATGGTTTCATAAGTTTGACTATTGTCTTTAATTTGATATCTAAACATAGGTCTATTAGACTGGTAAGACCCAGACATGTTTTCATAGCTTTGATTATTTTCTCTACTTTGAAGTCTAAACATAGGTGGCCGATATAGTTGTTTTCTAGAGTCTCTACTTTTATGAGCTAGCTGATAGGCGTTGGCAAGTGCTACAAGATCAGCGACTGATTTAGGCTCCTTTTCTTGCAAGTATGTTTGTAGTTCCAAGTTACAGTTACTGATAAGCTGATCACGTATGATCATATCTGCTAATTTGTCATAGTCTCTCTGAACATCTTCACTATCTTTCCAGTGATCAAAATATCTGGTTATGCGAATTGCATATTCTTTGAAAGTTTCATCAGGTAACTGTTTGGAACCACGAAATTTATCTCTGTATTCTAGTGGGTTTAAGCCAAAGCGTTCAAATATTGCACATTTTATCTTGTCATATGACTTGCTGTTTTCAAGAGACATGCGAGAATATGCCTCTAACGCTTTTCCAGATAACTGGGGAACAAGTCTAATAGGCCATTCTTCTTTAGGCCATTTATGTAACTCGGCAAGCCTTTCGAAAGAAGTTAAAAATACTTCAATATCTTGTTTATCATCAAATTTAGGAAGTGACACCTTTGGTTTTACTTCTACAGAACTAGGTTTAGTGTGAATTTCTTTTGATCTAATTTCAAGTTCCTTAAGTTTTATTTCTTTTTCAGCTTCTAATTGAAGTATTTTTAACTGTCTATCTTTCTCTTTTTCTTCTGCTTCTCTTTCAGCAGCTTTTTCTGCCCTAATAGCAGCCCTTTCTGCACGGTCGGCTTCATCTTTCTTTAACTTATCTTCATGTTCAATTTGCCTTAATCTAATATTTTCTTCCTTCTCTGCCTTTTCTTTCAAATAAGCTAAACACTGGTTAACATCTCCTCCTTTTTCAATTACTTTCTCAAACCAAGATGGCACTTCAGGGACTTCACCTGGCGTTTTATCTCTATCTGACATTTTCAATATAATATGAAAATCTCAACCAATCTGTTCACGTTTTTTCTTTGTTCGCTCTAAACCGCTGCCACCATTGTAACAGACAAGAGTCTGTATTTTGTTTAAAGAGAGCAAATGATAAACGTCAAACAGACAAGTTGGAAATTTCAAAACAACAAAGTTTATTTATATAAAGCAAAAAAAAAATAAAAAAAATAATGAAAGTTACAGATAAGAAATAGAGAATGAAAAGATAGAAAATAGTCTATAATATAGTCTAAGTGATATGACAACATATGGACATGCACAAATTTGACAAGCAGTACTAGCTATCTTCATTTAATATGTTAATTTATCAACACTGTTTTATTTAAATGTCTAATCCCAATTATCTTCCGGCTCACATTGCTGTGAATATTAACTAGTAACTGTAGGTATGTTCTTTCAAAACCATATGCCACAAAACTTTACTCCCGTATACATTCAGCCTTAATATATCACTAGAATATCCGTAGTCAATAGCACTATAACTGTAACCAGGACAACTGATTATTCCACCAACAGAAATACTGTCAATATATGTTCATGAATTTTCTGACAATTAAATTTGTGGCCCAGAGTGCCAGTCCTCATATCAGTAGTGATGTCACCCAGAGTGCCAGTAATCAACCAATGGAAAAAGGAGGAGACTGAGACCACCTAGAAAAATGAAAATCTTAACTAGAGTTCTGAAGCCACCATTTAAAAACAATACATTGAACAATGAAGCTTGTTATAATCAAAATTCTCAATTGACAAGAATTTCATAATGCACAAAATGCCAAGTTAGATCCCAGAGTGATAATGCATCACTTACCAACATCCAACAGCTAGCAGAATCCTAGTTTCATAGTTTTTATTTACACATCCAACATATTTTCTACAACTTCCAAAACACAAACACATCAGCCAACTCTGTTCACTAATCCTTTCACCCCAGGTTAATTACTTTCAATAGCAGTTCTCACCTGAGTGATGTAATTATGGATTAAAGTCACAATAGCTGCTTACAAGTATCAGTTTAAAGTGTCACTTGCCACAAATGAAATAAGCAAATTTGTCACAATGAATCTTAGCCGAGTTTGAATTCCATTCTTTTGAGTTGTTTTTAGCTTTTTTGCGGGTTCTTGCTGTACCGGACATCTCTTTCCTGATGCCCTTGTCTGTCGCCTTTCCATAGACGCAGGGGTTGAGGTGGCTGGATGGGGGGGGGGGGGGACGCCTGCGCTCGCGGGTTAATACGTAGGCGCCTCTTACCTGATGTCTGCAGCTAGTGTGTCCCGCGGCATGTGGCCTTAAGTGTGGCTCGGTGAGGGATTCTCTTTGCCTGCCGAGACCTGCCCATCATCTCTTCTTTCATACTTTTGGGGTTTAGC
Organism: Ctena decussata; assembly: GCA_963989385.1. Lineage (NCBI taxonomy): Eukaryota > Metazoa > Mollusca > Bivalvia > Lucinida > Lucinidae > Ctena > Ctena decussata. The sequence continues at coordinate 94,049 of CAXDIV010000182.1, read as the reverse complement.
GACGCCGAAGAAGTTAAATACAGAAACGCGCGTCTGTCGCACTAAATTTGGTATGAATACGTTTATATTAGCAGAAGCAATGACATGGTACTGTAAGTAGTAAAACTACTAAGGGATGGGGGAGGGCAGGAGGAGGGAGGGGAGGGGCGGGGGCGGAAAAATTAATTTATGCGTGAAACCTAAGCTTATTGCTTTATGCCGTTGCAAAAACAACTAATCTATTACTGGCCCTTCATAGGTGGCAAGGGCGTAGCTACGTATACGGCAAATACGCAAGTGCGTATTGAAATTTTGTCAAAATTGACAAAATTTCAAAACGCACCTGCAAATTTGCATGCTGAAAATTTATAAATTAGACAAGATTTCAATACCAATTACCAAAGTGGCTGAAATACTAGCTTTCCCTTCAAGAAGTAGAGAATAAAACATGGTTGTGCGTATTATGAAATTGCCCCTATTTACGCCCCTGGGTGGTACTCATGTTGTGTGGTTCCTCAATGTTTCATGTCCTTATGCCCGCTTCTATATTGTCTTCTAGCAATAAGGTCACCTTATAGCTGCCCACTTTGCTCATAGAATATTTTCAACTGGGGTAGCTGAATGACCACCTGTTTGGGAAAGAGATTTTCAGTCTATCTTTCGTGAACATTTGTAAATTTATGTTTATACTTATTTCCCTTTTGGTTTTGATGGCGGGCTGTATTAATTCCTGGTCATTATCTATCTTCTTATTTGTGGTGACCTCTTTACTCAACGATCAGACAAGGTGAGGTAGCAAAGTTAAGAAATATGGATACATCTACATATTTTCCCGCCATGTTTTGAAAGGGAAAGAAAGTTTGTAACTTCCTGGTGCCGTATTTATAAAACAACTTAAGTGGTTGCTATGCTGTTGCTAGGGCTGAACTTCTATGAAGGAGATTCCCTACAACTATAAAATTTGCTCTGGAGGAACAGTCTTTTAAGGCTTTTCCTCCAGCGCAAATTTCATAGTTGTAGAGAATCTCCTTCACAGAAAGGACCTCTGACGGTTGTAATGTTAATTTGCCTATCAGTCAAAATTAAATTTTTGATATACCCAAGAATTTCTCTTGAAATTTGTTGTTCTCAACTTCCCCTAACTGGCTATGAATTTAATTTCTGATTTTTTAGCACATAGACTTCAATTTTTGGTGGAAAAAGCCAAATTCTATCATTAAACGTAATGGAAACAGGAAAAGTTTTTTAAAGATACTTTCCCCCCGTGCCTCAGCTAGCAACTTCGCATGTATGTGTGTACTATCATAATACACATTATATGAGAGTGGCTTGCTGAGGCACGGGGGGAAAAGATAGTCTACAGCTGAAAAACTGAAAAAGTGGGTGGGGTACTTACACCCTTTATATCTATAAATAGGCTAAGGTCCTTATTATTGAAAAGATATTGCTTAATATCAGTAATAGTAGTGTGTATGTCAGTTTAAGCATAGTTATCAATTAAAATTTCGATATATTAGAAAACCAAAAAAATGGACTTATTTTCAGAGACTGAAAAAATCACTTACCCCTCTTGATAAAATCAGTTTAAGTTAGTCATGAGGCATGCTAATTTTTCAAAATCACTCTTAAAATGTCTTTACAGTACATAAGTCTACATATTAATGCCAAATATTTCAACTTTTGCTGCCTGAGGAAGGTGCAATAATTTGTCGAAAAATAGGCAAATTTGCATTGATACTGTCAGAGGTCCTTTTGCCTTAGCAACAGCATAGCAACGACTTAAGTCATTTTATAAATACGGCCCCTGGTCTCTTCCCTGGGCTACAAGCCCTTCGGAAAAGGAATCTTCTCTTAAAGGAAAGAATTCTGTAGGAGTTTATATAATCTAAGCTTTTCTCACATAAGTGCAACAAGATATCAATATCTTCTGACAAAACTCAATACTGACCGGTTGGCCAGTCAATTTAACATTCCGCTGTCTGGGTGCAACACTTTATATTTTTAGCAAAACTCGGAAAACCCAATATTTTAGTAACACTCAAGAAAACCCCAAGTCTAAAAGTAAAAAAAAAATCAATGCAGGCTTACCAGTTAATTGGAAAGGAAAACCATCTGAGTGTTAGCGCGTTATTCGAAGAAAATCAGGATTTAAAAAAAAAAAAAAAAAAAAAAAGAACATGGCGAATTCAGAGGTCTTGAATAATAAAGCAAATTCACAGGTCTGATAATATAATTAAAAAAAATCTTGTCTCGTAGGATGGTTGACGTCATGTTAGAACATTATCGATATTGGTTTCCTGAGGTCGGTATAACATCCTGTCCACCATTTAACCGGGTGATAATTGTATAATAACGACCAACGAATTACTTGGATTATACTACATGTACTTGCTGGTGACATGATATATAGGACGAAACTGGAATTTGCTTATTTTTCAGTTGCCAAGGAAATGGGAAAAGTGATGTAACAGCAACGTTAGTATTCATATTTATTCTTAGAGGATTTAACAATATCCATACCTCAAATCGATACACGATCATGACTATATCACGAATATGAATTTGGAGACCAAATAGACCAGGATTACACACCTAGTTAACTATGTTTTAAAGATGGTACGAAACGAAAAAGAGCTGTTACGAAACGAAAAAGAGTTATAGTTACCAAAGACCTGGTCATCTGGTAACTATGACTTTTTTCGTTTCGTAACAGCTCTTTTCGTTTCGTATTAGCGCATGTTCCTTGCATTCTTAGTTCTGTTAACATAAAAGCAAACTATTTTATGCAACATTCTTCTTTCGAAATTGTCATAGTAAAAGGTCCACCCATGGTTTAGGGGTTCAAACAACCAAGCAGACTCTCTCACGGGTTCTATAGAATGAAGACCTGGAACAATATATTATCACAATATATTTATTATGATGGTAAATGCCATAGAATATGTACAAACAGATGATGAGTATGGATTGTTTATAACAATCACACAACAGACGTAAGACGCATGTGCAAGCTAGTGAGAACTAAAGGGCGGTAACTGCCCATAAGGTTACAGTTGACCATCTAAAGTGTTAAACTACGTTACCTACACACGGTATGTCTAGCGTCTATAAATCAATATTCAGGACGGGAAGGGTAACAAGACTATAGGATTATAGGAATTATACGGAATGTTAACTTAGCCTATGACATATTTCCCCTCTTTGCGAAATGACGTCCCGACATTTACCAAACATGGCGGAATGTTATAGTTTTTAACAACGACAAAATGACACTGAAATGGAATGGGTGACTAATGAATGCTTGTAACGAATCAAATGATATAATGACAATGAAATGGAATTTGTGACTAATGAATGTTTGAAATCGATCAAACGAAAATAATGACAATGCAATGGAATGTGTAAACATATGAAGTAGGCCAATAATCAAATACAGCGGCATACTGTGATCCTGCAATGAAATGTATGTGAAATGTAATGGTATAAGAAATGGTATGAAAACAATTAAACTGATGAATAAACATTCTAATATCTGGACGGGAATTATGGATTTTGCTGATAGACCAACTTGAATATTTATCCTGTGAAATCAAATTATCTGCATCTCAAAATAATTATAGTGATGTACAATAGCAGATCAATTTCCGGAGCCGTGTCTGTGACACCTACTTATACGACCTGCAATGCAAAAATAAAATATACAGCAAACACAGATTAAACTGCAAAGAAAAAAATGTCTGTGTTGGTCATCTGAAAAGAACAAATAATAAATAAAAATATATGACATGGCTGTCGGCACTGCCATCTGATCTGAAACAGAATGTTTAGTGTGTTTACATGCTTTGAGTGTTCCAAGCAATTTTCAGCAACTATGTGAAATTCGTCAATGATTCACTAACAGAAGCGGAAACAAATTGGGCAATAACTCTTAGAGATGGTGATTTAGAAATTTCAACATGGAAATTTCATGATATACGCATTATGATATCTTAATGGGACGTTGAATGAATGATTCTTTCCAAGCAGTATCTTAGAGAAGATGTCAATATTTCCAGCTGCAATAACTATTCAGATTTTTACTATATTTGCTTACATCACAGGCACCTCCACACTATTGCAGGCACTTCCAGCTGTTGTTTTGAAAAATCAAGCCTTATTTGTAGTCAACCGACATTTATATTAAAGCAAGGAGGTTACCTTAACACCAGTGTGCCGAGAAAAACAGATTCGTATGCAAGATCACTGCATTTAAGACCCAAAACGGCCGAATTCTTTATGTTTTGAGTAATGTGGGCTGACATCAAAGCCACTTCAAAAGTCGTATCTTTGGTTAATATGGAAAGTTCAGGGGGATATAATGTGTGGCAAAACTATTTGTCTATAAGGGTCGAATAGCACTTTTTGATTTTAAATAAACTCCCTGTTTATTTTATATTTTGTCAAAAAAGAGGAATAACTACCGTTTGTTGTCATTTTTTGGACAGTCACAGGCAGCTCCAGGTGCCTGTCACAACTTTTTATCGGTACCTCCGCCGGAGGTACCTGTGATAGTTTACCAGGCGTGTATTCTGAATATAGCGCGCCATCTGATCGGATAACGCCAAAATTTTGCGATAGTATATATTGCGAGATACTGTCATTTTAGAAACGCCGCTTTCGGTTTTACGCTTCTGAAAGCGCTTGTTTTGGGTGCTCAGTAAGACACTTTGAACTGGCTAATAGGTGAAAACTACATTTAAATGGGAGCGACTGTACTGAATATTTTCATTTTGGGAAGTAACTTCGCAAACCGAGTTTTACGGCTCCGCTGACGCGTCACGAATATACGAAATTTGCAACCATCTGTCTCCTTCATTTACCATTCATAACGTTAATTCATGCTAACGCCATCATCATGACATTGTCAGCTGAACAGACAATTATAGACTACGTAATTTAGCTGCAAAACGACAAAACCAACAAAGTGGCATGTGCAGATCAGCCTGGGCATCTGCCTAGGCTGACCATAATTTTCGCATTGCACTAAATATGTAGCTAAGGGTCTAAGCTATCTTCATGCAGCCATCGAAGACTCTAATCAGATTGGGTCTACGCTGGGCGCACATACCACTTTGTTGGTTTGGTCATGTCGTGGTTCAATCATCAATTTTAAGACAGTGGAAACTCATTTAACAGAGCGTGGCATAACATACCGTAGGCCATTCAAAAGAACGAATCACGAACAATATCCTCGCATTTTGCGTTTCAGAAGTTTTCTCTTGTAACACCCCTTTGCTCATGCCATTCAATCAAATAATGTAAACAGCAATTTCACTACATGAGAAGGGAAACTAAACTCCGTTCATTAATTCTGAAACTGGGTTTTTCGATGCTTATATTTTTATAAGCTAATCAATCCAAGTAAGACTATGCATAGTGATAAAGCTCGACTTCCGCCGATTTCACATCAAGGTCTCATGTACCTTCGCCTGGCGTCTATTGCTGCAGTTACATGCATGAAACAGCAAATTTCAAAAACACGTCCGCAAACTAAGACCATTTGATGAAAATTGACAGCCTAAAGTCATACATATTCACACACTTTCCACGTGGATATCACGCTGGTCATTCGGATAATAACTGATGGCACTCCAGCAAAGTCACACGAAGGATAATTCCAGAAATAAATGATTTGAACCCGGCTGCTTAAAAAAATAGTTACTGCACGAGCTACATTTTTTTCTCTGTTTTGACCACGCTGGATTTTACAATTGAAAAACCGACCCAGGATCTTTACCATATTTTTACCACTTGTATTTGTTTGTGTCATGTTTTCTCAGTCACGAAAAAAAATCACAAGTAGTATATATATGAACAACGGGACAGTTGTGTGATCCGACTTAAAAGCATACTTCAGGCCCACAAACGTCCCTGTATCCTTTCTATCATTTTTCTCATGGTGACGCTTCCAGCATAAAGGAGGCAGAACGTATCTGCGAACAGAGAAATCTCAAACCAGTCAGCCAGAGACTTTGTGCCTCTGTGCCCACACAGCCACACATCGGATGTGCGAAAAGCAAACACTTAAATTAGCTTGAAATCGCGTGTATATGCGATAGAAAATATTGCATGCATGCATGCATGCGAGTCCACCTTTGTACGTCAATGTATATGAAATTATGAAATAGTTAATTAGAAGTAATTGACTTGCACGCTTATGAAAAGGTACCCTTGTAGTTCACAAACAGGGAAGACCCAGACCGTGCGATCATTTCAGAGTCTACATAAACTTTCTTAGATAATATAAAAAGATGAAAAGCCTGTAACAGTATGCACATGCCTCTACCCCTCGACACTAGCATATGTATGCAAGGAAGGTCTCAAAGTAAATACTACATCCTCGAACCTAACGGGCTTGCGCAAACAGGATGCAGTCTGATCAGAGTCAAACGGGGTCATGGTCAACGTTACGGTACTGAGTTTAAGTAAAAGCTGAGAGGTTACTTTTTCGCGATTCACATATTTGATTTGCGTCATCTACCAACTGAGGGAATAGTTTGTTGAAAAGTGCGGGGGTGTGGGGGGTGGGAGGGAGGGCGTATCTGGGTACTAGGGTGGAGGTTCGGGTGGTAGGTTGAATAATTGAATAAGGTGTATGTTTGCGAGAGGGGGGTGGGGTCATATCGAGGGGGTGGAAGTTTAGATGATAGACAAATGGGGGAGGGATTTTAGGTAGTGTGTGTTGGGGGGAGGGGATAGGGGGAGATTATTTTTCTTTTTTTGGAGTTTGGGGGTGGGGAGGGGGGAGAGGTGGAGCAGACCGATTGAGGGGATCTGTAATAATTTAAGAGATGCACGATTTGGTCCTAACGCCACCTCGGTTATAAATGTCTTGGAAATTCAGAAATGTATTAGAAACTGCGGAGCTGTAATATTTGCGTTAGCGTCAGTGAACATCATTACGTTGCACTGGCGCTGATATAACGCCATTTAGACGTTGTTGGCCGGTGGCAAAGGAATACGGTGAAACACTGAATTTATGCGGTGTGATGTATTTCAAATCGAGACAAAATTATCTAGATGATAAGCTTGTTGTCATGCTGACTGATTTCGCACGCGCAGAACATGTGTTTGAATACTAACCACACCCGTACACAAATTTATTTATAGCGACTACTTTATATGGTATTAAAAGGCGTTCCCAACCTGTCCGATGGACTTAGTCTCGGGTTGAAAATATGTTATTCGCATTTTCGTGCAGGTTAGCCCAGCATCCTACGAAAGGCAGAGTCATTCGACACATTGATGAGAAATCGGCGGAAGTCTAGCATTATCACTATGCACAGTCTTACCTGGATTGATTAGATTATAAAAGTATGAGCAGCGAAAAACCCAGTTTCAGAATTAATGAACGGAGTTTAATTCATAGATCTGGCCCAGAGGTTATAAAACTTGAGTACATTCTCAAAGTCAAAATAAAGCACACTGACTGGCTGCTTCCGAGCCGAGCACTTGCTCGGAAGCAGCCAATCAGTGTGCTTTATTTTGAGTTTGAGATTATTCTCAAGTTTTATAACCTCAAAGCCTGCATTCAGATCACAGTGTTTATCAGAGTGAACCCATACACCTCAAATAAAAGAAATTTCAGTAAAATCTTTGAGTCAATTCTTCATTTAAGGTGCATCAATGAGAACTTGAGATGAAATTATTTGAACCGCGACACGAGAAAACCAACAAAGTGGTTGTGCGCCCAGCGCAGACTCAGATCAGCCTGGACATCCATCCAGTGTGATCAGACATTTTGCTAAGCGCTTAAAGGATAGCTAAGGGTCTAAGTTAGCTTCATGCGGACAGTGAAGACTCTGATCAGACTGAGAGGATGCCCAGGCTGATCTGAGTCTGCGCTGGCCGCACAACCACTTTCTTGGTTTTCTCGTGTCGCGACTCATTTGTCAAAAGATCAGTTCCTACTTGTGACATAAAGCATCTATACTTTGTACTTATTTGTAAGTTTGTTTGGCACTTATTTCAGCCAATCCAGAAAACGAAGCAAACACCATGGCTAATATAAGCGTAACTATACAGAATTTAGTGCGACAGACGTGCACTTCTGTATTCAGCTTCTACAATGTCGCTACAGAAGTACTAAACTATCATTGCATAGACGTTGACAAAAGTATAAAGTCTCTACAAGAAGACGCTAGTGATAACACAGAAGAAATCTTTAAACAACCAGGTAAAACGAAATTTAGCTGTTTTGCAAACGAAACAACTGGAGCAATGTCAGATAAGTGGATCTCGACACTGCATTAGGTACAAGTAGACATGGACTTTTATTTACAGTTTTGATTTGTATTTGTTTATTTACCGTTAAAGGGCCAAAACAGCGGACAAAAAAGTGCAAAAATTGTAAGAAAAAATCCAAGCTATTGTAAGAAAAAATCCAAGCTATATCAACCTGAAAATTCGCAAACTAGTGGGCAAATAGTAAAAATCTAGATGAGACGGCTGTCTATGAGCATACACTTTTTCCTAATTCAAATTGTTTCGTATTTGGTGCTTTGAGGTTTAATGTATTCATACCACTGTCCAAAACTATCCATCAAGTAAGCAGATGTAGTGTCTACACTGTTTGCATGAAAGAGAGAGAGAGAGAGAGAGAGAGAGAGAGACAGAGACAGAGAGAGATACAGAGAGAGAGAGAACACATTTTCAGGACCGCACAGAAAGAATCCTGACGTCAAGTCAAGTAAAGGGCCTGGTATGATTTTGGCCATGTTTGGCCCCCATATTTATGATTTTTTAGAATTATACAGTGTCTTTAAACTTCTGTTTATGATATATGAGTGTTGAAACCATTAACTATCTATTATGATTCAATTTTTCTGCTGTCTTTCGATTTTAATGGGTTTTTTTCTGCGCGTCTAGTTGCACCCTACTCAGCAGATTTTTTTTTTTCATTTTCGACCATTTTTTGCTTGCATTTAGGCTGTGAATGTGCACAACTAGTTTTTAGCACAATAGAGATTATTATGTGGCAATTTTCATATCATACCCCGTATCAATCCGAGACTCCCGCATGAAGCCTTCGGCCCTCGGGCTGATATGGGGATGGAGGGTTGCTATGGGAGTGGAGGGTTGATACGGGGTATTATATCATAATCTATTTATCATGTGACCATTTTTTTCCTGTTTGATAAATGCAAACCATGTTTTAAAAAATAGAACGAATAAACACCGAGCGCTCCGAATGTGGTGATATGGCTTTTTCGCCCTTGGGCTGATATATGTCACGTGGGGTGTGATCCGGATGACACGGTTTTTTCTCCCTAGGGAGTGTTATGGGTTTTGGCCACGTGAGGTGTGATACGGATGATATGATTTTTTCTCCCTAGGGAGTGATATGTATGGTGGCTGGTTTGTGCCATTTCGTCTTTTCGTCTTTTCGTCGCGAAAAGACGCCACCCGAAAAGACGAAAAGACGCCATGCGAAAAGACGAAAAGACGAAAAAACGCCAGGCGAAAAGACGAAAAGACGAAACCCGCCACGCGAAAAGACGAAATTTCAGCGCGAAAAGACGAAAAAACGCCATGCGAAAAGACGCCATTTGAAACTCTTAATTTGTCGTCTTTTCGCGTGGCGTCTTTTCGTCTTTTCGCCTGGCGTCTTTTCGTCTTTTCGTCTTTTCGCATGGCGTTATTTCGTCTTTTCGCATGGCGTTATTTCGTCTTTTCGTCTTTTCGCGTGGCGTTATTTTGTCTTTTCGTCTTTTCGCGTGGCGTTATTTCGTCTTTTCGCATGGCGTCTTTTCGTCTTTTCGTCTTTTCGCATCACGTGTTTTGCATTAAGATGTATCAATAAATCCTATTCTAAAGGCAGTTAATACTTTGAAAACTTAGACAGGTGTTTCTTTTTTAAACTGTGTAGACCCTGATCAGAATGCAATCTGTAAAGAAGTGTACTAATCACGGTTTGCAGTTTTTGCCGCTAAACTGTTCTTTTAAAAACATTACCAAAAATATGAGGAAAGAAGTCATTATGGTATTTCTACTGAACGGGCAGAAAAGAAAATTAGCCGTCCTAATGTTTTGGCGTAAAATACTCCAAACAATTTTTTATACACATCTTAATTTTGATCTAAAACTGCCTAAAAGATTAACCACTTGTTGACCATGTAATCTCTCTCAAACGATGGAAGACGAAAGTGTCTATACAAACATTGAAACATTGTTGCACTTCGCTGTAAGTGTTATGATATGAAAAAATAATGATACAGTATTTTCCCTAATTTGACATATATTTAACTGCAGCTAACCCAAAATTTGTACAAGTTTATAGTTTTCTAAAGACGTGCCAATCGCAGACAGATCAGAGCCTGATTAGACTGTGTCCCCTTCCGCCATTTTTACAAAGGGGCACAACTACCGTTACTTCCTCTACAAGTCTTCTTTAAACGACAGGGATGGATTTTGCTAGCTCAACTAGGGCAGCTGAAGACAGGACTAGGTGAAAAAGGGGTGTTGTAGAGTCATCTGTGGTGCCCCAACGACCTCACAAGATTATGGGATAGACTAGACTAGACTAGCGGTTGCAGTCAGTTCGACCCCCCGCCCCCTCTACACACACACACACACACACACACACACACACACACACACACGCCTCAGTGGTCCTTCAGATGTGACTCTAAACCGCGAGGTCATGTCTTCATATGACCTTAGCCCAATTCTCTCGATCTCTCAGTTTGAACAATAATATTGTAACACAGTTTACTCAGAAAATACATTAATTAGTAGATTAGGTGCTAGCATTAAGTAATAAATTTGGACCATGTTACCATTATGATCCTAAATCCTAGGACATATGTGTCCTAGGAAAACAGTGGTCTGGTCAGGCTCTGCATTGGTAACCATTCTGCGTATGTTATGATACAGCTCGAGATATTAAAATCTACTTGTTCAAATTTAAAAAAAAAAAAAAAAAAAAAAAAAAAAAAAAAACGGTTATATTTACGTAGGATGCATGGAGACACAGGCTTCAACATATTTTTATCTGTGCTTAAGGTGAACGGGACCACTCTCAATGGGAAGCAATTTTGCATTTTTGCCTCCTTTCTTAAGGAGGGTCAGCTCTTGCAAGTAGAATTTGGTCCTCTAGGAGCAAATTCTTTCCTTGAAGAGTAGACCTATTTAAGAATCTAACTTTCTGTTTGCTTCACTTTCCTATCTTGGGAAGCAAAGAGAATGTCACAAAAGTTGTTCCTCTTTGTAAATATGACAGAAGGGGACAAAATGTTCAATATTAGAGAGATCTTTCTTGGAGGTGTATACATTCAGCTATTGATTGATTTATTTATTTATTGCTTAACGTCCGCAGTAAACATCTATGGCCATGTCGGGACGGTCAGTTAACCTAATCACACTATTCCTGGGCAGGCTTAGACCTCCTAAGCGGTTAACCAGTACCAAGTGCACATACTTTCGCCAGTAACTGACAACTGCCCTTCTTGAATCAGCGGAAGGAGAAACGAAAGTATGTGGCCAGACCAGGTATCGAACCCAGAACGAACCCAGAACCTCTGACATATGAGTCAGGTGCCCTACCGATTGCTCTACGCGGCCCGGCATACATTCAGCTATACAGTCAAACCTGCTTATGGTCAGCTATACAGTCAAACCTGCTTATGTGGTCACCTCTATTAAGGGATCACCTCGCTTAAGCAGCCACCCTTTCTTGGTCATTTGAACCAAAATACAGTGCAAATGAAATGTATTAAGGGGTCAACTGTCTTAAGTAGCCACTTTTTGTCCTTCCCTTGGGTGACCCCTTAAGACAGGTTTGACGGTATTTCTCAAAAATGCTTGCGACAACAATGTACTAGGTCTGCCTATGCTCCTCAATGCGCAAATTTGCGTCTGCTAATTTTTAAGTCAACATGGCCCAGATTTTTTAACCAATAACTGTTATTATTGCCGACCCCATACTAATACTTATAGCTATCCTTTTCACTTTTAACAAGTTTTATTTTTCAGTCGGATAAAATAGAGTTTCAGTGGCAAATCCCTTCTAATTTTCATTAGACTGCTGCTTGACTTGACTGATTATCTTGATTATATCTGTGTTTGATCTCAGTCAACAAGGCACAAATTTGTTATTCAATCTAAACGGTACCATACTGACCGAAAATGTTGCCGACCCCAGTGCACGTTAATTTTATAGTCCATCCTTACAATTTTAGCTGTCAAAAAGATATATTTTATATATTAAAAAAAGCATTTCAGTGGCAAATTCTGTGATCAGACTGCTTCTGTAGCTGCGTTTGCAGTAGTCTGATATGAGTCTATATTGGTTACTCAGACAAACTGTCTTAGTATTAGGGATCAATACAGGAATCAATACAGTTATCAATAGAAGGGTATTTGTGTGTCGTTATTTCGTCTTTTCGTCTTTTCGCCTGGCGTCTTTTCGTCTTTTCGTCTTTTCGCATGGCGTTATTTCGTCTTTTCGCGTGGCGTTATTTCGTCTTTTCGCATTTCGTTATTTCGTCTTTTCGCACCGAAAAGACGAAAAGACGCCATGCGAAAAGACGAAAAGACGAAATAACGCCACGCGAAAAGACGAAAAGACGAAATAACGCCACGCGAAAAGACGAAATAACGCCACGCGAAAAGACGGAAAGACGAAATAACGCCACGCTAAAAGACGAAAAGACGAAATAACGCCATGCGAAAAGACGAAATAACGCCATGCAAAAAGACGAAAAGACGAAAAGACGCCAGGCGAAAAGACGAAAAGACGAAAAGACGACAAATTAAGAGTTTCAAATGGCGTCTTTTCGCATGGCGTTTTTTCGTCGTTTCGCGCTGAAATTTCGTCTTTTCGCGTGGCGGGTTTCGTCTTTTCGTCTTTTCGCATGGCGTTATTTCGTCTTTTCGTCTTTTCGCCTGGCGTTTTTTCGTCTTTTCGTCTTTTCGCATGGCGTCTTTTCGTCTTTTCGCGTGGCGTCTTTTCGCGGCGAAAAGACGAAAAGACGAAATGGCACAAACCAGCCACCATAGATATGGGTTTTGGCTATTTTTGGAGTGATACGGCATTCGAGATATGCAGTCCTGATACGTGCATGAAAGTCTTGCCTGTATCACATATGTAAAAATAATGTATTTCTAGTAAATGTATGATAATGCATTTTAATAATGTAAGTAATATATGAAAATTTCAGCTATGCACATTTATGTGCTGACACTTAATTTTCAGAAAACCTTGCAGCTTTTTGTGTGATCTAAACATGAAAATGCCCAGATCTCGGCTCAAAGACAAAATAAACATATGGTATGGGTATTCACTTTTTTAGATAAAACATAGGAAATCACTTGGTACACATTTGTTGTTGATTCGTTGAAACCTTTAGGTCAGCGTCTCTCGACTTGCAAACTTGAGTGCGTGGGGTACCTGGGCAGGCCTTGAACAATACACAGCTGTTTAGCAGTGCTGTACCAATTATTAGTGTATCACCAAAAAGCTATTATCAAGTGCTCACTAAAGCTTTCTTTACCGTCTTATTTCGTTGAGAAGATTGACTTCTAAACACAGCTTTCTTGTCGTTTTATCTAAAATTAATGAAACAAAACAGGTATGTCTGAAATAAAACAATTCTGAGGATTTACGAAGATGAAACATATTATTTCTGTATGAAACCATTTACACAGATTATGAGCAACAGAAACCATGTACTTTTATGTAAACTGCCCAGTTGGAACGGTAGATACAATATATGACAAAAGCTCCTGGGAGGCTTTTTCACACACTGACATGTCAAAATATTGCTGAATACAAGTGTTTTTTTTTACATTTTTTAATGAAATTAACGTAATCATAACAAAAAAAAAACGATTATAGATATAGCCTAATTACAAAATAAAATATCACAGCCGCAAGACGAAAAAGGTAAATACAACTTTGTACTAGACCCATGTAAGCTACATTAATCGATAAGGACAAAAGAGAGGAAGGAAGTCAGAAAACAAGGATTCTTGCAGACATCTGACATACAAGCTAACTAGCGAGAAAACCTGTTTCTGAAATTGAAAGTGGAAGGCAAGTAATGGAAGTGGTGAAACTAATTAAATGTATATTGTGAAATATATTTGAGCATTCAGGAAGAACTAAAGATCCGTATAAGAAGAAGACAATCCACTCCACAAGCTCTGGGACATAACAGCTTTTACAGGCACTCTGCACATTATAACTGATTTGCATTTCAGTCTCTTATAAACACCTTCTTGATTTTGGAGTTGTGTCAGATTTGTTGAGTTGGCATCAAAAGGCGAAATTAAGCAAAACTACTTAACTCTTACTTAATTATATGAGGATAAAGCTGAACATTGTCGAACATATACGCTGTTACTTAAACTCTGTGGAAGCTCTGAAAGTTCAAAAGTGTCATTTACTTGTTGTGAGAAAATAGGAAATAGTATTTATTGTTGTCTGTTCGTAGATTTTTTTGTGTTTGACAAAATTTGTAGAGTCTTTTGCTTTGAGTAGCCCTCTATCTATCTTTTGAATTTTGTGCAGGGCTTTCAATTCGATTGGTTACCGTAGCACCCAAAATGTTTAAGCAGGGAAACATTTAAAAAAATCTTTCCAGAAGCTACAGGGCAGAAAAGGTAGATACTTTTAAGTTTTTTTTTTCAAAACGGTCGACTTTACTTTCATATCCATTTATAAGGTGAAAACCTTTGACAGTATATTGGCATGTGCCTAGTTCTCAGGTGAGCGATACAGTACCACTGGTTCTCTGGTTAATATTAGCCAATAATTTGGCCAGCTTTAGACTTATCATGCCACATATTTACCTTCGTCGCTTTAAAACAAAGGATGTGTAGCTTTGAGGAAAATATGATAATCTTTACTGAAAGGGGCAGTGTCTAAATGGCTCTTTTCATTGCCACAACCGATTTTCTTTAAACTTTGTATACTGAAAGTAATATGTGTTGACTGTAGTATCATGCAATATTAGATCAAGTGGTGAAGGTTTCTTTGTTGTGAACACAACGAAAGTGGTTGGGGGTAAATCTGACACGAAGAGGGTTCTATTAAGAAAATGCTAATATTTTCATTGCTACTTAGAACTAGAAGTCTACAATTTCATGACTTCTTATGCAATACCAGATATAACAAATGATTATAATTCTATATGCAATGTGATTTGAGTAAGGGGACATGGCTTCGCACACTTTCATGACTTTTGCAGCATTAGCTGACAAAGCTTGTAACATTATGCCTGTTTGTTCATATCATAATATACCTTGACCCTTTCTGGAAATTATATAAGCAAATATTTTGTCTCAGACTCTGAAGTCATACGTAGCACGTGCCGTAATATGTACTGCAGTTCTACGTGATATTTTGGATATATGAGGACATGGCTTCGCACACCCCTTCTGGCAGGAAATAGAAGCATTCTAGAAGTCTTTGAATATTCTGTCACATACCTTAGGACATGTAAATAAAAACCATAAAACAACAGCTAATATGCTGTTATTATTTATAGTTTGCAAGGTAATAGTAAAATGTTAATGCTTCTTTCATTAATGAAAAGACGAAAATCAGCAATTTTCAGAATGTCATTTGATTTTTAAAAACTGGTTAACAAGTGACTGACAATTTGTTGTTGAATCCATTACATTTCGATTGTGTAATCTTACAATGGACTTACGACTAGATAAGATGACACCAAAAAATAATATGCGGACTTTTCTCATAAACGTGAAGGACAAAATTCACACTCCGTAGCATGGAAAATCTTTTGTGTTCGTATAGCCGGCATAGTTATTGATGATTGTGCCCTTTGTATTTTAAAGAAAGCAAATGAGAATTTCATTAACACGTCAGGGGCCAAATTTGAAGAGAGTGCTATCAATAATATTGTCTGTTTTAAAAATATTAAACTTTGCCGACTTTGAGCAGAATGGTTTTAAAAGTTTTGGCGCCAAAATGCGCGTGATGCTCTGCGTGCGAAATCGATCTCAAAAAACTTTATTCATCAAACTTGAAATATTTGCAGAACAAAATTATGTTCTGACAACTGATGATTGACACAAATTAAAAAATCCTGGGGCTGTGCGAAGCCATGCCCTGTGCGAAGCCATGTCCCCTTACTCTATACTCACTTGTATAACATACCTAAATTTTAGCCTTTCTATTCTCCAACTTTACGCCAATCCACAACAGCTTTTTACACTCAAAGCTACTCCAATGATAGTTTGCAGTTATACAGTATATAAGATGGTTGTTCTAAAATATGCCGATAATTTTCTACAATAAATATTTTCTGAGTTATCCCCCCTTCAAACCGTTTCTTTTATTTTTTGCAAAATTATTACTCAGATTTTATACCCCACCACATGTTAGTGGCGGTATATTTTGTTTTCTGCTGTTTGTCTTTCTGTTCATCTGTTGTACGTACATTAATCTGCTTGTCTGTTTGTCCGTATGTCAGTCTGTCTATCCATTAGCACTTTGTTTCCTTTCGACAGCTTGAATATTTTTATGGATTTTCTTCAAACTTTGCATGTGCAGTGGTCTTGGGTCTTTGCAAGCTGCAAGATACGTTACTTAGAGTGTGTGTAATAAGAAGAGACGCTGAAAAAACATGATACAATTCTGAGAGAACAAGCAAAGACATGTGACAGTGGGCATTACTTTAATAAGCTAAAACAAGCATACTCTAAAAGATGAACATTTTATAACGAAAGTTGTCAGTATAAAATAAAGAATCTAAAGAGGAAAGCGATCTTAAAACAGGGAACTCATTCCATGCAATTGCTCTGAAATGAGTTATTTGATAATCTGCAGTCTGAAACAAGACCCCAAAGGGTACCAGTCTATTTCATATCTGCATTTAAATTCCAGGCATAGAAGTGGAGAGAAGAGGAGAACAAACAGTAAGAACAATGGTCTGAAAATGTTACGTTATAAAGTGCGTATGGAGTAAAGTAACATAATCATAAAATAAAATTATCATTATTTTTTGAAGAGTACTATCTTTAAAAGAGTACTCGTTATTTTCAAATATGTTAACTATGGCTGCAAAGCAGTAAATGATATAAAAAGCATGGAATTGAGTTTGATTCATTAAGACATCATAGCTTGATGACTTTGTTTAAATTGATCAAATATGGAGAAATAGAAAATAATTAAAAGCATTGTAAGTGGCTGCATAAACCCCGCCATTGCAAACCTTTAATAGATGTTTTTCATGATTTCATACATGTATATAACTCCGGGACAGGGGCAGATAACATCCTTGTGATAAAATAATAACCATCCCTAGAAGCTTTTATTGTTTTGACAAGTTGTTAATATATTTTATAAAAATCCTTTTCAGTTCTGATTTTTTCATGATTTGATACAAGTACATTGTAAATGGCACTGTGTCAGGGGTAGATAATTCGTCGAGAAAACATATTGATCCTGAAAGGAAGCTTATATTACTTTGATAATTTGCTGCAAATTTAAAGAGTAACTAGAGCAAGTGAGCAGGGGCTCACGTATACCCCCGACCAGCGCCAATTAAAAACTTAACGCAAAACTTTAACGCAAATGTTAACGGACGGACGAACGGACGAACGGAAGGACAGACGGACGAACGGACGAACGGACGGAAAGACGAAAACTATATACCCCTCGACATACGTCGGGGGTATAATTACAGGTAAGGAACTGACTGAATCAGATCCCAAACCCTATCCCCAACATCAAAGGGAAAGATGACTTACATATAAGCGTTACGCTTACTGTCAGATCCTGTATTGATTCATTGTATTATTCATATGTATGTATAAAATCTACGAATAAAATATTGTTTAAACCAAAGGGAAAGATTGACAAAGACATCCCAACAAACAATAAATTACAAGTGATAAGCCGAGTCAGCAGCTCTTTCCCGAATAAGTGGCAACTCAGTTTCAGGACAACCTCTTCCAACGCTGATTTATATAGATTCCTTAATGATCTTATAAATATGTATATCCCGAGACAGGGGCAGAAAACACTGTTTAACTAAATTCTGGTTGTTAAGAAAAGCTAATGTTACTTATATCATTTCCGTAAAATTTATACATATATACCAAAACTGATTTTATATATTATTTTGCATGATTTTATACATGTAAATATTCCTATGCCAAGGGCAGATAACCGCTCGGGAAAAATTTGGATCGGGACAGAAAGCTAGTATTGTTTAGATAAGTTGCAAGTTTCAGGAAAATCGCACTCAACCATGGTTTTGTATAGCTTTCTATCATGATATTATACATGCAGGTATCCTCGAGGCAGGGGCAGATTACCCTGGTAGACAAAATTTTGCTTGTTACAGAAAGGATATTTAACTTCAATCATTTCTGTGAAATTCCATCAAAATATTTCAAAGTGTAAAGGAACTAAGACCATAATCAATGTTTTAGACATTGACAATGGCAATAACTCTGTCAAAAGATATCGAAATTCACCAATTAACAATCCCAAGCGAGCTATTTCCAAGACCAGTGCACACGCCAAATTAAAAAAAAATACTGAACATATCGTAAGGAAACGAAGTGTTCATGGATGAAAGAACAGATAAACAGATGACCTTACAGCTAGACAGAGAGACAGATGGTCGGATGGACAGACACATGGATAAACAACTTGGATACATCACACCCTGCCACTTATGTGTGGCGGAGTATAAAACTTAGAAATGATTAAAAAAAAAAAAAAGACGGATTTAAGGAGAGATAAGTAAAAAATATTTATTGTAGAAAATTATCCGTGTAATTTTGGAACAACAATCTAATATACTTTATAACTGCAAAATATCATTAAATAGCTTTGAGTGTTAAAAGCTGTTGTGGTTTTGCGTAAAGTTGGAGAATAAAAGGCTAAAATTTAGGCATGTCATACAAGTGAGTATAAACAAATTGCATGTAGAAATTTCACACAAGTATTATAAACATTTTTTATATCTGGCATTGCATAAGAAGTCGTGAAATGGTAGACTTCCAGTCTAAGTAGCAATAGAAATTTTAGCATTATCTTAACAGAACCATCTTCGGTTCAGAATTACCCCTCCGACTTTCTTCGTGTACCCAACAAAGAAACCTGCACCACTTGATCTACTTTGCATGATATTACAGCCAACAATTAGTAACGTAGTTTGAGTTTACAAAGTTTAAAGAAAATCGGTTATGGCCATGAAAACAGCCTTCTTTGGTATGGAGGCGAGGGTTTGGGATGATATGATAAGGCGGACTAATATCTGAAATAGGCAGCGTACTACACCGTCAAAAACAAAGTCAAGTTACCAGCCCCTACCCCTAATTTACCGGGCCTGATAGACAATCAGTGTTCTGTTACTACAACCATACCTACGTTCAATATTGAGCTCCTGAAAGTGCACCTGTTACTGTTACAGTTGTAAAATTTGAAAAAGTTGAACTTCAAACATTGCAAGGTTAAAAAGAGAAGCAACTTTATTATTTCGTTTATTGGTATGCGTTGCTTCCTGGGGCACTTTGTCCCAGCATCGAGTCTAATAGCAGTATTTTTCATATGCGTTGGATCGTCGTCGCGCGAATATCGACCTTAAGCAAGGTGCGCAATGTAAATACTAAAAAAAACTAGCCTGTTCAGCCGAGCAAACTGACTAGTCTTCACTTTTCACTTGTAGATTCCACGGTATTCATAGATTTTATATCCAAAAGGAATAACTTTGATCAGACGGATAGATGCTCAGGCTGGTCCGAGTTTTTCGAGAGCACACTTGCTTAAGCTCCTTTTTAAGTAACGCCTCTAATTTTTAGATACGACGTATCCTCTTTGTCCAAGGCTGTGTCAGATAAGGAAATGGACAGACTTTCCTACGTTTCGATTAAGTGCACGTGCAGGAACAGACCGTGCTGAAACTTATATCAGTGAAATTGATGAAGGTTCACCAGCCAAGAACAGTGGTCTATTAGAAGGTGACGTAATCATCGAAGTAAACGGAATTAACATAGAAAATGACACATATCAGGAGGTTGTTCAGAGGATTAAAACCAGTGGTGATGAGACGGAATTGCTGGTAGTCGACAAAGAGGCGTATAATTACTATAAAGACAAAGGGATTAAAGTCAGGAGCTCAATGCCAGAGGTCACAAACATAGTAGCAAGCCCAGAGTCATCAGGTAAAAATTCCGTTTTATATAGGTCAAGTCGGGTAACTTCGAACAGCAAGTAAATTTGGACATACCATTGCAAACAGTAAAAATCGAGATAAGGCGGCTCATAATGGTGAACCGTCGCATCATGATTTTCACTGTTTGCCTAGTTAATTTTCTTTTAATTCCAAATTACTGACATATAAAGGAAACAATGTCATTCTCCGAATTTACCTGCTGTCCGAATTTACTTGACTTGACCATAGTTCTTTACTAACCCTTGAGACTTATCCTGGAACTTTTGATGCTAATCCCATTTGTAGTATTGCTAACATTGTGGTCAACCTTGTAGTTGTCCACTTTGCTTCTTTTCTTATTTTGTGGTTTAAAAAAATGAAAATTGGTAAATATAGATAATTTGTGAGTTTAATGCACTATTTGTATATACATGTACATGTATCTAGATTTTTGTATTGGCGTTTAGTTCCCTTGTGTTGGACTGATTAGGCACTTCGGCATAATTGCTTTGGTACAGATATACATCTTCGAGTAGCCCGGGTATACCGGCTATTGTTCTGGTTAAACCAAGTTATAATGCCGCATGTGTCCAATTTATCTTTGATTTTTGTGCCGTTCCGTTTCTTCCGTCTTCTTTCAGCGTCTTAGGTGTTTTTTTTTGTGTGTGATTGTGATTTTTCCTGAGTAACTTCATTTCTGCTTTTATAGTTAATTGTATTCTCTTCACAGATTTAGGTTGCGAATTCTTTCTATATTTATCAGACATCTTTCTGTGTTTTCAGACTTAAGAGTCTTATACAGCACGATAATTTTCAAACGTATTTTGAAGTGACTCAACTTAAAGTAGTGAGTAGAATTATGCCTCTTTTAACTAAATAACGTGTATTTTAGCTTTCATTTAGTTTAGTTGTGCTCTCGTCAGATCCTTTAATCTGAGCATACTTTAGGTATTTTATTTCAATGTTTCAACCTTCGTTACTGTCCCACGCACGTTAAAACGTATTGTCGCCCACTTTTCGCTTTTGATGACTTGCTTGAGTATTTATATCCTTCACCGAAGGGTAGCGAGACATATTCATACTTCGAACTTAAAACAGCACTACTTGTTCTCTTATGTTACTTTATTCGGCACTTATTTCAGCAGATCCAGAGAAGGAAGCTAACGCCACTGCTAAGGCAGTAGTAACAACAGATCATGGCGCAGACGTTGACAGAAGTATAAAGTCTCTACATGAGGAAGAAGATGCTGGTGATAAGACTGAAGATATCTTAAAACCATCAGGTAAAAATAAAGCTAAGTGTTTTGCAATAGAGAAAGAACTGGAGCAACGTCGGATTCCACTCACTTCTTGCTGTAAATCTGCTTGACTAGTATCCTAGGTGAGCTACGAGACTTTTTACAAATACGGTCAAGTTAGCCAATTCTCAGAAGGACAGTTTGAGATACAATTCTTATATTTAGCATGTAGTCAGTGTTTAGAGCATAAGGTGTAGATCAAATGATTTACTTCAGGGCTTATTTTATAAGTATTAGGAGAATGATTCCTTTTAATATCCATTGGCATTTTTACTGTCTTTGAACTGCATGGCATAGAGTGCTGATTGTATGGTTTATTGTTAGAATTTAATGTGTCTGTCTGTCTGGTGCGAATTAGGCTGCCATTTTTACTTTCAATGGATAATAAATAGTTTTACAAGATTGAAGGATAAGTGAAGAACAATAGATATTGTATATAAGTACAGACAAACGTTTTGATGAATATGAAGCGAATATTAATATCATTGTGTCCAACCAGTGTAAGGCGCGAGACAGGGTACTATATACATACACCTTTCTAGTTTTCAAACTGCCTTACATTTGTAAGTTAACAAGTTTAAGCTCAAATTAGCTACTCGACCCATCTTGTCTCAGATTGCTTGAGAATCCAGTTACGATTTATAATTTTATTCCATTTTGCAGAGGGGACCATACTTAATCTTTCGTCATGCCATGCAAGTACAGGTAGTACTTTACAGGTAGATATTTTGTTGATATATGTGCATGGGACACATGTTGACAAAATTATTCTAGCTGCATGCTAGAAGCAACCTGCACATATGAGCCTTCATGCCCAAATAATGGTCGGGCACCGAAATTTTTTAAGCTAGTTTAGCATGCACAACAAGACTGTTCCTACAGACAGGCAGGTCAGGGTGTGATCATATCGCATATGTGTTCAAATTGTTCATTTTTAGCAGTTATTATACTTGTCACATTGTAATAAAAACAATGTCAAAGATATTATATTCATCAAAATTTAAATGCAATATTTTGCAGTTTTTCTTAAACTCTAGTTATTCTTTAAAAACAAATTAAGATTTGAAAAAGTTGAAATTGCGTTTGCAGTTTTGTCTTAGTCTATATAATTAGTTTCAAAAGTTTTGGGTTTAGCGACACTGAAGAAGTTAAATACAGAAACGCGCGTCTATCGCACTAAATTTGGTATGATAACGTTTATATTAGGCAGTCAGGGCATGATCATATGGCATATGCGTACGGCATACATGTACCGTGGCTTGATTTCACTCATATTAGGTTGATGGTTTCACGAAAGTGTCAGCTTGGAAATGTTTAAATAAGCTTGTTTTTATTTTGTGATACTGGGTTAATGGGAGCAGTTTCTGGGGAAGCAACTCTGTCATTTATAATCTTGCCTCTGTTCTCGGTAGCCTGGGTCCATTAGAAGCCAATGTTTTTCTGTAACAGTAGTCCCTTTTTCAAAAGGGCCTCGTCGCCCAGGGATGCAAATAGGAAGTCAAAAAAAGTTGGTCCCTTGTGTAAAATTGGCGATAAAATATGTACGTGTACTCATATGGAACCACTTTCAGGCAGGTAAATATTTCTAATCAAAATGTCAGATTTCTGACCTCAATAAATAGTTTATTTTCAGCTACATAAACGTTGGCATGTCTGCCAAAGTTAAACAGTCAAAGTAGTAGAGTCCCATTGTGAAGAGAGGAAAAATGAAAGTGGCCAAGTTGCTTTACCAACACACATATTATGATCTTTATTATAAGCACCTCATCAAGGCGGTTCTAATGACGATCACAACATATGCTTATTTAGTATTGGAACACAATCGCTCATATTTATCCCTAAAACCGAAGTGTAGATTTCAAATTTAAAGAGTAACTACACTTCAGGAACTGACTGAATCAGATCCCAAACCCTATCCCCAACATCAAAGGGAAATATTGACAAAGACATCCCAACAAACAATAAATTACAAGTAATAAGCCGAGTCAGCAGCTCTTTCCCAAATAGATGGCAACTCAGCTATCTTTATTGAACTAAATAATTTAGACCAACAGACGGGTTACAACAGACTAAGCAAATTATATAAAAAACATTTAACAATTATTTTTACCTATTTTCTATTTTTATGATTTTTGCAAAGAGAGACACTTTTGCTGACTTCCTGTTTGCTTAAATCGACGGTGAACTCTTTCCAAATAGGGTTTATTCTTGACGGAAATAAATTTACTTCTAGGGGAGCATGTTTGTTCCTTCAGGAGTTGGCAACCAACCCAGTCCCCATGATATATTGTGGAAGATACAATTGCAGAATTGCTTCTCCTGAAACTGAACACACTCAATCAAACATGGCGTATCTTTGATAAGGACATTATCAGATAAGGACATTGATAATAATTGTGGTGGGTACGCTTATATAACGATAATAAACACAGAATTAAATTATTTGGGAATGAATAGACCTTCTATGCAGTGTTATGGCGCATGATGCGTTATTTCACGGTAATCGGCGAGACTGTACAATAATGGGTACATCGCAGTTTAAGCATAGAGACTTTCATACTCATTTATCAAGAAAAAGATTATTTGTGATTACCATTTGTTAATGTAATAACAATTATAATACTTATCATAATGATTATCATATTCTTTCATTATTATCATAATGAATGCGAAGGACACATTTAACAGCATCGAATTTCAGTCACATTTCGAGAAAGTGGAAGTATTTTAATTGTCATTCTCATTTTATGCTCAAAACTAATTTGATGTCAGTAAGAACAAATAAATAAACGAAATAAATAGAAATAAAATAAAACTCAATAAGATATTTAAATTATCCACTTAATATCTTTATTATGAATTATTACGAATTCATAACTGATGTGATAATAACATGAAAACGCTCAGCTGCATAAAAGAAAAATGCAAGAACTTCCCTTAACAAAACATACAAAACATTTGGGGGAAAAGACAGAAAGCTAGACTTAATAAATAATTGATATGTATAATGATAACCGCTGCTGTTCGACACAATACATATGTGAATGCATTTCTTTCTTCTCTCTTTTAATTCGTTGTAATTATAATTATTTTGTCAAACTAGCTTTGAATAATTTGAATCATTATAAAATTATATTATAAATTTACTTTTAAATCATTTTATTTATATACTATTCGATTATTATCAATAAGACTTTGCTTTATGTCGCTGTATCTTAATGTTTACCTTACGCTTATGAAGTAACTCCAAATCTTGCTACGAGTCACAGGCCGCCAGAGATAACAATGTGAAAAAGGTCTATTAAAGGTTTGAGAAAATCCATTGAATGAATTTCATGTTGCAGCTCACTTATAATATGAGGGAAGCGTGGCATACCTAGCAGTCCATTCTCCGATACCAATGATATCATAGATAAGTTAACATAGCAACCTTGGAATTCCTAACTGTTGTGCTTAGTGAGTGAACTCGGGTTTAACGTCCCACGAACAACGAGGTCATATGGAGACTGGACCTCAATTTAAAGTCTCATCCGAAAGACCGGAGAAGCGGGGGGTCGATATTGCGACCCCTGGATTGGTAGTCCGGAGTGTTATTCACTACACTACAGCCACTCCTGTTGTGCTTAGTACTCTGGCAGAATGAGCATTGATTGCGATATGCTATGGTAATAGATTTATGACGTCATTTATATGGGAGCATGGCGTACACTTTATGCTATGGTTGCACTCCACAGTATTTTCGATAGCTCGGTGACTCCACAGGGGGTCAGCCAAACAAAGTGACATTCCAGCCTGATTGAATGCATAAATCATTCTTTCTTCTCTTTGAATGGGCTGTACATATGCCTAAATACACTTTATAACCATTTATAACACCTATAAGGTCCTTATATGAATATTGCTGCAGAGAAGATGACACCCCACCCACTTTTTGGGGCCAGAAAATTTCTTCAAAAATGGCATTATTACCCATGCTATACTCAAGAGCAGGACAATTGTTGACACCTAAAGCTTACAGATTTACCTAGAGGGCTTACAGATGATTACTGTCAACTGCAACTGAATACCTGCCAGCCGTTTAGATTTTCTGCTATTCTTAATTGAAAATGAGCATTATCTTTTTCACAATTGTATTTCGTGCTGTATCAGTGCAGCCGTAGTTTCGCTTCCATGCCGCACAGCAATTGGATGGTTTTCAAAGTTGGAAATAAATTCAGTTTTTACTTTCCTGACACATGCTCACTCAAAGGGAGGAAAAGTTTCCTGCATATAAGGAGCCAAAAGAATTTATAGCCCAAGATACTTGGTTGGTTGGTTGATTTGATGCTTAACGTCCACGGTAAACAGCTAAGGTCATGTCGGGACGGTCAGTTAACCTAACCACACTGTTCCTGGGCAGGCTTAGACCTCCTAAGCGGTTAACCAGTACTAAGTGCACATACTTTCGCCAGTAACTGACAACTGCCCTTCTTGAATCAGCGGAAGGAGAAACGAAAGTATGTGCAAGATACAAGCCTACCCCCAAATATTAGCATTTTTTGTCCCCGGCCAAAAGTGCGAAACTGTGAATGGCAACCTTAAAGCATAGATTTTCTATTCAATCCAGGCAGAATTTGGTTCAGATTAATAATGTAGCCTGTTTCTGATCTAAGAGAATGAAAGAAAGTGTGCTGAGATGCAATCTGGCAAAATTATAGCTGATTTGAAACTGTACCCTTTTTCGAAGTCTGAAAAAGCGTCGCTTTCTAGAAATGGACCGTAGCTGTAGCGCGTTCACAACTGTGCGACACTGAAACGCGCGATGCTCTAAACTATTTTATTTCTTTAGTCGGTCAATATTGAGGAATCCAAAACATGTTTTCTAACTGCTTCAAAAGAAAACTAAAAAACCATGATGGCCCTTTATGGTTCCATCTACAGTTTTTTTCGATAGCTCGGTGACTCCACAGGGGGTCAGCCATACAAAGTGACATTCCAGCCTGATTGAATGCATAAATCATTCTTTCTTCTCTTTGAATGAGCTGTACATATGCCTAAATACACTTTATAGCCATTTATAATCCCTATAAGGTCCTTATATGAATATTGCAGCAGAGAAATGACACCCCACCCACTTTTTGGGGCCAGAAATTTTCTTCAAAAATGGCATTATTACCCATGCTGTACTCAAGAGCAGGACAATTGTTGACACCTAAAGCTTATAGATTTACCTAGAGGGCTTACAGATGATCACTGTCAACTGCAACTGAATACCTGCCAGCCGTTTAGATTTTCTGCTATTCTTAATTGAAAATGAGCATTATCTTTTTCACAATTGTATTTCGTGCTGTATCAGTGCAGCCGTAGTTTCGCTTCCATGCCGCACAGCAATTGGGTGGTTTTCAAGGTTGGAAATAAATTCAGTTTTTACTTTCCTGACACATGCTCACTCAAAGGGAGGAAAAGTTTCCTGCATATAAGGAGCCGAAAAGAATTTATAGCCCAAGATACTTGGTTGGTTGGTTGATTTGATGCTTAACGTCCACGGTAAACAGCTAAGGTCATGTCGGGACGGTCAGTTAACCTAACCACACTGTTCCTGGGCAGGCTTAGACCTCCTAAGCGGTTAACCAGTACTAAGTGCACATACTTTCGCCAGTAACTGACAACTGCCCTTCTTGAATCAGGTGAAGGAGAAACGAAAGTATGTGCAAGATAAGGAGAAACGAAAGTATGTGCAAGATACAAGCCTACCCCCAAATATTAGCATTTTTTGTCCCCGGCCAAAAGTGCGAAACTGTGAATGGCAACCTTAAAGCATAGATTTTCTATTCAATCCAGGCAGAATTTGGTTCAGATTAATAATTTAGCCTGTTTCTGATCTAAGAGAATGAAAGAAAGTGTGCTGAGATGCAATCTGGCAAAATTATAGCTGATTTGAAACTGTACCCTTTTTCGAAGTCTGAAAAAGCGTCGCTTTCTAGAAATGACCCGTAGCTGTAGCGCGTTCACAACTGTGCGACACTGAAACGCGCGATGCTCTAAACCATTTTATTTCTTTAGTCGGTCAATGTTGAGGAATCCAAAACATGTTTTCTAACTGCTTCAAAATAAAACTAAAAAACCATGATGGCCCTTTATGGTTGCACTCCACAGTTTTTTTCGATAGCTCGGTGACTCCACAGGGGGTCAGCCATACAAATTGACATTCCAGCCTGATTGAATGCATAAATCATTCTTTCTTCTCTTTGAATGAGCTGTACATATGCCTAAATACACTTTATAGCCATTTATAACCCCTATAAGCTACTTATATGAATATTGCTGCAGAGAAAATGACACCCCACCCACTTTTTGGGGCCAGAAAATTTCTTCAAAAATGGCATTATTACCCATGCTATACTCAAGAGCAGGACAATTGTTGACACCTAAAGCTTACAGATTTACCTAGAGGGCTTACAGATGATCACTGTCAACTGCAACTGAATACCTGCCAGCCGTTTAGATTTTCTGCTATTCTTAATTGAAAATGAGCATTATCTTTTTCACAATTGTATTTCGTGCTGTATCAGTGCAGCCATAGTTTCGCTTCCATGCCGCACAGCGATTGGATGGTTTTCAAGGTTGGAAATAAATTCAGTTTTTACTTTCCTGACACATGCTCACTCAAAGGGAGGAAAAGTGTCCTGCATATAAGGAGCCAAAAAGAATTTATAGCCCAAGATACAATCCTACCCCCAAATATTAGCATTTTTGTCCCCGGCCAATAGTGCGAAACTGTGAATGGCAACCTATGCCCCGCCATGTTTCAGTGAGATTACACACTAAAATGCTGTCAACGGAAGCTTCAGATTTTCTCAAACAAATAATCATTCTCAAGTCATTTAATACCATGTTAAGCAGTATACATGCTAATTGGTTAT
Organism: Ctena decussata; assembly: GCA_963989385.1. Classification (NCBI taxonomy): domain Eukaryota; kingdom Metazoa; phylum Mollusca; class Bivalvia; order Lucinida; family Lucinidae; genus Ctena; species Ctena decussata. Next base: position 65,696 of record CAXDIV010000182.1, on the reverse strand, counting down.
AATGGCTCATGTTGAATCGCATCTCGGACCCATGAAAATGACAGTACTGTTTTATATCTAGTTGCCACTAAATGCTTTCATAAAGATAATATCCTGAGGAGTCAGGATAAAATATATATTCTTTCAAGGTTTCTTTAAGGTGGATGGGTATACTTCAGTGGAATCAACTCGGCCTGTTTCCGTTTCGCCTTCCATCTGAAATGCTTTCTTTCATGACTAGACCCCAATTTGGAAATGCTGTGTCATACGTTGGGAAATATATTGAAGCAAGCGGGAAAACACAATGATTGTTTCCTTTCGTGAAAATGGCGTGAAAACCTAGTGGTGGACCCATTTACCTACTTGTTCATTATTCTTCAAGCTTGGCGCAACTATAGATAGGAGGGGAGATGGTGGAAGGTTATAGGCTATATTTGACATATTTTTTCATCTGTTGATATCATGTTGTGCTTCTCCATCATGCACTAGGCCCGCTTTACTCTTCTTCATGAGACATGTAGAAGCCAAAACATTTTTGTCAAAGTGACGCACGGCTGGATGCATTATAGTTTCTGTCAGTCTGTCAATCCATCTGCCCATCATACATTTCAGTAGCAAGGTTGCATATTCAACTTCTCTCACAGCTTATTATGAATCATTATGAAACTTTTCGCGCATGTTGCAGACAAATTACCTGCGACTTGCAGAAGCGAAAAATAGATAGGCCTACTACCTTTCCGTTGTCATCCTCGTTGACAGCGTCAATTATCGTCGAGTTTTCTTGTTTAGCTCTCATTTGCGAAAACACGTAGACAGGCGAAACACCGCCTAGTGCGGAATTCGTGTTGAAGATTAAAACTTAATTTTGATAAAATTAAGGGCCTTAATTCGAACCAAGAACTGTCAGTGCTTGTTACCATTTCTGTGAAGCAGTTTTTGTAATAAGTTATTACTCAGTAGTTTGAGATGAACTCCGCTTTTGAGGTATCGAGAGTTGATTGTACGCTCTCTGGAACTTAGGAATGTTAAGTTTTAGTTACCGATAGGGTGTAGGAAGTCTGTGTAATAAGTTCCTCTCAAAGTCTTTTGGCGGCTTATTTGAAACATAGACAGATTGAAGTGATCTTTGAAGATTTTTATGATCAAAATTTTATTTTTGAAATAATTTAAGGCATTTTAACTTAGAAATTTTCGGTGTTTTGTTACCTGTGTAATCAGCTTATCACACTATTTATGCTGCATTGGTATGAAAATTTGCACTTTTAAAGGTGTTCATGAAGATGATTATTTTATGTAATAACATAAAGAGTTATTCATACCCCCGCAAACTACGTATGAGGGGTATACTGTATACCGTTTTGGCGTTGTCCTTCCGTCCGTCTGTCCGTCCTTCCGTTCGTCCGCAAGACTTTAGATTAGCTCCAATTTGTTTCAAATTTTGTCCTTGGGTGCAGCATAAGAAAATAGTTGGTAAGTATTTTTCAGTTTCACCTGGAAGATTTTAAGTGCGGAGTTATGCCCCTTTGTATTTTTCGTAATAAAGTTTGTTATCGCAACTCCACCTATACTGTTTGACGGATTTTCTTGTGTTTGACGGATTTTCTTGAAATTAAGTATGTGGACACATATTGGTATGAAGATGTGCATTAGGGTGAAGATTTTAAATTATGTCCCTTTTTGCCTGAGTTATGCCCCTTTTTGATTTTTTTGCACTATTTTATAGGGTTTTTGCCATTTTTGCTCTTATTTTATTCACATTTTGACTATGAATGCAGCATAAGAATATTAGTTGATACGTATTTTTCAGTTTTTCCTGGATTGTTTTTAGTGCAGAGTTACGCCTCTTTGTATTTTTCATAAAACAAATGTTATCGAAACTCCACCTAGACTGTTTGACGGATTTTCTTGAAATTAACTGTGAACACATATTGGTAGGAAGATGTGCATTAGGGTAACAATTCTAAATTCTCCCCCTTTTGCCTGAATTATGCCCCTTTTTGATTTTTTCGTCCTATTTTATATGGGTTTTGCCATTTTTGCTTCTATTTTTTTCATTTTTTTCCATGAATGAAGCATAAGAAAATAGTTGATAAGTATTTTCCAGTTTTCCTGGATGGTGTTTAGTGCAGAGTTACGCCCCTTTGTATTTTTCGTAAAAAAGTTTGTTATAGCAACTCCTCTTAGGCGCTTTGGCAGATTTTTTTGAAATTAAGTATGTGGACACATGTTGGTAAGAAGATGTGCATTAAGGTCACAATTTTTAATTCTGACCCTTTTTGCCTGAGAAATGTCCCTTTTCGTGTTTTTATTTTTTCGTCCTATTTTATAGGGTTTTTGCCATGTTTGCATCTATTTTGTTCAAATTTTTTTCATAGATGCAGCAAAAGAAAAGAGTTGATACATATTTTTCAGTTTTTCCCGCAAAGGTTTTCCTGCTGAGATATTCCCTTTTGTAATTTTCGACAGAAAAGTTTGTGATCCCTGCTCCTCCAAGACCATTAAACTGATTTACTCAAACTTGTCCGTAACGTCTAATTTAACCTAGATACGCCTCCAATATGTGAACACATATTGGTATGAAGATGAGCATTAAGGTTTTGAGTTAAAAATCTGACATTTTTTGCATGAGTTATGTCCCATTGATATGTTTTGCCCTATCTTGAAGGTCTTTCTGCCATTTCGACTTCCATCTTATTCAGATTCAGTGCATAAATACTGGAGAAGAAAAGAGTTGACAAATATTGATCAGTTTTTCTCCAAAGGGTTTTCAAGCTTTGTTATGCTCCTTTCTAGTTTTCGAAAACAGAGTTTGTTGTAGCTACCTCTCCTAAACCGTTTCACTAATATTATGTGAACACATATTGGTATACAGATGTGCACTGAGTTTAAGTTTTGGAACTCCAGCATTTTTATTCTGAATAATGCCCCATTTTGATAGTTGTTGCTCTATTTTTGAAAGGTTTTTTACCATTTATACAAGATTTCTTCCAGATTTGCTCTCTGGTCAGGGTAGAAACGTTCAGTTATCCTGGTAGGATTATGGGGGTGAGCAATATTTGTTTGTAGTTGTCATAATGTGTATGTTGCGTATATGTAAAACTAAGATGAGAAAGCTACATGCCTAACTGTTAAATGCGGGGAGGTAGGGGTATTTTAGTAAGCCATGCTTACTGCCACCTCTAGTTCATTCACATTTTCTTTCCTTACAGAAAGCCATTGACCTAGTTACAAAAGCAACAAAAGAAGATAAAAAGAAAAACTATGAAGATGCCTTGAGACTGTATGAACATTCAGTGGAATATTTCCTGCATATATTAAAATGTAAGTTAAATGTATACAGTGGCGATGCCAGTAGTTTATTTTAATTACGTGTACGACCTGTGCTTTCTGTGACGCAATATTCAAAATATACAAGATTTACTAAATTTATTTACTGAAAGCAATCTTTCAGTGCAAGAGAGCACTTTTGCTGTTTGCACATACTAAGATAAAATGAAGGGTGATCACTCAGACATAGTAATTTTTGCTTCCCTTTACATAAAACGCAGCCTTTAAAGACAATTTGCTCGCTCCATAGCATTTTTAGCTTTCAGAGTAGCTTCTTAGAAGAAAGGGTACTCTTATAAGTGAATGGACTAGGGCGTTATTGCCTATACACAAATACGCACGTGCGTATTGATATCATGTCAAATTGACAAAATTTCAACACGCACCTCATATTTGATGATGCTAAAATTTTGTAAATTGGACAAAATTTCAATAGGAACTGCAAACAGATGTAACTATATGAAATATCCCTGGAGCAAAACTCTTAATCTTGCCTCCAAGGGGTATAAAACAAACTTACATCTAATAACCGTAACATCTAATTTCACCTAGATACGCCTATGAGAGAAAACAAGATCTTTGAAGTTGTCTTCCTTGTAAAACTGGCGTTCAGTCATTGAGTTGTACCCAAATACCGTCAAACCTGTCTTAAAGGCCTAAATTGCGTTCTATCATTTTGACCCCCCCCCCCCCGCCCCCCGCCCCCCCCCCCCCCCCAATCTAACCCCCTCCAATAAACAAGTGATAAGAAAATCAAAGGCACCTCCTAATCACCTCATTATTAGGGTCATAAATCAATGCTGCACTGAAACCACTGCCTGCCTGTGGGGCCCCAGTGTGATAAATTCATGCATCAGTCAAAGTGTAAGAGATCAGAACAATGTGATCTATAATTTGTAAAATATAATTTGTTGATTAGCAGTCAAAGAATACTCAAATATTAATTTAAAAAAAAAGAAGAAACAAGGGAAAAAAAATAGAACCAGAAAGACAGAAAAAAATTTGAATATTTATTTTACAAATATTTTCCTGTTTATTTTACAAATATTTTCCTGTATTATCACTTACTGCTACAATATTTATTTATTTTTAATATGTTATCTTCTAATTTTACTCTCTTAAATTGTATTTACTTTTTTATTATTTATTCGTTCATTTATTATTTATATTTGTGAAGTAAGTCAAATGCTATGTAATTTAATATATTAGCCATTATAATAATCTCAAGATGACAAAAGATACGCAAGATTTGAAGATGAAATTTATTTCAAGGATCATTTCAGAGAGCCAAAAGACTCCAATTGAATTAGACTGTGAAACCTGTGTTTTGAGGGGCGATACACAATGGGGCTAATTGGCAAGACGATGGGCCTAAAAAGATACGATGGGGCTAGGAAAAAAGTATGAATGGGGCTTCTTTACCTGTATTTTTATTAGAAGTCAATGGGGCTTACCAGTTGCATTTACCTGTATTTTCTTACAGAAAAAGGCAAGATTGCTAAGATTTTCTACTCTGTAATATACAACTAAGATCAAAGTAAAATAAGCACATGCTGAGTTCGAATTCACTAAAACATTAAAATGCTATAATTACAGTCAGCCCTAGCTATGCATGTATATGTTCTGAAACTTTAAAATGCTATACACAGTTTCTATGTTCAATCAGCACTACATATAGTACTCATATTTTGAGTAGTTTGGTGGTGACATTTAACATGTTTTTGACACCTTTTGAAAACAGTAAATTGGTCAAAGTTCATTTGTTTATACAAGAATTGACACTGTGGTTTGTACGAAAGAGTATTAGTTCGAAATAATAAGTCGATATTTCGAGATACTAAGTCGAGATTTCGAGATACGAAACACAACATTATGTATGCCTGGCCCTAATATCTTGCATAGGTTTGAGACTGCATTTTGTCCATTATGGATTTATTTTGTTTCCACAGAGTATATTATTTCATTTTGGCTTCTCTCATAATGAATTTTGATTGTGAAAAAGGATAGATGTGAAGTTAAAGATTTTGTAAACATTACCAGAATATATGTATCTAAAATGTTTTTCTACACCCAACTTTGATGAATACTTATGTCAGGTATCTGTGTTATTGATTTCCCTCAATTTGGGCTTCCTAAAGAAACTGCTGGGACACTGGTCTAGAGAAGACAGGCTAGCCAGAGGAGGCTGTTTATTGGATTAGATAAGGATTACATAACTTACTAATGACAAAAATCCAGGTCTTTAATGAGTCATTATATTAAAAAGTCACATGTTTTTACAGCCACCTTTGGGGTCCCTTGAACAAGAATAAAATGCAAATGAAGTTAAGGGGTCAACAGCCATTTTTTGTGAATCCTATTGGGTGACCACTTACAAATGGCTGCATTGTACATAAAGCTTGCCCATACCGTAAGTACACAAATTATGACATTTTCCCAGCTACAACAATTATGCTGAACTTTGAACAAGCTGGTTTGTGCCGCGACAGGCAAACAGGGCGCCTAACAACAGGGCGCCAAACGCATATGCAAACAGCAAAGACACAAATCAGGCTGTGCCTCCTTGGAGTCTGACCTGAGCCTTTGCCGTTCGCATACATTTAGGAGGGACCCTCAGGAATCTACAGGTATAAAAGACTACACGGACTCTTAGATTGGTTTGTTTGTTCACCGTTCGCGGCCAACTTGCTACCCGGGGATGTGTCAAATGGTCTGGCGGAATAGCAGCGTGTGCAAATCCTGATCAACTGGCCCTTAGAAGCAAATTTATATTGTTGGTTTATACTGTTGCTCAAACATCCAAGCAGATGTCAGATTGGCAATATGCAGCGATATACGCCGAGAAATACTAGCCATAAATAGCCACAACGCGAGTTCAAATTTTGGTCAAAATTATTGTACGGGTGAGCGCTAATATATCTACTAAATTGTCTGAGAAGAAGTACCAGACTATTACGCGTTCACACGAGTTTTTTCTACATTCTTGGCCCACTTCGAATTAAATTAAAGTACTTACCATAGTAGAATTTTTGGGCATGCGCACTCGCATTACCAATCGAAGACCAAAGTTGCTACAACAGTAGATTGTCATGGAGACGGAAATAAATACTGTGCATTTCATTACCTTTTCCGTGCATGTAGTCTTTGAAAACGATCATTTATAGACTGAATGATAATATTTTCCTTAAAATAATTGTATGAACAAATATCCGGAATATAAAAGAAAAATGTACACCCACAAATCGCGTGAGTCTTCAGTGGCCGCCGTCTTGCTAATAGAGTAACGCCTGTCCAGACCTCGGTTGATCTTTGGTAAGTTCATGACGTCATTTTAGTAGCTACCATCGCACTTTGATTGGAACTTTAGTAAATACAGTAGCAACTTTAGTTCGATTCAAAATGGGTCCTCACTGTAGTCCTTCGATAGTTGTTCGTCATTACTACGATTTTACGCGAGTTTTGCTCGATCAGATACGAGTTTATAAGCTATGGTACAAAGTATTGCGACACTACTTAGTTTAAACATATTTTATTGTCTTCTTAATAAACATACAAATGGGTTGGACCACAAGTTCTAACAACATTAATTACGGTCCGCCCCAATAACGTGTACTTACAATACTGCTAAGTAGACAACGACATCATAAGGCATAGAAAAAACTGTACATTTAAACAACAAATATAGTAAAGTAAAGAATGGGTAATGAGAAAGATAGTCAGAATATGGAAGAATAAGTGAATAATTATTGCTTAAATAATCAAAATCTAAATATAATAATCATCATATACCTTGGGCTGAAAAAGGATCCCGTCAGCGCCACGCATGGCACAGGCCACGCTAGCCAGCTCAAGAGCAATCCTTCATACGGTCCCTGGTAGTCCGATAATCGGACTGACATGGACCGCTAAAGGACCGCAACCAAGACAAAAGACCGCACTGACCCACCATGATCGGCGATGACAGGACCCCTCCACAGCCGAATGCACAGGATGATAAAGCAATATGTTATTAAACAGAGTAAAATGAAGAATAGAAAAATTTTAGTTTAGTTGCTGCTGCATCCGACTCCCAATTCACGACCGCGCAAATCTGTTGGTAGACAAAGGCTGTTGCTTTATACCAGAAAGAAAAAAAGTACAGTTATGAACATAAAATAGCTATTAAAAAGTAAACTGTGTGTTAACAAAAAACTGACTATTGTTAATTATAATACAATTACCTTCTTTCCCGTACCACAGAGTCACAAACACAAAAGGCAAAGAGCACACCAAGTGATCCACATCTTAAATCACAAAATGTGGCCCAGGCCTTCCCCTGTCCCCGGCTCAATGTCACGAAGAAGAAAATAATTGTCGGTTCTTATAACTAAGACACTACTACGGCATTACTGCGACAAACTGACGCAGTACGATCTTCATATGACTGTTTTCTATACGAGTTACCGCTATTTTGATTATAGATAGGTATGTATCACAGACCAATCGTCTTTGTTTACGTGGAGGTGTGGTGTCTCAATCTCTGAGAGATGTGCAGGATAATGTCTTCTTCAGTGTACCCTCGCTTTTCTTATGGAGATCCATAATTATCAACAAACCTCATGTACTCGTATAAGGGAAAAGTAGTAAAGTCCACGGCACAAGATGTGCAATGTATCTGTGAAAACACGTGTTGACTTCATGCTGATTATATCTTTTTCAATCACAACATACTCAATTTACTTTGTCGAGTGTTGAAATATTCGCGGCATGTTAGTCAACTCGTGTTTTCACAGATATGTTTGGCGCAAAGTTGGAATCGGTACACTTCAGGAACTGTTCACTTTGTTTTGCAAGTGCAAACTTTACCTTTCGTAGGACAATTTCCGAATTCTCTCTGCGCGCAGTGGAAATCGGTAGAATTTGAGAATAATGTTTATGGAGCGAACTTTTTCATATATTTGTGATAGTACAATTAATCAATTTTTATTGACCACTATTTGTATTTTGCTTTATGCATCTTGAGTCAAAACAACATTTTTTATGCCCCCGCCACGAAGTGGGGAGGGGCATATAGTTTTGCCCTTGTCAGTACGTACGTACGTACATACGTTCGTCACACTTTCTAGTACTGTTTTTCTCCTTCCGCTGATTTAAGAAGGGCAGTTGTCAGTTACTGTGCACTTAGTACTGGTTAACCGCTTAGGAGGTCTAAGCCTGCCCAGGAATAGTGTGGTTAGGTTAACTGACCGTCCCGACATGACCTTAGTTGTTTACCGTGGACGTTAAGGATCAAATCAATCAAATCTAGTACTGTTCTTGTCTCCGCAACTCCTCCTACAGTATTTGATGCAGGGAGTTGAAACTTGTAAGTCAATTCAGACATGCATTGAACATGTGCATAAAGGAAACAGAACTTTGATTCAGTCTTTATTGCAGAATTATGTCCCCTTGAATAATATACATATTTTGACCATATTTCACATTTGTAGTACTGTTTATGTCTCCATAACTCCTTCTGCAGTATTTGGTGCAGGGAGTTGAAACTTGCAACACGGTTCGGACATAGATCAAATATGTGCATAAAGGAAACAGAACTTTGATCCAGTCATTATGGCAGAATTATATCCCCTTGAATGACATACATATTTTGACCATATTTCACACTTTGTAGAACTGTTCTTGTCTCTGCAACTCCTCCAAAAGTATTTGATGTAGGGATTTGAAACTTGCAACATAGTTCAGACATGCATTAACCATGTGCATAAAGGAAACAGAACTTTCAGTCAGGTTTTTATTGCAGAATTATATCCCCTTGAATGACATACGTATTTTAACCATATTTCCATGGTTTATATACAAGCTCACCTTTTGTCATCGCTCTAGCGGCCTCATTTATTAACCCATTTTTTGTCATTACATCACAGATATATTGGGTATGACAAAACCTCGAACAAGTTTGCGTTTCAGGTTGGTAGGGGGAGGGTCAAGGTCACGGTTGCTATTTTCAGAAAAAACTTGGGCAACGCTCCAGCGCTTTTATTTATGGGTCGATTGTTATATAACTTCACATAAATGTTAAAAGTGACTAAGTCTGCAATTATGACCAGTTTTCCAAAAAAAAATTATTTTCTTTTTAAATCATTTGTAAAAGTAGAATGAAGCTATGCTTCCACAAGAAATCTGTTCACTACAGCTGAAAAATGCATGGAAAAGTGAATAATCTTTATAAAAAACAGGTGTTTTTCTCCTATTAATTATTTACCACCCTCCAGAAATTCTAGATAGTTGATATTTAACATATGCTGTTGTTTTGATAGTGATAATTTGTTAAGGTTTACGAATCTGGTGAAATGTATACCTGAATTTTAGCTAGCTGTATTACTGTGTTCTTGAAAATTAGAAGCATTAATTCTAAAAAATAAAGATCAAAAGTTACAGACTTTGCAGCTTTTGTTTCGGAACGGAACATGCGGCAGTAGGCGACAATGCGTGCGACCATTTTAGACAATGTACGGGTGAGCTGCGAAATTCGTGCGAAAATCTCTTTGAAGTACGAGAATTGTAAACACAAGCACTTCCGATAATATATCATATATACGATATATAACTACAATCGTTCTACTAAATACGACATATATCGACATCTCTTTCACTTCGCTCGGCATATAACAAGTTTTATCATATGACGTCGTATCTGAGAGTGTAATAAAGCCATGCATTAAAAACGATAATCCACTAGTGGATTAAATATGTAAATCACGTCGTAACGTTATGCGTTGGCGTCCATAAGAGTCGCGTTTTCTAATGGCGAAATCGTGACGTTTTAGTGCAAAATTTCCTAATAAAATGCGATTTTAGTGTCATATGATAAATAGAATCTTGCATTCGTGCTCCTGTATTATTGAATTTATTAAACTCGTTGGTGAAAACGATAAGATGCTCGGCAGAGCCTCGCATCTCATCTTTTTCCCAAACTCGTTTAATAAATTCAATAATACATGAGCACTCATGTAAGATCCTCTATATAAACTCGCTACATTCTGTAGCTCAAAGTAATAAGACTGTGTCAGGGCTTAAGGGTCGTTTTAAGCTGGTCCATGGCTATACAGATACATATAGCCAGTATGGTAAAATGATTCGTTGAAGGGTTGCGCTTGACAACAGATACCTTGAATTTACACGGAAAGAAAAAGCCGCAAAAAGAACCATGAAAACTAAAGAACGAAGTTTTATATGAAAAGGGAATTGCCATTGCTTTTGTTATATGATTTTCGACGTCTGCGCCGCATGACTTGTTTTCCGAACTTTTCTAACCAATAAGATTTAATGGTCGCTTCGGTACACGACCCGAAAACAAATAAAAAGAAACTAATGACAATCACTGCAAAAACAAACAAAATGCAAAATGCCAAAAAAAAAAAAACTTATCATTTAGGCTGCTACTTTTCGTTAGACTAGAGCAAACGTGCTGCAACGATATTTATTTGTTAAATTTCAGATGAAGCTCTGAGTGACAAAGACAAGGAAAGCATAAGAGCTAAATGTGTGACATTTCTTGACAGAACAGAAAACGTTAGACAGTATGTTTATAAAGGAACTAACAAGGAGCCAGTCAACACTGGAGATAAGTCGGTTAAAAAGTAAGTTACGAACTAAAGGAAAATTGGTACACTTACTGGAGAAGCAACTCTGCCATTGTCACGTTTACCACCCTTCCCAATGATGGTAACCCTTAAAGGTAAGAATTTGCTCCTCGAGGAGCAGTTCTTTCTTTTAAGAATAGATCCTTTATTTGAAGGACTTCGTGGACCAAAGAAGCACAAAGGAAGTGTCAAAATTTCCATCAGAAAAATAATGCTGGAGAAACTTGGCGTAGTACCCATACACCTCAATTTTATCTATGTCAATAATGTGTCGACAAAGGTTGATGCTTTATTTTATGTTTAAGTTTTATATGTATTGAAAGGTGTGTTAGCACTAGCTATCCTGTTCAGTTAGAGGTCTAGTTTTTTTATTAATTTGAGCCGCGACACGAGAAAACCAACAATGTGGTTGTGCGCCCAGTGAAGACTCAAAACAGCCTGGCTAGCCGCCCAGTGTGATCAGACTCTTCATTAAGTGCTCAAAGGGTAGCTAAGGGTCTAAGCTACCTTCATGCGGACAGCGAAGACTCTGATCAGACTGGGCGGATGCCCAGGCTGATCTGAGTCTGCGCTGGGCGCACAACCACATTGTTGGTTTTCTCGTGTCGCGGCTCATTTGTTTTCAATATTATATTTTATAGTTTACCTCAGATATGGGCTACTGTATATAAATAATAAACCATCCAATAAGCTAGGGCAAAAATCCAGCAATTAGCATATATTTTTTTCTTTATCTCTCTTCCATGACCACATGATGGTGACATGTTAACTCAGTGGATTCGGGTTCTGATCCTGATGATACTGAGAATCTGTTCAACCGCAAACATAATTCTGTTGCAATCAGCCTTTCATTATCACCATTCCATCAGCTCGAATTGACTGAAATACTGTTGAAAGGGCCTCAAAACTGCAAGACATTCATCAATTTTATCTGAACCTCCAAGCGGGTGAGGTACAGAAATGAAGAATGATTTGAGTTCAGTGAAAGCGGTACAAAGTTAGGAAAAAAGTTTTACACAGTTGTGAGAATAAGGGTTAATATAGCGCAAAGATAAACACATGTATGACAAAAATGGCAGAGTATGTACTACTTGCTTTAAAGCATGATTATAGTGCCACATTCGTTAAAACCAAGTGGTTGTACTGGCTACAGAATATGCTTGAAAATCTGCAATATGAATTCCCTTGTGATAATATTTAGAGCAACTGCCATCATCTGCCGATAAACAATAATTACCAGCGTGTCTTGACATGAAATCCGACGTCGTGATGAAAAGAAATTGGAGTGTACGTCATGTAATTTTCGAATGACGTACACCTATGGTCACAGCTGTGTGACACCAGGACAAGGCATAGCAGTTAAAATTTTATTGTATCAGTATTTTTGCAATATATTCGATTGACCAGTCAAGCGCGTAGCTACCTATACGGCAAATACGCAAGTGCGTATTGAAATTTTGTCAAAATTGACAAAATTTCAAAACGCACCTGCATGTTTGCATGCTGAATGTTTATAAATTAGACAAGATTTCAATACCAATTACCAAAGTGGCTGAAATACTAGCTTTCCCTTCAAGAAGTAGAGAATAAAACATGGTTGTGCGTATTATGAAATTGCCCCTAGTTACGCCCCTGCCAGTTATAATCTAAAGCAAAATGGTCTAAAGTGAAGCGTAAATATACTGAAAGGATTTAAAAACTTCCACTTTTTATTGCTGGCTGCTGATCTGTTTACTCAAGACAGTGTTGACTATTTAGCGACAAAATGCTTGAAACTTATCAAATTTAAAGATTATGCAGTTTATTTGTACCATTTACCTAAATGACGCCAGAAAAAGAGCATTACGTCACTGAAATGCATAAGGCGATGCCGGCGTTATCTTATGCAACACTCTTTTGACCACTTCTTACTGTCTTAATATTGTGACGTCATCAACGTTGATTTGCAAGTATCACTGCTGATGATGCTGTCGCGCAAAGCCTATTACGGAGACGGCGTCGACGTTAGTTAACGTCATGTCCTCTGGTTTTCAATCTTGGTTAGGTGCTTTTCTGACGGTCTTTTTAGCTTCCTGTAAACAGTGCACGTCGTCTGAGATTGTAAATTGCCGTCATTAACGCATAAAATTGTACCGCGACGTCACTTTTTGAAATTTCAGCATTTATCTGGCCCAAAACTCTGTGCCTGTTTGCGATATTTAGGCGCGTTAGGCTAAATAAAGCCACAGACCGAGTTCAAATTTTTAAAAATCAATTTGATATTGTAAGAGAAATGTTTCGTCAGAAAACTGTATACATGAAGCTACTCATCATTACGTATACGGTACTAAGAACACGAGGAGCATGTGCTTGTTCCTGACCGATTCGGTTGAACGATTTCAAATTCCATGTATTGATAGAATAAGGTGTAATAGAATATATATGCTGTAAAATTTTGGTGGGCGTAGCTGCATTCATTTTTGAGATATTCAAAATTTACGGGTGGAAGTTTTTAAATCCTTTCAGTATATAAGAACTGACGTTATACTTTTCCACGTTCAACGGATGAAGAAGCTAGTGGTTGGTGCTTAATTCCTCGAGCTTCATGAAATTTGTACTCCTCCCACTGCCTTCATCCTTCGATAAACCTCAGAAAGTAAAATCTCGGTTTCTAAGTAAGTCATGAAATTGGCGAAATCAACGCGCAGAATACTTATCAACCTTATTTTTCAGAGAGTCTAATGACAGTGGTGATGTAAAATATCCAGACCAGAAGAAACTTGAAAAACTCTTGTCGGGTACGTTAGTTGAGCCTTCTCAAATTATAAGAAGAAAATTTTGATGCAATTTCAGAGCTTCTGGTGAGAGGAGGTATTGAGGATAGTTGAGGAATAATTTTTATTTTTCATGGAAAACATATGTTGTGTGCCCCCGTCTCTGCGAAGCTGATCTAAAGAGGGGTCATAATATATTATTATGGCGAAATATGGAAAATTATGTATCCCGTTTTACATTCTTATTTGGAGCACTGAGCCAAGTATCAGTTCGCCGGAAAGTCGATTTAAGCAATATAGGCACCAGTATTATAAAATTTAAAGGAAAAGTTTACGCAAATGAGACATTTGATATCAATGTTCCTTCTTCTGAATTTATTTTCTGCTCTTAAAGGAACTCTTTAATATTTTAATTCTAAGCATTCACGAGCATCCATGATCGTTTTGATGGCGGATTGACCCTGATGTAACGCTGTTTCTGCATTGCTGCATCCTTGTGCGATAAAAATATTTCAACTTTCTTCCGTTATCCTGGTCTAGTTCATCCCATAATGTTGTAACCACAGGCGCTTCTACAATAACCTCTATCTACCTGGTGCACTTGTTGTCTTTTTGTGCTAGCAAAACCGCATACGTAATAATACGTATGACCACAACAAAATTATTTGTAAGATGCCAGAAGCTTACACTATTGGCTAAATATTTTCGAATCTCACCGGATACTCAGTAAAAAGATAGGAAATGATCAGGAATTTATACAGTCTAATCCCGCATCCCGCCCTTAAACCTAAAGCGAATGAAGCACACACAACACATTGATCAACCAAATCAACAGGCCAAACCGAAGGTAATTTAGCTACCCTAATTGAAACAACAGCAAAATCTAGTTTTACCTTTTTGTCGCACCTGCTTTAGCAAGGTGCGATATAGGCGTCCGGTTTTCCGCCCGTCCGTCATTCCGTCCGTCCGCCATTCCGTTCACATTTACTTCGACCCTGGCGCTAAGATTTGTTCTAGTTATTTTCCCAAAACCACTGCATTCATAGTTCTCAAATTTCATATGGAGCATGACCAGAATTTACGGCTTCAGATTACAGACATTCAGCTTTGTCGAGAATTCAAGATGCAAAAATAGCAAAACAAGAAAATCTTCCTTTAGACATTTGAAGCAGGGTATCCAGGATTTTCATGGGAAGTATGTTTTGGCTCCTGCTGACAAGGCCGCAAACAACATTGTTGTTGTTTGTCGGTTGCACTATATTAATACTTTGAAGCAAGAACTTAATGGCACCACGGCTTACGAAGAGACTTTTACAGATGAGATGTCGTTAATAGCCACTCAAATGATTTGCCTTATAAGTTTGCTGTAAACGTTAAGGAACGCCAAGACAAACATCCTACGATGTATTGGTTACCTAAGCTTCACAAAAAAACGTATAAAGCTAGATTCATTGCCAACTCTAGCTCTTGTACTACTACAGAATTATCTAAATTATTAACTTCTTGCCTCACTGCTGTGAAATCTCGTGTCATTTGGTACTATGAGACAGTGTATGAGAGGTCAGGGAAAATATGTTTTGGTCTATAAAAATTCTGGTGAGGTACTTAGTAAACTGAAGTCAAGAGGGTTCCGTGCGACTAGTTTGTCCACTTATGATTTTTCTACTCTTTATACCACATTACCCCATAATTTAATGAAGGAAAAACTTGTTGATTTGATTGAGAGGGCCTTCAAAAAGTTCTCCAAAAATGAAGATACCCTTTATATTGCCTGTAACGATAAGAAAGCGTTTTTCACTTCTACTGACCGTAAAATATATAGAGGATATGAACGTTGGTCATGTCAGAATGTATGTGACGCCTTATCATATCTCTTAGATAATATTTACATCAGATTTGGTAATAAGTTATACAGACAAATTGTTGGTATTCCGATGGGTACAAATTGTGCTCCTCTTGTGGCCGATTTGTTTTTACTTTGTTATGAAAGAGATTTCATGACTTCTCTTTCTGTTGATAATCAAGCTGATATCATTTAGGCATTTAACTCAACCTCTAGATATTTAGACGATCTTCTGAATATTGATAATCCTTATTTTGAAAGCATGGTCAACCAAATTTACCCACCTGAACTTAAATTGAATAAAGCTAATACTTCAGATACCGAGGCCTATCGGAACCAGAATTTTATGGTGACTTAGTATACAAATTCAAAAAGATTATGGGTAGGACTGATTTTTCTGATCAATTCCGAAAAATAATAATACGTCACAAACGTATTGGCTATAATTCAAATGTTATGTGACAGTCTGCATGCTTAGTTATTAACCCAATCACGGTTGAAAACTTTGCTGCACTCTTTAATTGCACACCGGGGGATCGGGCGTCAGACTCTATGATGGCCCCGACCTAAAGCTATATATTTTAGTTGGTTGGGACCGGAGCCTTTTTGTCTGTTGCTTGGTCCACCGGGGCTCAACTGGTGACCTTCTTTTGCTTCAGATTTCCAGTGGGGTTGTTTGGCAGGCCAGGGATCTCCACCTGTCAGACGGCCCGTTGTATCTGTTGAGTCATCGTCTTTGCTTCTTCATGGTGTTGAAATTTGATTTATGTGTTTACCGTGATGATTCATTGACGAGTTAGAGGGTTATCATGCGAACCGAACAACAACTAAATGTTTTGTACCACTTCAGAAACTGAGGGTGAGGTTGGGCCTGTAAAATCGATTTAAGCCCCCATAGTAATTCATTACTGACCGTTCCAAGGCGGTAGTTCTGTTGTGGTTCTCTGTTGCCTGTTTTTGGTGTCAGAGTTTCTGTGATGTTTTACATTATGTATGTTCTTATTATTTTTGGTTCGGTTTGGGTTGCTGAGTGGCCACCTTTCGGGAACAAGCTGCTCACTCGGTTGGCCATATGTTCTCTGTATCTTGATTATTTGTAACCTTAGTTGTTTCCAACTATGGTTTGAGGGCTGGATTTGGATTTGGATTGTTTCAGTTCCTGGTCTTTGCATACTTTTTACTTCTCTAGAACCACAAGATATAATTGGCTGAAATTTGGCATGGAACATAAACAGGACCTTGTTATTGAAAGTAATGAAAATTAAAAAAAATCTGTAGTGGAATTAGGTCACAGTGACCTACTTTTGGTTTATACGTCCAAATTTTGCTCGAATGCCAGTAAATCGAAAAACACTGAATGGATTTTGCTCAGATTTAATCTGAATGATTCTAGAAAGAGTTTTTTTACAAATTTGTGGGAATATACCATCCAAGATGGCCCCAGCTGTTGTTACTAAAAATAGCACAAACATGAAAATGGCAATTAATACCTTAAGATTCACTAGACGGATTTTGACAAAATCTGAGTCATGATAATTCAGGCCTGAAATTATTTCGGTTTTCAGGTTTTGCTTTCACTTTCTTCTCACCATAACCTCTGCTACTGTTGAAGCGCAGTGCAGGTGCGACATAGCATTCCGCAGAATTCTTGTTTCTATTTTAGATTCAATGCAAAACAGAAAGCAGAATGGGCATTTTTCATGCATTTTCTTGCAGTTTCTTCGGTTGAAATATATTTTACATTTTTTCTTCAGAACCGCTGTGTCTGACTCACATTTGGATTGGGCTGTTACCGGTAATTGGGCAATTGTTGTTTTAAAAAAGAGACCAATATTGAAATGAGACCATAGTGCTCTTTCTTTGTTATTCCTTGCAAACAAAGTATGACGAGGGGTACATAGCTTTCTTTCGATGTCCTTTCGCACATTCTTATCTGTTCTGTCCGTCCGTAAGTGCCGGGCCGGGTAGTGCAATCGGTAGGGCACCTGACTCGTAAGTCAGAGGTCCTGGGTTCGAATCCCGGTCTGGCCACATACTTTCGTTTCTCCTTCCGCTGATTCAAGAAGGGCAGTTGTCAGTTACTGGCGAAAGTATGTGCACTTAGTACTGGTTAACCACTTAGGAGGTCTAAGCCTGCCCAGGAATAGTGTGGTTAGGTTAACTGACCGTCTCGACATGACCTTAGTTGTTTACCGTGGATGTTAAGCATCAAATCAACCAACCAACCGTCCGTAATATAAGTAAAGATTTGCGTGAAAGGTTTTGAGATATTATATCATCCAAACCCTTTGTTGGCTTTGGTTTATATTCAGCATGATAATAGATGCTGGTCTAAAGTTTTATTTTGTAACACCCTACCCATGCATGTGACCTAAACGTCAAGTTCTCAGGTTTTGACTTTTTCATGTTAAAGTTTTGCGTACTCGGCTCAGTGTTATGAACTAGAGAGAACTAAAAAGCAAAGAAAAGCCCCGAAAACAAGGAATACAGTTAAGGCCTTTGCACATACACTGTGATTGTGATCCAGGTCACTCCCTACTGATTCATAAGGACCAGCCTCTTAACATCTTCTCTTATTATCAACTAGCTAGAATGAATACCACTCCGTGAATTATTCCACACATAACTTTATTTCACGTACACTCATTTTATTTCGGCAGTGACGCTGACCGACTCGGTAAATGATACAAACCGCTGCTTGGCTTCAAATATAACGTCAGGTTATATGGTGTCAGGAGCGGCCCAAAGTCAAATCATCTGATTTGAACCAGTAAAGAGGAAAATTCTCAGGAACTGATACAATTCAATCGAAGTCTGACTTGGAATGCCTAGAAATAAAGAACATACACTTAATAAATTACAATAACAGTACGTAGGACATTGGTCTTGAAAAACGATAATGGCGTCAAAAACCGAGCATTGAGCGAACACGCCAGGCGTGTCCCTAGACACAACTCGCGCACGCGATAAATAGGAAGCGAAAGTCATGCTTCCAACGTATAACAATGACGAAATGCAGATCCGACTACGTACACGCGTCGAAGGATTTGTCGTCAAAACATTGTCAAAAACTGAAATGACGACAGCAAGCTTTACCATGACATAACCCATATACAAAATCTAACGATCAATTAATGTATGTTTAAATTAATGATAATTCTAGAAAATCTAAATTGTCAACAGAATATAAAATAGCTAATACATTAGGTAGTCATTTCGTTAGATCTTACATCACGACACTAATGGTGGCACATCATATGGCGATGACAAATAAAAAATATGACGAAAAGTGTTTCCGTCAAACACATTACAATATACCCTAATGCAGTGCGTGCAAATGACGTCACATCGATTAACGTAGAGCATTTTCGAGTTGCCAACTCGTGTTACTCGGGTTGGAATTTGGCGAATGCGTACAAAGGTACTCGAGTTCTGCCGTGTCGAACACTTCGAGTAAAGAACAAAATGGCGACGACCATCGATATTTATACCTTTAAGCCCAGAGTCCTATTCTCGCAATTTTCTTTTAAAACTCAGGTGTTTAATATTCACAAGAGTCAGGACTCACAAGAATTTTTAAATTGTAATGGGAAATTACAATTCTGAAGTCGTTACTGGCCTCGCTGTAAACCCTGCTGAATATGGCAAAAGCACAAGTAGAATAATTATAAACATCAGTATGATGAACATTCTTATCTCATTCTCACTATTATTTAACAGCAAAAGGGCAAATCATTGGCGTGACAATGTGTCATTATGAAGGCAAAACCAAAGAATTGGCTTCTTTTACAGCGGAAGCTCACTTTCCGCCATCTTTAATCCAGGCTACCCGAGGTGAGGCGGGGGTTACGGTAGTCGAGTAAATACGAATATGTGCGCAGTACTGCGCATGGGTATTGCGGTTACTCGTGTTGTACGGTCAGTAACCCTAGTTACACGAGTTAACAAACCGAAACTGCTCGTAGAGTCAGTAAATTATTGCTGTACAAATCTATCTAGTCTATAAAGCAATCAAACGACAGGAAATCATCAAATCAAACTACTGTAAATGTACCAACGCCTTAATGCGATGAATGTGAATGATGCCACATCGGTTGACATGGTGTAGACGTACGTTCCCGCAACACACATGAATACATTCTTACAAACTATTCCCGTAATACAAAAATGTGAAATAATACTGTATTTCCAACTAAATAAGGAAGTCACATAATAAAGTTTGCCAAACATATTCTGAAATATATAATATTTAACATGCCTTTTTGAACTGATTTCAAACGCTAGGCATTTCAGACAGTATACTATTATAGTTCCTGACTAACAAAATCACAGCCGTTCCTAAAAGGGTACAGTTTGCCATGGCATATATAATAACTGAAAAACTCACTCATAGCATGATTTACTTTTGCCATGCAAAGCTTATGTTGCTTATTATCTTACGGACAGTAGCTGCTCAAAACGTTATTCACCTTATTTTAGATAAGAAACCAACTGATAAATAGTGCTAATTTCCTCAAACGCTGTCTTAAAGTCACAGACACTCAGGAACAAAAACTGAGTCTAAATGAATGTTAAAATACGTAAATAAATCAGACAGATCTGAGATTAAAAAGAATTTAGACTTGAAACACCTGCGATTCAATTCATTTCGTAACAATCACAGACTTAAAACATTGTTTCATACATGTATTAAAAAGGTGTCAAAAGTTTGGTGTCATTTGGTCATGTCGCTGGCCATGGGAAAGCACTTGCTCACATGCTGTAATTTATAAGTCTGGGTTTGCTATATAGTGTCAAAATCTCAAGAAATGTTGTTCCTTTTTTGTTCAAACTAAGTATAAACAATCTTTGAATTGCAAACTTCAAGAAAACATTACGACAACTTCCCAAGAATTTTCCAAACATTTGAATGGGTCCTCTGTCTGAATAATCCAGTTGAGCAATGTCCAGCCTATTTGGGCCTCTTGTTTTAAACTTTGCACAATAAATCAGGGCCCCGTTTTAAGAGACGTTTCTGATAATGGCCACACCATGTTTTTATGGAGCATTGATTCCAACTCCACATTGTGATATTAATTCATTGCAATTCGATTCGTTGGGGTAAAAGAGCTCAGCTTTTAAGTTTCCTTAAATCCCATGAAACAGATACTATGAATCTGGAACGTAGTTTTAAAGCACACAGTATAATGTTAGTAGAAAATTTTAAGCTAAAGATTGCTGAGTTGGAATTTTATGAACGATGTTTATATTTTTGTGGAATTCATTTATACGCATATTTAAATCTTTTTAGTATTTGAGTGATTTGCTGGCATTTACACAACACTGAAATTAAAACATCAGCCCTATAAAAAGACGTTTTCACAAAAAAGGGAAAAAAAAGAAATAAAAGAAAAAAAATGAATTTCAAGTTTGCCAATATTTTCAAAACTGTTGCAAGCGCAGTTGTGAAGGAGAAGCCAAAACATTAATTGCATTGTTATTAATAGTTTCAAAACTGTTACAGGTTCAATTGTTATGCAAAAGCCCAATATCAAATGGGAAGATGTGGCTGGATTGGAAGGGGCCAAAGAGGCCCTTAAAGAAGCTGCGATCCTACCTGTGAAATTTCCTCATTTATTCACTGGCAAAAGAAAACCTTGGCGAGGAATTCTCTTATATGGGGTAAGACTGTTTAGTCTTAATGAACTTATACCCCTTCATATGAAGTACGTAGTACATAGTTATCATCGTGCTATCCATCCGTGTATCCCTTTATGACCTTTTACAACAAATTTTTGTGTTAAAACATTTTTGCTCATATCTTGGCCCCCTTCCCAGCTGTTTTCTTAGTAAATATAATTCAATGGAAATAGATAAGTATTGTTTATCATATGACGTCGCTTCTGAGGGTGTAATAAAGCCATGCATTAAAAACGATAATCCACTAGTGGATTAAATATGCAAATTACGTCTTAACGTTATGCGTTGACGTCCATAAAAACGTTGCGTTTTCTAATGGTGAAATCGTGACGTTTAGTGCAAAATCTGCTAATTAAACATGATTTTAGGGTCATATGATAAATAGAATCTTGAATTCGTGCTCATGTATTATTGAATTTATTAAACTCGTTGGGGAAAAACGATAAGATGCTCGGCAAAGCCTCGCATCTTATGTTTTCCCCCAACTCGTTTAATAAATTCAATAATACATGAGCACTCATGTAAGATCCTCTATGTTGGACATGTTGGAGAAAGTATAGATGGTACAGCTGTAAAATAGTTCTTGACAAAATTATCTTTTTTTCGGAAACATTTGAAAACTTAACCACCGTTAGTTTTCATTTGGAACAGATATTCAAGTTTTTTTTTTAAAAGTATAATGCTGATTTTAGTTTAATTTTTTATTTCTAGCCTACAGGAACTGGTAAATCATACCTGGCTAAAGCAGTGGCAGCTGAGGCCAACAACTCTACTTTCTTCTCTGTTTCTTCTGCTGATCTACTCTCGAAGTATTTAGGAGAGAGCGAAAAGTAAGAAAGATAATTACAGTTCGTTATGTTCGATATATATGTTGTACCTGATTTATTTCAAGTTAGTGAAATGTTAAACAAGAGACTGTCACTTCAGTAAGCAAATATGTCTTACAGAGCAAAACTTATAGGTTTACTTCCTCTTACAGTACAGCGATCCAAAGCTTCAGATAATTGGATGTACTGAGGATAATTCAACGATAAGTTTTCTTATATCTAGAAGAAAACATATCTTGATACACGTCTTAAGGGGTCACAACATAAGGTATTTCATGGAAAAGTATGGGAAATTATCTTATGATTATTCCTGTTACATCTCGTTATCTAGAGCACTGTAATGAAGAAAGTCACTACCTTGTTATTGCAAAGTTATCTAGAGTTACTTTATCTGGCAGTAACATCCAAATCACGAGCTGCCGCTGCTAGCCTCAGCAGCAGCTGCTGATAGCCTCGCAGCAGCTGCTGATAGCCTCGCAGCAGCTGATGACGTTTTACCCCAGTAAGTTTGGTTTTAGCCCACTTTCTAGGAAAGATCGGCTCGATATAGGTAAGTGTTCTTGTAAGGGCTGTAAAGCCCAAAATAATAATGACAAATGATGATAATAATAATAATAATAATAATAACGTCTGTGTTTAAAATGAATAACTGTAGTTGCAGTTATACAATAATAGGATTTATCTTTCGCAGGCTTCTCCCTTGTGCCTATATATAGTTTACAGACATGTTAACTTATTTCCTTTGCGAGAATAATATATACTAGAATGGAATAGCTACAAAAATGAATTAAAAGAGAAATAAATAAATACAAAAAAAAAACCTATTTCCTTGGCAAAGATTAAAACATGGTACATATAAGAGACTGAATTGGAATAGTTTGCTTCCCTTACATACCAACAAAATATAATAAGCTTCTAAATTATAAATAGAAAAATAAAGGTGTACCGTATTCGCTAAACATTAAATACTTTCAGTAGACATTCTTCCTAATAAACGCACATTTCAAAGAATTATTATATAGAAATAAACTGAATCATTAGAGAAAAGCTGCATATAGTCATGCAGGATGGAGATGCTTTGTAAGTGAAAACTGTAAGATTTTATAGTGTTTTCAGCACTTGTAACAAGCAATCAAAGGGATAAACCAGTAAAAATATGTGCGCTAAAAATCATATGCCTCAGAACTTCCCATGACTGCGCTTATTGGGTCACGTGCGCTAATAGGGTAGATTACAAAATATAAATTTGGACGGCTGTGTGCAACTTTAGTCATAGTTACGTATCGCTGACCACATGGGGAACGTCGTTAGGAGAAGAGAAGAGAACAAAACAATATACATAGGACTTGGACGAACACTCGGCGCCAGGGGTGTGCAACTATAGTTACGTACGCACTTGGCGAACGTCGTTAGGAGAACTGAAACAGAACAGTACATAAAATCCAATGTCGTTACGAGAATTGAAATACACATACAATAAAATCCAACAGATGGAAACCGCTGAGCCACTTCGGGAACATCGTTACGAGAGATGAAAAAAAATCAGCAGTGCGAATGCAGGTTGGGGTGGGGAAGGAGACATTTTCAGCACTCTTTTATTTGGTTGATACATGTAAAAAATGCTGAAAAATAAAGTTTATCATATATCTCAGCCCTGTCTCGTAGATCACACCTGTAATCTCTCTCATCGGAAATTTGTGTTACAACAATAATTCTGGAGAAGCAAGAAATTTTGCTGGTCTAATAAAAGTATTTGCTTTCCCAGTGCGCAGTGAGCAAGTAGAAAATTGTTACATTTGTCAGGTCTTGGTCAGCCCATTTATTGATATCACTTATTCAAAGAATGGATATCACAACTTCGAATTATGGATGTCAAATATCTGATTTTATGGATATCACCAATTCGAATTATGATATCACTAATTCGATTTATGGATAGCCATAATTAGAGTTATTGATAGCTATGGGCAGTATTATGGAAATACATATGAGCCGTGACACGAGAAAACCAACAATGTGGTTGTGCACCCAGTGCAGATTCAGATCAGCCTGGGCATTCGCCAAGTTTGATCAGACTCTTTGTTTAGTGCCCAAAGGGTAGCTAAGGGTCTTAGCTACCTCCATGCGGACAGCGAAGACTCTGATTAGACTGGGCGGATGCCCAGGCTGACCTGAGTCTGCGCTGGGTGCACAACCAGATTGTTGGTTTTCCCGTGTCGCGGCTCATATATGTAATTCGAAGTAGGGATATCCATATTTTAAATAAGTTATATCAAGAAATCGGGCTTAATAATTGATATCCATAATTTGAATAGTAAATATCCATAAATAATCGCAGAGCAGTCGTTATTTAAACTTATTATTTGTAACGAAGAATATATGATATCCATAATTCTAATTAGTGTTATACATAAACGGGCCCAAAAATTGATATCCGTAACCCGAATTATGGATTTTACTTAATATTTGAATTATGGATATCTAATAATCTTAATGATTAATGGATATCACTAAATCGACATTGGTATCACCTATTTGATTTATTGATATCCATTAGTAATAAGTGATATCCGATATCCATAATTCGATTTATGACCATCCATAAATCAAATTATGAATATCCAAAAATCGGATTTGTGATATCCATGATACAAATTATATCTATTAATAATTATGATTTTCGGATATCCTGAGTTCGAATTATGGATATCGATAATTCGAATTATGGATATCTATAAAAATATTGATGTTCATAATTCGAATTATCACTAGGATACGTGTACAGTGTTTGAGAGTCCGCGTATTATTTAATGTTATTAATTATTATAAATGAAATAAACTCAGAGTTAAATATGACCATTAACATCTTAAACAGCGTTGAATTTCGGAGTTAAAGTACTTATTACAGAAAACGTATCTTAAAAAAAAAAAACATGATAAAGTTGTCTCACAATACCGTAATACCGATATATCGCAAATCCGTTTTCGCTCAGCTTGCAAGTTAATTTAAGGTAGGTCAATAGTACCTCTGGCATCAACTATCAACTGCAGCTGTACAGAAAGAAACAACTGCTGCTGCCTCTGAGACAGCACCAGGTCCGCAACTTCAGCTGAGACTCCCGCAGAAGATACTATAATTAGCTATTCAACATGACATTTATTTTTTCTCATCGTTTTTAAATTTTCCTACAGATCTTGGCCACTCTTTTCTCTTTTTCCCTCTCTTCTTATTTGCCTTTTTATTGCTCATTTATCCCCTGTTTTTAGTTTGGCTCTACTTGTTGGGTAAGATCAGCAAGATGTTTGAAAAAAACGACAAGGTCAAAGTTTATTTTCAGAAGTTAATTTTTCAAGTTTATTTATTTAATTACAATTATTTTTTCCTGCATTTAGAGCTTCTAGTGTCATCTCAATGTATGTGTTTGAGGACTAATACTAAGAGCATGCAAGACCATGGTACTGGTATAAACAGAGAAATAAAAACAACAGAATCCTTGAATATGCAAGGTCGTTAGGGTTGTTCAGAAAGCCATTGTCAGCATCAACGAAAAAAAATATATAGCAGCTGATGTCCCTCTGCTGCCATATATTTACGTAAGATTTATTTTCTCTTTTTTCCTTCAAATATGTGTTTTCAGTGTAGACACAAAACTGTTTTGTTTGTTTAGGTACTCAAACTGGTGTTTGCTTTTTCACATAGCCACTGTGGGTGTTTTGCATGACAGATATGCGTTATATGTAGTTTAGGGCTCGCAACGAATTAAGTTACCTTTCAAATATCCCTTCGGGCACATGGGGTTTGATCAGCTTTGAGCCAACGTCGATTCGACGTCATGATATCGAATCGGCGTTGGTTCAATGCTGGCTAATCATAGTGCCCGAAGGGATATTACAAGAAGAAGCGTCACACAGTTCTCTTCAATTTGCATAACAGATGTGCCTTATATGTAGTTTGGGCTCGCAACGAGTTAAGTTACCTAACAAATATCCCGTCGGGCACATGGGGGTTTGATCAGCTTTGAATCAGCGTCGGTTCGACGTCATGATATCGAATCGACGTTGGTCCGATGCTGGCTAAACATAGTGCCCGAAGGGGTATTACAAGAAGAGTCACACAGTTCTCTCCAAGTTGCATGACAGATGTGCCTTATATGTAGTTTAGGGGTCGCAACGAGTTAAGTTACCTTACAAATAACCCTTCGGGCACATGGGGCTTGATCAGCTTTGGACCAACGTCGATTCGACGTCATGATATCGAATCGACGTTGGTCCGATGCTGGCTAAGCATAGTGCTCGAAGGGATATTACAAGAAGAGTCACACAGTTCTCTCCAATTCGCATGACAGATGTGCCTTATATGTAGTTTAGGGGTCGCAACGAATTAAGTTACCTTACAAATAACCCGTTGGGCACACGGGGCTTGATCAACTTTGAACCGAAGACGATTCGACGTCATGATGTCGAATCGACGTTGGTTCAATGCAGGTTAGGCATAGTGCCCGAAGGGATATTACAAGAAGAGTCATACAGTTTTCACCAAGCAAAGATAAGGTCTAAGTGGGATAGGTTAGGATATAGCTCAGAGGAAAGAAATTAATAGCTTTAAGTATTAATGATTCTTGACTCACATATTATTCTGTATTTATTAAGGTGATAGTATGCACTTATTGTACTACCTGTCACACCGTTTATATTTGTATTGCATGTATGTACATGTATATGCTCAAGGGCTACATAACCTATATAGCCCTTGAATAAACATTCTTCTTCATATATATATATATAAATGCTACGGGTGTGAAAAGAATTTGTGATGCAACATTTGGTGGTGAGAGAGACACTTCCTGACACTCTTTTTATTGCAAGACTGACATCTTTTGATATTTTGTGCTGGGGCCTAATATTTGTTGTTTCTAGTTGTTGATAGAGAGTGTTGCAACTTTTTCTACTTTGTTGCTGACACACTGCTGCTTCTGTTCGTGGTATGATAGTGACAACTGATGCTGATGTTTTCAATATCCTTTTCTTTTTTTTTAAGATTGATATATGCTGCCTGTGATAATGGTGTTATTAAAAGTGTCAGCCACTGTTTATAGTAAGGATTTAGGCTTATATTACTGTTTTTGCCGTGTGTAGTATTTGCAGACACTATGTTGGTGGTTTGACAGGAGTAACATCTGCTGCTCCGCCAGTTTTCATAAGCAGATGCTGATGTTTGTACCAGAGACCACATCATCTGTCGATATTGAAGATCAGAGGGACATCAGGTGCTGCCATTAGTACTGAGAATAACTTTTGCTGCTGCTGTAAGTAAAAGCAATAGCTGCTGATGGAGAAGTCAGTTCCTGATGCTGGTGTCATAAACAGCTGCTAGTGTTTTTTTTTATAGTTACACCACCATCTGCCGATATCGGAGAACAGAAGGACATCAGCTGCTGCCATAATGTATTCAGGATAACTTTTGCTGCTGTTGTTGATGAAATCTTCAGCTGCTGATAATGTAGTCAGTTGCTGATGGTGGTGTCATAAGCAGCTCCTGATGTTGTTTATTAGTGATAGTGACACCACCATCTTTTGATATTGGAGAACAGCGGGACATTAGCTGCTGCCATAAGTATTTAGAATAACTACTGCTGTTGATGAAAGCATCAGCTGCTGATGGTGATGTCAGTTGCAAATGGTGGAGTCAGAATGAGCCGCTGATGTTATTATTAGTGACAGTAACCCTACCATCTGCCGATATCGGAGAACAGAGGGATATCAGCTACTGTCATTAGTATTGAGAATAACCATTACGGATGCTGTTGATTAAGTATTAGCTGCTAATGGTGATGTCAGTTGCTGATGGTGGTGTAATAAGCAGCCGCTGCTTTTAGTAAATGACACTATCATCTGCCTATATCGGGGATCAGAGGGATGTCAGCTGTTGTCACTAGTGTTTAGAGTACATTTTGCTGCTGCTGTAAGTAAAAGCATAGGCTACTGATGGTGGTGTCAGTTACTGATGGTGGTATCATAAGCAGCTGCTGGTGTTGTTTTTAGTGGCACCACCATCTGTTGAAAGCATTAGCTGTTGATGGTGGTTTTTAATTGGTACAATTGCTAATGCCGCAGTTGCAGTTAGTACGGCTTATCGCTTTTGTCTTATTCTTTTCTGATGATAGAAGTAGCAGATTTTATGGTTTTTTAATTCACACGCTGCTGCAGCTGGTTGTAAAAGAGCCGCATCCTGCAACCTAGGTGGAGAGTAAGATTTGCTGTTGTTGTCTAAGGGGAGGAATGAAATAACTTCTACTGCTGTTAATTTGAAGATACAACAGCTGCTGCTGTTGTCACAGCAAATATCACAGAAACCATCAGCATCAGTTTTCACTCGTTGATAAACAACAACACAATATATCACTCTAGTCACGTACACCACAAGAAGTAGTAACTCTCACTAAAACTTACTGCAGATATCACTCCGTCCACTGTCAGCAGCAGCTATCACCCTCGTAACAGAAGGCAGCAGCAAAGGTTCGTTTCGTCTCCAGAAGCAGCTCCTGGTATCATGAGTATAAATACCAACAGATGGTAGAAAAAAGATATAATTTTCAAGCAGCAGCAACTGAAGTCACTCTCACTACTTTCCTTCAACAGCAGGCAGTCCACAAACAGATGACATATACAGATATTTAATCCAGCAGAAGCAACACCTGCCATTCTCACTACCTATCTTCAACAGCAGGCAGTTCATCAACAGATGGCAGATACAGATATTTAATCCAGCAGCAGCAACAGCTGTCACTCTCACTACCCTTCTTCAAAAGCAGGTAGTCCACAAACAGATGGCAGATACAGATAATTTGTCCAGCAGCAGCAACAGCTGTAACTTAATACCTATCTTCAAAACGGGCAGTGCACAAACAGATGGCAGATACAGATATTTAATACAGCAGCAGCAACAGCTGTCACTCTCATTACATATCTTCAACAGCAGGCAGTCCACCAACAGAAGGTAGATACTGATATTTAGTCCAGCAGCAGCAACAGCTGTCACTTTCACTACCTATCTTCAACAGCAGGCAGTCCACCTACAGATGGTAGATACAGATATTTAATCCAGCAGCAGCAACAGCTGTCATTCTCACTACTTATCTTCAACAGCAGGCAGTCCACCTACAGATGGTAGATACAGATATTTAATCCAGCAGCAGCAACAGCTGTCACTCTCACTACTTATCTTCAACAGCAGGCAGTCCACCTACAGATGGTAGATACAGATATTTAATCCAGCAGCAGCAACAGCTGTCGCTCTCACTACCTTTCTTGAACAGCAGGCAGTCCACCAACAGATGGCAAATACAGATATTTAATACAGCAGGAGCAACAGCTGTAATTCTGACCACCTGTCTTCGACAGCAGGCAGTCCATAAACAGAAGGCAGATACTGATATCTAGTACAGCAGCAGCAACAGCTGTCACCCTCACTACCTATCGTCAACAGCAACCAGATGGCAGATATAGAAATTTAATCCAGCAGCAGCAACAGCTGTCACTCTCACTATCTATCTTCAACAGCAGGCAGTCCACCAACAGATTGCATGAACAAATATTTAATCCAGCAGCAGCAACAGCTGTCACTCTCACTATCTATCTTCAACAGCAGACAGTCCACCAACTGCTTGCAGATACAGATATCCAATCCAGCAGCAGCAACAGCTGTCACCCTCACTACCCTACTTCAACAGCAGGCAGTCCACAAACAGATGGCAGATACAGATATTTAATGCAGCAGCGGCAACAGCTGTCACTGTCACCACCTATCTTCAACAGCAGGCAATCCACAAGCTGCTTGCTGATGCAGATATTCAATCAAGCAGCAGCAACAGCTGACACTCTCACTACCTATCTTCAACAGCAGGCAGTCCACCAACAGATGGTAGATACAGATATTTAATCCAACAGCAGCAACAGCTGACACTCAGCTGCTGCTATTAGTAGTAAGAATAGCTTCTGCAGATGCGTTTGATAAAAGCATCAGCTGCTGATGGTGGTTTAGCAGTTGTTGATGGTTGTGTCGTAAGCAGGTGCTCATTTTCGTATTAATGACAACATCATTTGGCGATATTGGAGAACAATGGGATATCAGCTGCTGCAATCATTAGG
This sequence comes from Ctena decussata, assembly GCA_963989385.1. Taxonomy (NCBI): domain Eukaryota; kingdom Metazoa; phylum Mollusca; class Bivalvia; order Lucinida; family Lucinidae; genus Ctena; species Ctena decussata. Next base: position 35,518 of record CAXDIV010000182.1, on the reverse strand, counting down.
AAGAATAACTTTTGCTGCTTTTTTATGAAAACATCAACAGCTACTGTTGGTGGTTTGGCAGCTGTTGGTGGTGCTTTGGTGGTGATGTGATAAGCAGCGGCTGATGTTAATATCTGCGACAACATCATTTGCCGATATGAAAGAACAAAAGGACACTTGCTACCTATTAGAAGTAAAAATAGCATTTGCTGCATCTTTTGACGAAAGCATCAGCTGCTGATGGTTCTTCGGCAGCTGATGATGGCGGTAACATAAGCAGCTGCTGATGTAATTGTTAATTACACCATCATCTGCCGATATCGGAGAACAAAGGGACATTAGCTGCTGCAATCAGTAATAGGAAAAACTTTTGATGCTGATTTTGATGAAAGCATCAGCTGCTGATGGCGGTTTGGCAGCTGGTGATGGTGGCATAAGCAACTGCTGCTGTTATTATCAGTGACCACATAATCTGCCAATATGGAAGAACAGAGGGGCATCACCCGCTGCTATTATTAGTAAGAATAGCTTCTGCTGCTATTAGTAGTAAGAATAGCTTCTGCAGCTGCGTTTGATAAAAGCATCAGATGCTAATGGTGGTTTAGCAGTAGCTGATGGTGGTATCATAAGCAACAGCTCATCTCAGTAGTAATGACTAATTTGCTGATCATTTGCTGATATCGGAACAGAGGGACATCAGCTGATGCCATCATGAGTAAGAATAGCTTTTGCTGCTGATCTTGATAAAAGCATCAGCAGCTACTGATGGTGGTTTTTGCAGCTGCTGGTGCTGGTGTCATAAGCAACTGCTGATTTTAATATCAGTTGTAAGGGTAGTATATACTTGGCAAGCAGAATTCTCGGTTGGAAGAGAATTATCACATAAATGGTTTATTAGGTGTGAATCTATAGTCTCCCTTGAAGCGAAATACTCAGAAAGTTATGTCCGGAAAATGCTATTTATTGTGCAGTCTACAGGTTCAAAAGCCATTCTTCAATTAGCAATATAATCTGCCTGAATTATGTATTATCTCATGTGCTTTCATTTTGTGTTGTTAGTATAATTTAGTTAAAACGGCTGAGAATTGGAAATTATGCTAATGAAGTTGGTATTTGTCTATAATATCTGGTTTATACTTAAAGTGTGATTGTATATTCTGATACAATTAATAAGTTTTCCAATAGATACCAAGTTTTGCCTAAGAAGTCGTTCTCAGGAACACAAGTAGGCCTACCATGTTTTACTTGATCTCAAATTTCTGAAATCTGATCTTTGCTAAATTTCCTCACCCCCTAACTCTGGTTAGGCTGCAAAATACGTTCACTTAAACTAAAATAAGCTTGCTAGTTAGTGTTAGGCTATAGAGGAAACATTATCTGAAATCATGCCATTTTTCATTAATGTAAATAAAATCATTGAATACAAATTACTTTTATTTCATATTCTCAGACAAGCTCAAAAGAAGAACCCGTGGGGAGAAGGTTTGCTATTGTTCGTCTGTCTGACTGTCCTCGACTGGGACTGGTCGTCCGTCTGTCTGTCCTTGACTGGGTCTGTTCGTCTGTCTGTCTGTCTGTAGGACAGTATTTGTTCGTTAGTCCGTACAACACTATTGTTCGTGTTTAGTGTTAGACAGGGCTACTGACCTGCCCGGGGGTGCTGATTGGGGCTCAACGGACAAATACTTATGTGTATAAACTTGTACAAAGCATAAGAGAGCCAATATGATAGAAGAAATAGTGCGATATACTATTTCAGGACAGTTTAATACTTAAGTTGAGAGCTAACCTATTGCGTTTTTTTCCCTTTGAATTATTAAAGGGCTCGTCCTGTTACATTTTTGGGGCTCGTCCAGTTACATTTTTGGGGCTCGTCCCGTTACACAGTGACAAAATTATCTGCCGATATGGAAAAACAGAAGAACACTTGCTGCTGCCATAAGGAGAAAGAATAGCTTTTGCTGCATCTTTTATTGAAAGAAACAGCTGCTGATGGTTCTTCGGCAGCTGCTGATGGCGATAGCATAAGCAGCTGCTGATGATACTGTTAATGACACCATCATCTGCCGATATCGGAGAACAAAGGGACATAAGCTGCTGCCGTCAGTAGTAAGAAAAATCTTTTGATGCTGCTTATGATGAAAGCATCAGCTGCTGATGGTGGTTTGGCAGCTGCTGATGGTTGTGTCATAAGCAGCTGCTGATGTTAATATAAGTGAACACATCGTCTGCCGATGTCGAAGAACAGAGGGACAGCAGCTGCTGCCATTAGAAGTTAGAATATCTTTTGCCGCTTCTGCTGATGGAAACAAGCAGCTGATGGTTTGGCAGCTGCTGATATTGGTGTACAAAGCAACTGCTGATGATAGTTTTATTGACAACATCATCTGCCGTAATCAGAGAACAGAGGGACATCACCTGCTGCCATCATGAGTAAGAATCGTTTTTTCTGCTGCTTTTGGTGAAATCATCAGCTGCTGATGGTGGTTTGGCAGCTGCTGATGTTGGTGGCATAAGCAGCTGCTGCTGTTATCATCAGTGACCACATCATCTGCCGATATGAAAGAACAGAGGGTCATCAACTGCTGCTATTAGTAGTTAGAATAGCTTCTGCAGCTGCGTTTGATAAAAACATCAGCTGCTGATGGTGGTTTGGCAGCTGCTGATGGTGGTGGCATTAGCAGCTGCTGTTGTTTTCATCAGTAACCACATCATCTGCCGATAAGGAAGAACAGAGGGGCATCAGCTGCTACTATAAATATAAAGAATAATTTTTTGCTGCACCTTTTGATGAACGCAACAGCTGCTAATGGTTCTTTGGCAGCTACTGATGTTAGTATCATAAGCAGCTGCTGATGTTACTGTTAATGACACCATATATCGGAGAACAAAAGGAACATAAGCTGCTGTCATCAGAAGTAGGAAAAACTTTTGATGCTGCTTTTGATGAAAGCAACAGCTTCTGCAGCTGCGTCTTATAAAAGCATCAGCTGCTGATTGTGGTTTAGTAGTTGCTGATGGTGTTTGGCAGCTGCTGATGGTGGTGGCATAAGCTGCTGCTGCTGTTATCATCAGCGACCATATCATCTGCTGATATGGAAGAACAGAGGGGCATCAACTGCTTCTATAAGTAGTAAGACTTTCTTTTTGCTGCACCTTTTGATGAAAACAACAGCTGCTTATGTTTTTTTTGGCAGCTGCTGATGGTGGTAACGTAAGCAGCTGCTGATGTTACTGTTAATGACACCATCATCTGCCGATATCTGAGAACAAAAGGAGCATAAGCTGCTGCCATCAATAGTAGGAAAAACTTTTGATGCTGCTTTGAGGAAAGCATCACCTGCTGATGGCGGTATGGCAGCTGCTGCTGCAGCCGCATCTGATAAAAGCATCAGCTGCTGATGGTGGTTTAGCAGCTGCTGTATGGTGGTTTGGCAACTGCTGATGGTGGTGGCATAAGCAACTGCTGCTGTTATCATCAGTGACTACAACATCTGCCGATATGGAAGAACAGAGGGGCATCATCGGCTACTATAAGTAGTAAAAATAGTTTCTGCTGCATCGTTTGATGAAAGCAACAGCTGTTTATGGTTCTTTGGCAGCTGCTGATAGTGGTAACGTAAGCAGCTGCTGATGTTACTGTTAATGACACCATCATCTGCCGATATCTGAGAACAAAAGGAGCATAAGCTGCTGCCATCAGAAGTAGGAAAAACTTTTGATGCTGCTTTGAGGAAAGCATCACCTGCTGATGGCGGTATGGCAGCTGCTGCTGCAGCCGCATCTGATAAAAGCATCAGCTGCTGATGGTGGTTTAGCAGCTGCTGTATGGTGGTTTGGCAGCTGCTGATGGTGGTGGCATAAGCAACTGCTGCTGTTATCATCAGTGACTACAACATCTGCCGATATGGAAGAACAGAGGGGCATCATCGGCTACTATAAGTAGTAAAAATAGTTTTTGCTGCATCGTTTGATGAAAACAAAAGCTGTTTATGGTTCTTTGGCAGCTGCTGATAGTGGTAACGTAAGCAGCTGCTGATGTTATTGTAAATGTCACCATCATCTGCCGATATCTGAGAACAAAAGGATCATAAGCTGCTGACATCAGTAGTAGGAAAAACTTTTGATGCTGCTTTGAGGAAAGCATCACCTGCTGATGGCGGTATGGCAGCTGCTGCTGCAGCTGCTTTTGAAAAATGCATCAGCTGCTGATGGTGGTTGAGCAGCTGCAGATGGTAGTTTGGCAGCTGCTGATGCTGGTGGCATAAGCAGGTGCTGCTGTTATTATCAGTGGTACAATAAGCAGCTTCTGATGTTACTGTTAATCAGCATCAGCTGCTGATGGCGGTATGGCAGCTGCTGCTGCAGCTGTGTCTGATAAAAGCAACAGCTGCTGATGGTTGTTTTGCAGCTGCTGATTGTGGTTTTGCAGCTGCTGACGGTGGTGACATAAGCAGCTTTGCTCTTACTGTTAATGACACCATCATCTGCCGATATCGGATAACAAAAAGGACATAAGCTGCTGCCATTAGTAGTAGGAAAAACTTTTGATGCTGCTTTTGAGGAAAGCATCAGCTGCTGATGGCGGTATGGCAGCTGCTGCTGCAGCTGCGTCTGATAAAAGCATCAGCTGCTGATGGTGGTTTGGCAGCTGCTGATGGTGGTTTGGCAGCTGCTGATGGTGGTTTGGCAGCTGCTGATGGTGGTGGCATTAGCAGCTCCTGCTGTTATCATAAGTTACCGCATCATCTGACGATATGGAAGAACAGAGGGGCATCATCGGCTACTATAAGTAGTAAGAATAGTTTTTGCTGCATTATTTGATGAAAGCAACAGCTGCTGATGGTTCTTTGGCAGCTGCTGATGGTGGTCAGTAGCACTATCAACGGTAAGTTTTGTTCCAGTAGCAGCCCCTGTTATCATTACCATCACCAGATACAGATATCATTTCAGCAATAAAACTAAAGTCACTCTAATTACCTATATTTTAACAGCAGGCCGTCCACCAACAGATGGCAGATACAGATATCATTACAGCAGTATTAACAGATGTCACTTTCTCTACCTATCTCTAACAGCAGGCCGTCCACCAACAGATGGCAGATACAGATATCACTCCGGCAGTATCAACAGCTGTCACTCGCATTACCTATCTTTAACAGCAAGCAGTCCACCAATAGATGGCAAATACAGATATCATTACAGTAGTAGCAGCAGATACCACTATCACTACCTAACTTCAACAGCAGGCAGTCCACAAATTATGGATATCAATAATCCAAAGTGTGGATATGCAATAATCTAAATGAGAAATGGATAGCACTAATTCGAATTATAAATATCACAATTTCGATTTATTGACATCAATAATTTGACTTAGTGATATCCATAAATGGGCAAATTTGTTGATATCTATAAATCGATTTATGGATATTCATGAATCGAATCGGTGATACCCATAAAGTAGTTAGACTTGTTGATATTCATACTTCGAATACTGTACATCTATAAGTCGAATCACGGATATTCATGAATAATTATGGATGTCGCTTATTTGTATAGTGGATAGCACTTTTTCACTTATCGATATCATAAAACGATAATGAATAGTTAACCGGCACCCCATAGAATTTCGGTGATATCTATCTTATATTACTTACGTAAGATATAGGAAATCCGCTGGTGACAGACGGACGCATAGACTGGCGGATGGACAAAAGGTGTTGCGGAATATATTATCATATACCTCAAGAACCCTTAAGCAAGCTTCATAGTCTAGTTGACATGGTGCATTGCTGGAATTGCTTATAATTGTCAATCTTTAAATAAAGACTCTCTCAAAATCAAACTCTTACAACTGTGAGCTCTGGCCATAGTTTCAGGCGACATAGTTTCAACGTCTAAGTTCTCGCAAAAAAGTCTTTTTTAATCGTAAACGGGGTTCCATAGCCCACAACCTATCATCATCACCCTCCCATCGACCGGATACATGTACATGTATGACTGAAACCTGTTGAACAGATCGTAAAATCGCAGGTCTTTTCTGAGAAAAAAGTGAGAAAAGAATAAAAAATATAACCTGAAAATGTCATTTCTTAAGCAGATGACCCATTCGAACATTCTAAGACTTGTTTCCGAATCAATCCTTGGTCTGTGTTACGTGTATTTATCGCAAAAAGAAAGAAAAAAATAAATGAAATATATGCCGAGAATCCAACTCGCTGCATTTAGCTTCCCTATACGTTCCGACTGGACAGAAGAGCGTTAGCTGGGCACCTCGCGTTAAATCAACATTGACACAACCTTGATTCAATGTCACGACGTGGAATCAACGTTGAGTCAGTGTTGATTCAACTCTGTGTGCCTGCTGTGAGGAGACAACCGATGGTAGGATAAACCCTTTTCACTGAAGAATTTAGTTTGAAATTTGCAAAAACCCAATGACAACACTACTGAAAATGTTACATGACGTTTGACTCTCCGTATTTTTTCAGTATTTTCTTGTGTATAAATACCATAAATCATTGCAAGATATTGTTTAGCATTAATGCTTCACCCAAGCACTTAGCTGATTAAAAACACACAAAACACTCTTTCCCTACACATAAATTTGTCTTTTAAACGGTATGCCCAATGAGCGTTGGCATTTTTTTAAAAAAAGCGAATACTTGTAAAATGAACGGTAACTGCTAATGTCTCACACTTTCTATACATGCAGCTGCACTCTCAAATATCAATAGATTGGCAATTTTGTTTTTGTTTCAAATCCAGGCATGTAGCAATCGTTCAGTAGGTAGAATTTGCAATATATTAGAGTATGACGGCTTCACACATACTTTCCTGCATGAATTTTAGTCAAAAAACTATAATTTACAGAGAAATCCTCAGCAGCAGCTATTGTCGCAGTAGCAGCTGCTGTTGGGAGATCAGCAGCTGCTGTTGGGGACAGCAGCGGCAGCTCGTGATTTGGACCCCTCTCTTATCTGGAGCTCCGAATTCTGCCGATAGTACCAAAAGGTTATTTCAGTAAGTCAGCGGCATGACGTTTTATTTTATTCATGAGAGACTGGTCTGGTGAACATAATACTTGCCAGGGGCATAAAGTGCATGTTATTTACAGTGATATATATTTATAGTCTCAGTTTCTGTTTCAATAATTAAAAATCTCTGAAATTTGATATTTATAGTAAGTAATGCAATACTATACTGCTACTCAGTTATTACACGTGATAAACTGTCATGCGATGGCTTCCAATGATATTAAAGTACAAAGAATATAGTGAGTGAATGAACTCGGGTTTAACGTCCCACCAGCACAATGGTCATACGGAGACGGGACCGCGGTTTAAAGTCTCATCCGAAATACCCGAGAAGCGGGGACAAAGGATATAAAGTAAAAGGAGAATTGAATGCATAATTATGTGCCTTGTATTTTATTGCAGTTTTTATTAGGGCCCCACCAGACGAAGTCTGCGGAAGCCCTATAGTAATCACCTTGTCCGTCCGTCTGTCCGTCCGTCAGCTTTTCGTGTCCGGTCCATAACTCTGAAACCGTATGAGATATTTTCTCGAAACTTTGTACAAATATAAAGCATCATCAGACGATGTTCAGAGAACAAGAAACACAACTCCGCTTACATTTTTACAGAATTATGCCCCTTTGTAATGTTAAGTATGGAATTCGTGTCCAGTCCATATCTCTGAAACCTTGTGAGATATTTTCTCGAAACTTTGAACAAATGTAAAGCATCATCAGACAATGTGCAGAGAACGAGAACCATAACTGCACCTACATCTTTTAAAGAATCATGCCTGTTTGTAATTTCAAGTACGGAAATCATGTCCGGTCCATAACTCTAAAACCGTTTGAGATATATTCTCTAAAACCGTTAGAGATATTTTCTCGAAACTTTGTTCAAATACAAAGCATCGTCAGACAATGTGCAGAAATTAAGAACCATAACCCCCACCTACACATTTTTTACAGAATTATGCCCCTTTGTAATTTTAAGTATGGAAATCGTGTCCGGTCCATAACTCTGAAACAGTGTGAGATATTTTTTCGAAACTTTGTACAAATATAAATCATCATTAGACAATGTGCAGAGAAGAAAAACCACAACTCCACCTATATTTTTTAAAAGAATTATGCCCCTTTGTAATTTTAAGTATGGAAATCGTGTCCGGTCCATAACTCTGAAACCGTTTGAGATGTTTTTTTCAAAACTTTGTACAAATACAAAGCATCATTAGACAATGTGCAGAGAACAAAAACCATAACTCCATCTGCATTTTATACGGAATTATGCCCCTTTGTAATTTAGGTATGGAAATCATGTCCGGTCCATAACTTTCACACCGTTAAAGATATTTTCAAAAAAATTGGTTCTAATATGAAGCATTATCAGACGATGTGCAGAGAACAAGAACCATAACTCCATCTGCATTTTATTCGGAATTATGTCCCTTTGTAATTTTAAGTTTGGAAATAATGTCAGCTCTATATCTCTGACACCGTTCAAGATATTTCCGGGAATCTTTATACAAGTATAAAGCATCATCAGATGATGTGCAGAGAACAAAAACCATAACTCCACCTGCATTTTTTATGGAATTATGTCCCTCTGTTCTTTTTAGTATGGAAGTTGTGATTGCTCAATAACTCTAAAACTCACAAAGATATTTTCATGAATACTTTGTACAAATATAAAGCATCGTCAGATGATGTGCAGAGAATAAAAATTATAACTCAATCTTTATTTTAACAGAGTTATACCCCTTTGTAATTTACTATATAGAAATCATGTCTTCTCTTTAACCTTAAAACTGTTGAAGATACTTTCACAAAACTTGGTACGAATATGAAATATCATCAGACAATATGCAGAGAACATGAGGAACCATAACTTTAAAGAACTTTGCCCCTTGTAAATTTGTGTAAGGAAATTGTGTTCACTCTGTAGTTTTAAAACGGCAAAGGATATTTTCAGAAAAGTTCTTACAAATATTAAGTATATCAGACAATTTGCAGAGAATAAGCATTGTAACTCCAGCTACATTTTTACAGAATTATGCTCTTAGTAACATTTAGTATAGAAACTGTAGCCAGTCTACACTTTTAAAACTAAAAGGTTTTATTGTTATTTCCAGTTGGTGACATAGGACTTAAATGCCATCAGTGGTCCCGTATAAAAGCGGGGCTGTATTAGTTAACACGTTTCTAGTTCAGTCTCATTATAACCCATTCACTTATATGCTATGAAGTTTTATGAGTCCAAACATGGCGAATACGTGAACTGTGGTTTACTTCTATATTTCAGGTTAGTCAAAACCTTGTTCACTCTAGCAAGAGAAAACAAACCCAGTATAATATTTATTGATGAAGTAGATGCCTTGTGTGGATCTTGGAGCGAAAGTGAGTCCGAGCCGGAATGGAAAATAAAAAAGGAGTTAATATTACAGATGCAAGGTGTTGGGGTCATGTTTTCTAAAGACTTTAGACTCATGATAGCAAATATATGTATATCTTTAAATACGACAAAAATCCAACAGTCATCATACTTTGCATTAACTGGGTGAAATTTGGATGAGACACGAATAAACTTTGTGTTTTGCGATGGCCAACTTCGTGCAACACTTGCAGGTTGATGGTAAACTATGTGGACAACTATAGACTAGGAGGTTTGTTGATGACTGAGGGTGTTTGCAGGCATTTTGTGAGTCCCAGATATGTTCAATATTAAAAGATGAATCTGGGGTATTTTTCTCATTCCTTCGCCTTCATTATAACTTTCTTAGCAAGACGATTCTAATGACGGGTCACAACATATGTTTTAGTGGAGAATTAACAGAAATTATCTTAGAATTATCTTTAAATGCTCACTGTTTCTGAATATCTGGACCTCTGTATCTGTATTTAATAGCAAACGTTTGCATTCCTACTTCCATGTGACAAACTTTTAAAGTAGAGCAAGCAAGACTCAGACATTAACGTATTAGATGTGCACTGTTTCACTGCCATAGTGGGGTAACCATTTTAGCTCGCCTGTACGAATGTATAGGAAGATCTACTGCATTACTTAGCAAAATAATAACGTTTTACGTTAGACTTTTTATGTGATTGGCATGGCACTGTCAGGCAAGCCATCCTGTCTGCGGACAGGTCTTGTTTACAAGGGACACAATTTTATCAGAATAAACACGAAATCAAATGACTTAAGATAATTCTTTGTTCGAGAAAATTTGTAGTTTCTGTTGAAAGAATTTCAGTTTGTAATGTCATTACCCACTTTGTGGAGCATGACATACACTGCATGTCATGCCCCGATACCAATGACATCATACATCTATTACCATAGCTACTAGAAGCTCATATCGAAGTCAGAATGACGTCATCGAGACGTCATTCTGCCAAGTTAGTAAGCACAACAACCGGTAATTCCTTACTTGCTATGGTAACAGATCTCTGGCGTCATCTCTCTTACAATTCGAGGGGAGCATGACGTACAGTGTATGCCATGCTTCTCTCGAATTATAAGTGAGATACTACCTTCAATTATACAATGGAAAAGTGTGATTTTCTCAAACATATAATTTATTCTTAAATAATTTAAATCTCTGTTTATTGCATAAACTTAACTTAAAGAGAAGGCCAATCCCACCTCCAGTGTGTGCTACTTTATGGTGTCTGGACGCATTTCCATGTTTCCACCAGTTTTACCAAGGAAACAACTCTTGTGACTTTTTGTTCCTTTAAAAAAGGCATTTAGAAGAGGTATACTTTTTAAAGAGAAAAATGTTCCTAGAAGGAGGGCGAATTATTTCCTTTAAGGGTTGACACGTTGAGAAGAGAGGCAAACATAGAAAAACAAAGAGACACTTCCCTTGAAAGTGTGCTCAGTTACTAGAAAGAGAAATGTATTACCCTTAGATTTGTTTAGTATACCTTAATAGCACTTTAGAAAGAGAATTTTTTTTTTATCTCTTCTTCAGTTGGCAGAAAGCAAAGTATTACTTTTCCATCTTGGGCATAAAAGTTGGTGGGGTTTCCTGGTTTAACTCTGTTGTCTGACACTGTATAGACATACAAGACACAACATTCTGTGAAGCTCTTGTTAAATAAATGCTAGAGTATCATATCAGACAACTATGGAGGAGGGCCTTTGGATGGAAATGATGGGAGAGGCCAGATGCTAGCGCTGCCGATGATTCTTTAACAAATCATGGACTGTAATGAGGTACAAAGTAAAACAGTTGCCCCTTAACGTAAAAATGTGAATTGTATTGCAGGTGTGCTGGTTCTAGGTGCCACAAATATGCCATGGGTGTTAGACTCTGTAACAAAAAGAATATTTGAGAAACTAATCTATATCCCGCTTCCAGAAGCCCCTGTCAGATCCCTTTTGTTTAAAATGTACATTGTTGACACAGCAAACTCACTCACTGAAGATGATTTTAGGTAAAGTTTATTCGAACACTTTTAGAAAATGATGATAATTTTATATTGACGCTTCCAAGTATTTTTACTTGCTTTAGTTAAGCTTGTTGTCAGTAAAGCTATTTTATCTACACACTTTTTAATAAGGGCCCCGCCAGACAGAGTCTGCGGAGGCCCTGTAGTAATCACCTTGTCCGTCCGTCTGTCTGTCCGTCCGTCCGTCATCATTTCGTGTCCGCTCAATAACTCTGAAACCGCTGAAGATATTTTCACGAGACTTGGTACCAATGTAAAACATCATCAGATGATGTGCAGAGAACAAGAACCATAACTCTGCCTACATTTTTACTGAATTATGCCCCTTTGAAATTTTGAGTACAGAAACCGTGTCCGTTCCTAAACTCTGAAACCGTAAGAGATAATTTCACGAGACTTGGTACAAATGTAAAGCATCATCAGATAATGTGCAGAGAACAAGAACCATAACTCTGCCTACATTTTACTGAATTATGCCCCTTTGTAATTTTTAGTACAGAAATCAAGTTCACTTCGTAACTCTGAAACTGTTATAGAGTTTAAAGTTTATTCGAACACTTTTAGAAAATGATGATAATTTTATATTGACGCTTCCAAGTATTTTTACTTGCTTTAGTTAAGCTTGTTGTCAGTAAAGCCATTTTACCTACACCCTTTTTAATAAGGGCCCCGCCAGACATAGTCTGCGGAGGCCCTATAGTAATCACCTTGTCCGTCCGTCTGTCTGTGCGTCCGTCCGTCATCATTTCGTGTCCGCTCAATAACTCTGAAACCGCTAAAGATATTTTCACGAGACTTGGTACCAATGTAAGGCATCATCAGAAAATGTGAGAGAACAAGAACCATAACTCTGCCTATATTTTAACTGAATTATGTGCCCTTGTAATTTTGAGTACAGAAACCGTGTCCGCTTCATAACTATGAAGCCGTTAGAGATATTTTCACGAGACTTGGTACAAATGTAAAGCATCATCAGACAATGTGCAGAGAACAAGAACCATAACTCTGCCTACATATTTTTACTGAATTATACCCCTTTGCAATTTTAAATATAGAAATCATGCTCTCTATCGCTTTAAAACCATCTAAGATATTTTCATGAAACTTGCATATAATTTAAAGCATCATCAGACAATGAGCAGAGAATAAGAACTGTAACTTCATCTACATTTTTACAGAATTATTTCCCTTTGTAGTTTATAGTCTAGAAAAGGTGTTCGCTCTCTAACTTTAAAACTGTCGAAGATATTTTCACAAAACTTGGTACAAATATAAAGATCATCGGACAATGCGCAGTGAAAAAGAACCATAACTACACCTTCATTTTAACAGAATTATAACCTTTTGCTATTTTAGGTATGGAGATCTTGTCTGCTTTATAACTTTAAAGCCTTTGATGATATTTTTATAAAACTTGGTACAAATATAAACCATCATCAGATGATCTGAAGCTGTGCAGAATGCAAGATTGGTAACATGAGTTCCCTGCTTCCCAGAGTTGTTGCCCATGTTTTAAATCAGTCATGATTTTGTATTTTGCCTATATCTTAATGACACTACCAGAGGCTTAATTTCAAACAACATTTTGAATATGAAGGAACAACATGATAATAAAAAGCTGGTATTGTTATTTCTGGTTGGGGACGTATGACTTAAATGTCGTCAACAGTTTCATAAAGGCGGGGCCCTATTAGTTACCATGTTTCTAGTTCGCATGTGTATAGATGATTAGTTATCTTGCGATTGTAAATCTTGTAGCGAGGACTTCTGGGAAGATTGCACTTGTCCAGCTGAGATATTAAAAAATAAATATATTATTATTTCAATCTAAATATCAGAAATAAACGTCTGACATAGGGTCGTTTCCTAATTTTACTGCAACAACAGGTCGGATCCTGATTTCTATCCTTTGTAGCTCGCCTGCACGAAAGTACAAGAAGAGCTATTGTTGTCACCCCCAGCATCAGCCTGTTGTCACCCCAGCATCCACATTGGATGTTTTGTAAAAAGTTTCATATGTTCCAGGCAAAGCGCTGTCAGGCAAGCTATTCTGTACACGGACATATTTTGGTTATTACAGAGATAAAGAGATATAATTTTATCAATTACTCTTCGTTAATTTTTGGAGTAAAATGCATGTGAGAATGGCAAGGGCAAATAATGGAGTGTAATCTCAAACGGATATGGTTTTGCCAGCCGCAAGTTTAAACTTATATGCACTCAAAACTTTATGGCTTAAGTTTTGGTTGAAATTGTGGAGGTACGATATTTGACAGTAATCCTTTTTTGTAGGGTTTTAGGTCAGAAATCAGAGGGCTATTCTGGTGCAGATATTTCAGTAGTAGTACAAGATGCTTTAATGCAACCTCTCAGAACACTACAGGCAGCTACACATTTTAAAAAGGTAACAACATGGTTCCCGTCAGAAAAATAAATACTATCTATAATGTATAGTAAAAACATATGTCTGTTTATTACGTTATATTTGGGGTCCATAGAAAGATACTGGGTTATGTGTGAAGAGTACTTTATTGAGACAAAACTACAAGGTTAGTGAACTCGGGTTTAACGTCACACGAAAACGTAAGTCATACAAAGATGGGAAAAAGGCACGAAGCAGTAATAGGAAAATTAGCATTTAATGCTTACTTACCTTATATATCTTTGAAGTTTATCTTTCATAATGGGACCCGTGTCATGATATCAAGAATAGCGTTACAGATAATAGCGGTGTAATGTGGATATGCAGTTGGTGCAAGAACATATCCCAGCCATATAATACTCTACAATAATGTCATACCACACCCATTCCCCAACAGGGCGGGGCGTTATTTAGAGATTGAAAAGTAGCAAACTGTTTACTGGCCAAAACACTTTCAATAAACAGGAATCAGGGTTTCCATGTAAGGATATAAGCTCCCCCATGTCACCACTAAAATAAATGACAATTTCTTGAAATATCTGATGGACATTGACGGGATGCATATATGATTATGTATAAAACTCTTGTAGCTGAGGTTTGTTATGCATGAAATTTTGCAATTTTGGCAAGTCGAAATAAAATTTTCTTTCGGAAAAAAGGGAGGGGCGTTTATTAGCAATATAAAATTTTCTTTCGGAAAAGAGGGAGGGGCGTTTTTTAACACGAGGTCATTTACTCCTATTAATATGGTACGGTATTATTTACGATTGTAATTACATATATTCACATCTTTCAAACGGAATCTCCCATTCTAGTGCATGTATATAGACCAGTCAATTTGTTCTTGAAGGAGACTTATGTATTAATAAATAGCTGACAGACAATACAAACTCTGATATTAGAACCTTAAAGGACAAGGTTCACATAGGGTCAAAATCGGCCCTGTCTCAGAAATCGATGAAATTTTACTATATCATACCTTTATGTTTCCTGCGACTGAAATGGATTTTTTTAAAGTCTTACGTCTTATTTACGCACTTGTGACGTCTTTAACATACCCTACCCCACGCGACGTATTTAATGATTTTATGACGTTAACGACGTTATAAGTTTGCTGTGTGGCGCTTTTCCATTTG
This sequence comes from Ctena decussata, assembly GCA_963989385.1. Classification (NCBI taxonomy): domain Eukaryota; kingdom Metazoa; phylum Mollusca; class Bivalvia; order Lucinida; family Lucinidae; genus Ctena; species Ctena decussata. The sequence goes on along the minus strand of CAXDIV010000182.1, from coordinate 20,508 downwards.
CTCTGTGCTGCCGCTCTTTAAAGAGGTAGATTAGATGTTGCTATTCTTTCTGCGGGAGCTCTTAGGTTTACTATGCAAAATATATTTAGCATTTTTTTTATATTTTACAATTTTTCTCATAACTGAAGTGCAACAATGAGCGAAATTAAATTGCATGGAAGGGAACCGTATTTGGGGTTCAAGATGCCACGGGATGGCAGGGGCAATCTTTAAAATCGATACTGGGGAAAAGCGATAAGCGCGAAAGGGGTCATTAGACAAAAAAAGCAACATAAAATGGCAAGCATATCAGTATTTGCACGGTCTTTCTCATTATATTCATGCTCAGTATTCTTGTCAAAGCTATTGATTGTGTGAAAGATATGATTAAGCTCAACAACTGACGAATCTTAGCATACGTCATTGACGTTAAAACGTTATAATTCGGTCCAATGAGCAATGATTCACGGGTGCTTCAAGTCATTGCAGAATCAAAATCCGAGCAAAAACAATAGGCTAAAATTAAAGGTCACACCATAATTAATTTAACTGTGAAGTTTCTTCATTGAAGTGTAACGTAACTGTAAGATCATGATGATGTTAGTCTAAGAGTTGTAGCTTATGCTCAGTATCCAGGAAGAGTTTTCTTTCTGCATTGTTTACGTTATCATATTGGTAGATAACAAACAATCATACACACGAAAGGGATTCAAGAATACCGATTAGAAACAATATTTTAAGACGATAACTTAAAAAAGTTGAAAACGTCAAATTTTCAAACTTTGTAAACCTCATACTTGTAGCATAGTCAAATGTTTTAGAGCATTTTTCTTTATTTTTACAGCAAACCGACCGCCTCATTATGTTTAGGCTTTAGTACATGATCAAAAGTGTCCTTCACATACAACGGTCTTAAAACTGACATCACGGTAGTACAAATGCTGCAACTGAGCATTCTTATTTTTTTCACCCGGCAGTCCATCTCGAACGATCGGCCTTTGTATGTGTATGCAATAAAGTGACAATAATAACCTTATATGTTGGATCTGGCACGTACAAAAAATTGCTATATTTATTTTGCATAGTATATATGTTAATCTTTATATTTAACTCCCGCATTTGTCCTGCGTGATGGTATTACATGTACTCGTAATACTGACAGTTGTAGAGCTTGAAAGGTCTTTGAAATTCAATTTAAGCTATACTATCACATTTAATAAGACACTATTATATCTGAGTCCCGTGTGAGTTTTTGTTTAGCATTTTGTCCACAAAACAAATTTTGTTACGTATGTTTTATTTTGCGGACAAAATGCGAAGAGCAAAACTGCTGTTTTTCATTCATGACAATTTATCTATGTTTATATTAAAATTGTATTGTTTGCTTTGGAGTTCTGATGGAGTTCTTATCAAGAAATAAAACAGATATGATATTCTTTCCCATGTCGTTATCAGTCGAAATTCGGCACTTACCGAGGTGCTCGTGGTCGGGCGATGGTGCCGGCCGGGGAGTCCGACTTTGGAAAACAGTGGTGAAGCAAGGCAAAAATTAAGAGTTATTTCCACTTTAAGTATTGCCTTTCACCTAAATACTGTTTAATATCGGCATTGAATCAGCGTGGATCCAACGTCATTGCGTTGAATCGGCTGATTCTGTGTAGGTTCGGCGTTGAGTGCCTGGTAGAACATGTAGAGTCATGGTGACCTTGCATCGACGTTTCGGGGCTAGGTGAGAAAATCGAGATTATATAAGTGTATTATGTCTTAAATCATGGTTTTCTATGCTGATGTATCAACGTCAATGCATGGGTCAGATCGCTTTGCACTGACGTCGATGCGACGGTTTCGGGTTTAATTGTGAGTAGAAAGAACGGATATTTCAGCACAGGTCGGAATCGCTTGACTGGTACATTATCAGTCCAGATGTGCACAGTTCTAAACTGTACCATATCAGTCTCGATACAGCCTCGATGAGACTGGATGGACGTTGATACTTTTTGTTTTCCTCTCTCAGATTTAAGTGCCTTCTGAGATCTTCAGTCAGTTCCTGAAGTGTAGTTACTCTTTAAATTTACCCTGGGCGCGTCTGCGTGTATCAGCATTGTGTTGGTTTGAAACATTATCAGCCCAGAGGCACGATAGGTTGGGACGCGGTCGTGTTGGAGTTGATGCAAAGGCATGATCTCTTTACATCAGTATTGACGCGACATTGCTTTGTGGATAGGGTGTCTCTGGGAAAGGACGTTTATTTATTTTTTTATTTTTTTTTTTTGTATTTTCAAAGGAAGTAACTATTTCCCAATCTCTTCAGTTTACTCAATCTCCTTTACTTACCTTATCGCGTGTTGACATTTATATAGTTCAACATTTGAAATTTGTGTCAAGCCTTGTCACAGAATGCTATATTGTATATATCTTTGTCCGATGGTTTTAGAGGCTAACAGCCTTTTGAATTGAGTAAACTTTATAAGGTATTTTGGCAGTGGCTGATTTATAACAATTTCGACTTTTATTAACGCCGCCTCTCTTTCGTAAAATGCAACGCCTCCCGGGGGGCGTAAAATATGATTTATACGGCCCATTAACCTTGAATAATTAGCTGTTTCTCACGGCCAGGTACTCTCTGCAAATGACGTCATCCAACGCTACTTTGTGACGTAAGAAACCGTGACATTACAACTTGGCGCGTCTTTCTCTGTTATTTTTCATTTAAAAAAATGGAAAAGTTACTTTTTCACAAAGGGCACAGCTGCCTTACAAAAAATGTCTATTAAAAATCGATATCGATAGATAATTACAATATTTAAGCACTCTCAAAAAATCATTTTGTAAGGCGACTGTGCCCATAGTCAAATTTGCGACCAAAGACGCGAAAAAGCGCAAAAAACATCAAATTACGGCTACCCCACCTCATTTTATCAGCCTATTATATAAAAGAGGGAGATTAACATATAGGCATACAAACTAGCACAATGCCGCTGTTGTTAAATGAGTTTGATTTTTTGCTAATTTACAGGGCCGATTTAGCAGGTTCACGAACCTTGTCCTTTCTTTGGCATTAGTTGTTGTTCCGATGTTGCTGAAATAATGACAAAATTAAAATCGTGTATAAATAACTTCACAAATGTCCGTACAGAGGCTTGAAGAATCGAAATCAATTATTTCACCATAAAACATGCTGTTACCTCATCTGATCGACCTCATTTAGGGGCTACAAAGTATTTTATTTTATTATTATCAATTATGATTCATTTCACAATTTGCAATGTCGCCATCTATCCTGTACTAAAGTTTCTGTATATTGTATGTTTATGTGGTCATGGGCCGTTGTGGCCTAATGCATGATAAATAATGAAGTATTTATTTAGAAAATAGCAGGAAATCATTTGAGAATTTTTCCTAAATACCCCTGTTCTATGAAGCACTGAGTATTATCAGACTTTCTAAGAGGAAAAAATCTGTCAATAAATCCTTTCGGACAAATGTTGACAGTTTGGTAACACGGATATAACTGTTTTAAAGATACATTCCTATCTCTTTTTTTTGAGGCTTGCTCAGATGATTTTTAAAGATACTTTGCGTTTGAAAAATTTCCATGTCTGTACTAGGTTCGCGGTCCAGACAGAGAGAATTCAGATGTTATTTTTGATGACCTCCTCACCCCGTGTTCTCCTGGAGCCCCTGGGGCTGTTGAGATGAACTGGACACAAGTACCGGGAAACAAATTGCTGGAACCTTTTGTTGAAATGGTATGGTATAAAATCTTATCAAGGTTTTCTGTATCTACTCCCTCTTTGTCTCCCCTTTTCACGGTCTTAAAGTGAGAATAGATTTGCATCTGAATAGCTTCGCTTCCTCTGTTGTTGTAAAGTGTTTTTAGCTTTATTGACCATAACTACGACAACATTATTGTGAGGAATTCGAACACTGTAGGACTATCGTAGCAATGGAACATTTTCATGTTTTATTCTTCTTCAGTTCACTGTTTGGGAGCGTGTGAGTTTCATTTATGATGGCACTGTCAATTATTGACATTTTTGGCGGCCATAAAAAGTCTCCCCGTACATCATCCATAGTGCAGATTATATTTTATTTACATCCTTTGAGATCAGAGGATAGATTCTGAAAAATTTAAAATTCAAGATCGATTTAGACTATTATTCTAGATCATCGTCTTTTATATAATATTATTTCGATCCTTTTAAAACTAATCAGTCTTTGAATCGACTGCCCAATTAAAATAAAGAAATTACAGTATGCTTTTTTTCTGGTTTCGTCACCAGATGTTGTCAGGGTCACTGACGTGGTTTTATTAGCCGAAATTACGTAGTCTGGCCCATGTTCTTACTTCTGTATGTATTCTCTGCTCTTGAAGGAACTTTTTAAGATTTTAATTTTACCTCACTGCAGCTGGTGTTGTGCCGTTTGGCGGCCGTAAAACGTCTCCCCGTACATCATCCATAGTGCAGATTATATTTTATTTACATCCTTTGAGGGGGCGGCCGGGTGGTGCGATGGTGCTGCGTCTAACTTCCAGTGCCGGGGCATCCTACTGATTTGGATAATATAGTAGGGTTAGGGCCTACTGTGCTTACAATAGGTGCGGGTGGGGGTTGTTTTGACATTTTTTCTCTCGTCTGTCATTTCTGTCTTCTTTCTCCCTCTCTCTGGGAGACGGCCCGATATAGACTGAAAACTGTCTCAAAGGGCCGTTAAACCCAAAACAACCAACCAACCAACTACATCCTTTGAGATCAGAGGATAGATTCTGAGAAATCTAAAATTTAAGATCGATTTAGACTATTATTCTAGATCATCGTCTTTTATATATTATTACATGTCTTTCGATCCTTTTGAAACTAATCTGTCTTTGAATCGACTGCCCAATTAAAATTAAGAAATTACAGTATGCTTTTTCTGGTTTCGTCGCCAGATACTGTCAGGGTCACTGACGAGGCTTTATTAGCCGAAACTACGTAGTCTGGTCCATGTTCTTACTTCTGTATGTATTCTCTGCTCTTGGAGAAACTTTTTAAGATTTTAATTTTGCCGTTTTGTTGGCGTTCCTTGCTTTTAGACAGTGTGACGTTTCCTTTTCGCTATAAATCGTCATCTGTCGTTGTTACAGTAAGTATTATTGGCAAGATAATTCCCACGCAGATGAAGAGGTTGGGAGAATTATTTGCAGGAAAAAAAACATTTTTGAATGTTAAAATCGTTGTTGAGTGAAAATTCACAGTTTTGTTGGTATGTTAGTAGGCATATCACTCGCGTCGCGCACAAAGCTCTGGACATCATATGTCTTACACCTGACTTCTAAACAGTGAATAATTTCTCAAATACTCACTGAAAGACCTGACCTATTTCTGAAATAAAAGAAGTGGTATTAAATACACCATATAAGCTGAATTTATGATATCAATCCAGCTAGTCGTCATGTTTCCTAATGCCCTTGCCAGTCGCCTTTCTCGAGACGCAGGGGGTATAGGTGGCTCGATGGGGGACGCCTGTGCTTGCGAGTTAATACAAAGGCTTGATGTCTGCGGCTAATGTGTCCTGCGGAATGGGACAGTAAGTGTGGAGAGGTATGCTCGTTGAATTTAGTTCTGTAGCTTTGGGGCCACCACTTAAATAGACTTAAAGTAACCTTATTCCATTTGATTTTTGTTTCCATCCTTTTGATTTGTTTTTGGCTTTTTGCGGGTTCTTGCTGCATCGGACATCTCTTTCCTGATGCTCTGCCGCCTATCTCGAGACGCAGGGGGTTGAGGTGGCTCGATGAGGATTGTCTGTGCTTGCGAGTTAATACAAAGGCTTGATGTCTGCGGCTAATGTGTCCTGCGGAATGGGACAGTAAGTGTGGCTCGGAGAGGTATGCTAGTTGCCTGTCGAGACCTGTCCACCATCTCTTTTCTTTTAAACGTTCGGTGTCATTGAAGAAGTTAAATACAGAAACGCGCGTCTGTCGCACTAAATTTGATATGGTAACGTATATATTAGAACCACTGGGCCGATATCACTGCTAGAGGACAAATTGTCCCTGAGGATATCATCAACCCAGTTAGTCACTGTTTCAGTGTTGATTCCGGTTGTTGTAAATCTGTATTTTTTTTTTTTTAAGTTTTTCTAAATTTATGCCTTGTAGCGGATATTTGCTTCCATCCTTTTGAGTTATTTTGGCTTTTTGCGGGTTATTTCTGCATCGGACATCTCTTACCTGATGTCCTTGTCTGCCGCCTTTCTCGAGACGCAGGTGTTAATGTGGCTCGATGCGGGGAGCCTGCGCTTGCGACTTAATTCGTAGGCGACTCTTACCTGATGCCTGCAGCTAATGTGTCCCTCGGAATCGCGGAATGGGACAGTAAGTGTGACTCGGAAATGGATGCTCGATGCCTGCCGATCATCTCTTTTCTTTCAAACTTTTGGGTTTTAGGGACAATGTAGAAGTTAAATACAGAAACGCGCGTCTGTTGCGTTAAATTTGGTGCGGTTACGTTTTATTTTTATACATGAAGCATAATGGAGTTGTTTCTATGTTTCAGACGCATGTGTTAACGTCATTACTAACACAGAAGGCGACAGTGAATGAACAAGATTTGATAAAATTACAAGAATTTACAGATAATTTTGCATAAGAAAAATACTGACTTGAGAAACTGTTTGGTTATTTTACTGCATATTTATATCATCGAACTATATGTATATACAGGTTTTGTAAATTACTGTTTTGCTAAACCCCGCCAACAAACAAAACGAGAAAACCGGAAAATATACATCCACCAGCGTACATGAAACAAAAGGTCGACTAACTCTTGAGCCAGAAGCAAAAAGGATTAAATAAAGTATGGATGCCTTATCATTTAGAAAGCTAAATGATAGAACGCGAGCGTTCTATGTCAAACTGAGAAATGGACATTTATCGAAAACCTCGAAGAATGGCAAAACTCCATACCCGTTATTTTACCACAACAGGTACAGCTTTACCCGAACAAAAAAGGCGAACCCGAAGATCGAAGACGACGAGTACGCCAAGTCTTAGATGATTTCCAAAGGGTAAAAATACTTTTCGGAATTAAGGACTCATGTTATTAACTAAGCAATGAAGTTGAATCCTGATTAATAGCGAGAAATACGAGAGAAACTTCAGAAAATGTATTACCTAACATGTCTACATTTTATCCACAAAACCAAGATTATTTCAGATGACTCGATGTAATTTACCTAATTTATACGACGACATGGAAATGAACAGTGAAAGAAGAAACCAAAATCATAAGAAGTAAACTAGACTGTCTCCAGTCGTTATGTTTTACATTTTACAAGCCAAGAAGGGAAATAACTCAGTCAGGAATAAATTTTACACAATATTATTGGCCATCAGAATAAAAAGAGTCACATTAAGACTTGTACCACTTGAATACATATAACCATTTAGCCTGGGAGCCAGGCTAGAAGTAAACGGCAATCACAAAGTCAGAAAAATATATTAGCTCAAGTAAAATCTCAGGATAGTACTGACATTCCTGAAGTTAGCAAATTGTGGAATAACAGGATCAGATTTTTTATTTAAAGGCGGTATAAAATTCCATATTATAAACAACATGTCATGTGGCACTAGGTCTTTGATTTCTTTTATACAATGTACCGGATGCAACGGAGAATATACAGGGGAAATTGACAGCACTCTAAGACATAGGCTGACAGTCCACAGAAAAATGATACCAGATAAAAGAACATGGATGCTTTATGTGAGTCATCATATACTTGATAGATGGCTCAGCGGATACGCTGTCAACTTTCGAAACTTCCCTTTGTACAAAATCAACAAGACCGTGTAATTGTGAGAAATTCAAGAGAGTTATTTTATTGACAAACTTAAACCAAAGGTGAATAGGAATTTTTAATAGTGTTTCTAATCGATAAGATTTAACGTGACGTCATAACCTTCATTAATATAAATATAAATATTATATAGATTAATATAATGTAAATTTTAAAAGTGTTGTAAAGATTTAACGTGACGTCCTTTCCTTTATTCATATATATATATATTTTTTTACTCTATTCTTTTCCATCTCATAACCTTACTAGGTCGTTTGGGCACCACAGATGACTTCAAAACAATCCTTTTCCATCTTGTCCTGTCTTCAGCTGTTTTCGTTTCTTGACCAGCGTCGGGAGTTCATCATATTCTCCAATGGCTGCTTGGATCTTCCTGCGAATCTCCTCATTGGTTATATGGTCTTTGTACGAAATGATCAGTAACATTCGGTAGCATCTCATCGCAAAGGCCTTTGTTCTTTTCTCTAACTGTGCTGTCAAGGTCCACGATTCACAGACATACAGAAATATGGAAATGACAAGGGAGCGCATAAGCTTCACCTTTGATCCAAGAGATATGTTGTTATCTCTCCAAATTGGTTTCAGCTTGGTAAGGGATGAAGTGGCTTGTGCAATCCTTGAGAGAACCTCCTGTTTTTAGCCGTCATCTGAGACAACTGCTCCAAGGTATTTGAAGGTGCTTACGGTACCTAGCTTCTGCCCTTTTACCTTGATCTCCCTCTGGATGCCATCTGCGCTGTTCGTCATCAGTTTGGTCTGCTCAGCACTGATCTCAATCTTATACTTTGTGCAGGTTTGGTCGAAACTTTCAACTAGAGCTTCTAGTTCCTGCTCTTCCTCAGCTAAAGCGTCTATGTCATCGGCAAACCGCAGATTGGTAATGTTTCTGCCGCCTATGCTAACCTTTCCGTCATGTTCTTCCAGAGCATCAGACATGATCCGTTCGAGAAAACTCTTTGTCCTATGGATGTTGACTCCTGATCGGAAGCGCTTCCTCACCAAGATGTAATCAATCTGATTGTGGTGTTTCCCATCTGGACTGTGCCATATCCATCTTCTTGATGGGTTTGTGAGGGCCAAGGGTGTTTGTCAATACCAGGCTGTTACAGGTTGCAAACTCTAGAAGGCTGAGACCTCTCTCATTTGTCTCGATATTGCAGTAGGGTCCGCAATTAATTTCCCAGTCTGCCTGTGCATCCTTCCCAACTTTAGCATTCCAATCCCCTTGTACAACCAGAATGTCCTTCTTGGGTGTTTGGTCTATGATTTCCTGGAGTTGCTGGTAGAAATGTTCTACCTCATTGTCGTCATGGATATAATTTTAATATATATTAATTTTAATAGTGCTCTTAATTGATAAGATTTAACGTGACGTCATTTCCTTCATTTGTTCATAACGTCGATACTATTAGTGAAATCTTCTTTACTGTCATGTTACATCTTTAGACCCAGCGGGCACATGACGTCAAAATGACGTCGTACTGACGTCGATGCGACGTCATTACGTCGCATCAACGTCAGTGCGACGTCATTTCAACGTCATGTGGCGGCTGGGGAGTGTCATTTATGTTTTGTTTCTTCTGATGATCTTCTGATGATAGTGGTGAAACCGGTCAAGAGAAT